>JAREIK010002053.1:747463-1357463 GCA_029783825.1 Sapria himalayana
TTATAGTAGAGTGACACTATTTTTAATGAAATTGTTACTCACTATTTTATGACTGAATCTGCTAGTTTTGATATACATTTCTCTAATCTATCTCTATGTCAATCAACATGCAAAACTTCTTAAAATTTTGGTGAAAATGGAGCTCGTAAGTTTATATTTTCTTTGCTTTATGGGAATCAGTGAGTCAATTCAAATAAAGATAACTTAGCTTGGTTATTTTAACATAGTGGTGGTAATAAAAAACTATTGAAAGATTGCACCGTTGAGGGTGAAGGCCCCACAGGAAAGCAACATCCAAAAAAAATTCAACTTTTCACCCATTGAAGATGTTATGGCTTCACCTTGAACTGACCCAATTATAAAGAAATGTAAGCTAAATTTAAAATCTTCAATACTAATATAGCATGTGTATCAAAGCTTTGGTATGATCAATCAATATTTTGTCAAATTAGGATATGATTGAAGGTGCCCCTCTTTTCATGATGTGTGTGATCACAACATGGAACAAACTCTATGTTTGGATTCATTATGCTGGTAATACTAAATAATGAGAGAATAGAGAATGAGTAAGAATTACAATGAGCTTTAAAGTGCTTTTGGAAAGGATTTATTCTTCCATGTTTTATATGTGATATGATAACAAGTTGTAGGAGCTGACAACTAGAATTAGTCACCAATGAACAAATAATTTGATGTATCAAGGTGAAAGAATAGAGTGAGGCTCAATATTAGTTTTTTTTAGCAACTCAGAGTGACTAGAAATTATCTGACACAACATCTCATTGAGAATTAGAGTAGCTATTGAATTATTTTGTCTAGATATAGCTCGGTCTTTTTCTTGGTTTTATTATAAAAAGATAAATGAGTATCCCATTGCCATTTTCATGAGCACTTTGTGGTCTTGAAAAAGATTCTTAGTTTTTGTTACTTAACTTTATTAAATTTCTTGATTTGCATAAGGTGTGACCTATTCTTCTAGTTGAAGAAGCCCACCATCATTACTCATTTTCTTCATCGTATACCATGCTAATCAAGTTATTATCACCAAGGTGACAACAATCTACCTTTAGTAGATCACTACCTCCAACTAACCTTGTAATAAACCTTGCTGAACTCCCTAAGAATTCTTTTATCATGAGAGACTATGAGCTAAACAAAATAGAAGTGGATATTTTGTCCTGCTTGTGCCAACTTATGTTAAAGTTTCCTACCTTGATGTTCAATGTTTTATGTGCTACATTATAATTTTCATGAATGTTTCAACTAGAAAGCTTTAGCTTGGAGCCATGAACATAGATTTTTCCACTAAAAGTACCTCTGTGATATGGAGCTAGTAATTATAAGATAGGCAATCCTAATGCTTTCACTAACTCAACTCTATTTCTAGGTTATCAAAAAGTCTTCACTAGGAATAAAACTAGTATGACCATTCATTATATTTGCTTTTTTAGAATCTCTTGTGCCATCATACTTTTCTTATAATGTGACCTCGGGTGTAATAAAATTCGATATTTGTAATGTGGCTCAACTTGTTAGAGATCAAATGTGTCAAATGGGCCAAGCCGGCCCAGCACAGCCTAGGCCCGGCACTGCACGCTACAGTGTCGTGCTCGGGCTCGGCACGACATGCTACAGTGTCGTGCAGTGCCGAGCATGTGAGCACGGCAAGCGTGACCACGCACTAAATGTGGTCAATACCAACCGATGCTCGACGAGCAAGGCTCGCCGAGCCCTGTAAGGGTAAAGCCGCACATGGCGCGGTGGCACGCCACCAAAACCCTAATTTTCTAAAAAAATAGGGGTTTTTCCGAATCGGCCCAGGATGAACCCGGCTATTACGAGCCGCGTGCCCGTGCCGGGCCAGGCACGACAAGGATACTATTCCATGTCGAGCCAAGCACGGCACGGATACTATTCCATGTCGGGCCAGGCACGACACAGTTATTGTACCATGTCGTGTTTGGCCCGGCACAATAGCTCGGTTGGGCAACATAAAATCGGGCCAGTCCGAGTTTGACACCTCTATTGGAGATAAGCTCCAAATATTCAAGTTTCATCAAGTGGACTATATTGTGAAGGATTTCAAGATAAAGAATGAGATCAAAAGAGGGAAGACTTTTGGATCAAACCTAAAGGAAAGATTCAGAATACCTAAAATAGCTTTCACAAAAAAAAATACCTTTCGTGCAATAAGTCCTTTCTTGCTCCAAAGAAAAGAAATTGTAGCTTCTTAGAAGATAGAGGGACATCATGCCTTGGAAAGGGGGGACCCGAAACTAAGCTTTTCTTGAAACTAAGGGTGGCACAACAACATGACTTATGAATCTAAGAGTGTGGGAAAGTCCATCCCACTATTCTAAAAATCTAGGAAAATATATTCTAGTAGGTGTTAACAATATGTAAACAGGAAGCATCCTTCCTTTGAAAACTCAAAGACAACTTAAAGTACGACTCATTGGGACATTAGACGAAGGCATTCTCAGGGGTAGAAAATTGACCATAGGGAATTGTTCCTTTTACACACACAAATAGAGGATGAGAAAAAGTACCTTAGCATTGAGTCCCTAGAAGTCAATCCTTATGTTTGTGACCTGCAAATCTATTTATCCTTCCATAAACTTGGGGCACACTTTTAGTAAAAGAAGAGTGAATTGGTAAGCTATATCATTGTCTACTAGAAGGAGAGACCCAACAAACTCCTTTGACAAAGATACCTCAAGTTTCATTATCAAGATCTATGCTTGGGATGCCATAACATAAATTCAAATACATGTAAGGACTTGCTATCTATAGCCTAACAACGATCATATTCCCATCTTCAGCACTTGTTTTGAGAAAGAAGCAAAAGTGAAATATCCCTTACAGTAAATATGAAATTCATGTTGGGAAGGCACCCTAACTTAGAGAGCTCAATGGGAAAAATTAACCTTTTGAAATAGCACGATGGAGATTCAGAGGAAATTGATGTGGATTGACCTTATATGATGACTTCTTCATGGTAGATCTAGAATATAGGAGAGTTCACTTATTTACTCACCATAAAATAGTTTTAGGCCTTTTAAAAAACACCAATGACTAAACTAGTAAGAGTCAAAAGGAAAGGATTGACTCTATTATTACCTACTAGAAGAAAGAGTAAACTTTAGCTAGCTAAAAAGGGTTTCCATAGTCTTGACTTCTATGTGGGGGATCTCACCAGAAAGAGGCTAGAGGATACATTCTACAGAAGTCTTTTAGGTAGATAAACCTTGGGATGGCAACCCAAATTAAGTAACCCTTGATACACATGAACTTAGATATGGAAGACAAAGTAACAGCCTACCAAATCAAATCAAAACTTTTGTTTTTTTTTCAAGTCCATGCTAATAGATTTATTATATGAATTTAGTCTTAATGTGAAAATGACATGTTTATCAAACCTATTAATGAGTATGATTGAGTGACATCGATGAAATTGAATGTTGAAACCTATTTGGTGTCTTACTTTTTAATTTCAAATAAAAGTTCACAGCTATAGATTTTTACCACTATCGAATTGCCTTATCTTCTAATATAAGCTCCCCTAGTTTTTCATTCCACCTTAAATGGATGACACTTCCCAAGATAACCAAAGTATGATTTGGGCATTTTCTGAGTAATTTCTCCTTGGATGGCTAATTATTCAAGGATTTCATATTTCCAATACTGAGTGAAACTTCTAATTAATGATAAAAGAAGGCCATAATTCCTTTAGAGTCTTTCCAAATCCAATTTCTAAGGGCATCACTATGATAGGAGCAACATATTTCATCTTGATATTGAACTTTAATATGCCAAATGAAAACAAATGGGGAGGGTACCTTTAATTATGAGAAAAGACTAGAGAAATGTGAAATACACCCATCTATTGAAAATCAAGACTTTTTTATTGTTCAAAATCTAATGAGACTAGGTCATTTGGCCATGGAAAAATCAAGAACTTGTCTTTTTTTACATATTAGACAATCCAAATGATAGATCCATGAGTTTGCTCTATCTAATGCCTAAGATGCTAAGATTGCAATCCTCATCCGCCACCTATTATTATAAAAGAGTTGCTTTAAAATTTAAGTAATTGTAGCTACTTTGTATATACCTATTTATTTTGATTCCATCATATCAACAACGTTTATGTCTTTTATGTAACCAACTACATTTGACTCTATTTGTTAGTAGACTAGTCGAGCATTTTGAATGCTATTATGATGTTTATCCTATATGAAAGTGTGTTTCCTTCTCACTTATGGATACATGAATTCGACTAACCAATTATCCTATCAATATCACATGAAATAACAAAAATGATAAAAACATAAATTAAAATAATATTGTATAATATCCAAACACATTTTTATATAATGTGTAAATTGGACTATCCAAACATAATTTTATATAATGTGTAAAAGAGATTCAGGCATTGAACACATAATGTTCTCCCATCAAAAATAAAAAGAAAACTATAATACTTCTCATCAAGGTAGTGCATACAGGTCTACAACACCAAACATCAAAGAAAGAAAGATAAGCTGAGACATATTCAATGCCTTCGTGAAGATATCCATTAGCTACTCTTTGTATGTATGTAATAATAATAGTCTCATTTTAAATTATTTTCCTGAGGTGAAAGTAATCTAGCTCTGCATGTTTCATATGCTCATGAAATAGTAGATTGGAGGCAATTTCCATCATTTCATAATAGTCACGTTAAATGATGGAGGGAGAAGAAAGTGCACATCTTATATTATTGAGTAGATGATAAATCCAAAGTATCTCATAAGTAATTATTATCATCACTCTGAACTTTATCTTTGTTCTAGATGTCAAAATAGTTGTCTGACTCTTACTTTTTCAAGATATGATTGTGTCCAAGAAAAGTACAAAACCTTGTCATCGATCTTATCTCGATGTATGATGATTTTCAACTCTAATCTAAATACCTAGTCAATTAGAAGTGTCCATGATCCATGAAAAAGATATTATATCTTAGAAATGTTTCTGCCTAACTTGGTATGTGAAGAGCTAAATCAAGGAGAATCATCAAGAAAAATCTAGAAAATAATTAAATATATTAATTAAGTATATTATATCTAGTCTTGCCATATTTAGATAGGTCATCTTACCTATGATTCACTTATAAGTAATAAAGTAAATAAAGAGATTGTATCAAATATGAACTCAATACCTAGATCATTATGAGTTTCTACTAGAACACATCCCAAATATTTAATATTTTTAAAAGTATCAAGTGTATATCTTCTATATGACATAATGATATGTCACATAGAAACTATGTCTTAATCTCCCATGATCCGTCAATTGAAACTATGTCTAAAAGTACTCATTGAGTTAGATAATCTTTAACTCATCATCTTTAATAATCATGATGTCATCCAAATAGACAAATAACAAAAATTATCTTACCATCATGATTCTTCTAGAAAAATATAGAGATCTCAATAACACACATATGTAATACAAATGAGGTGACTATGACTTCCTATGAAAATCTTACAAACTAGACTTTATGTTCAGGCCATATAATATTAACCACAATCTACAAACCATATCTGATTATGTTTTTCAAAACTTTGATAGTTGTTTCATATACACTTTCTTCTCAAGTCATCGTGCATATATTCATTCTTCATTTCTATGTAATATATATTCTAACTATGAGATACTATGAGAAAATTAAGAATCTATACTGAAGTTTTCTTGGACAATGCAGAGCAAGTGTTCTAGTAGTCCACACTAAATATTTGGTTGAATCCTCTCATGACAAGTCTCACCTTAAGGTGATATACATTCCTATTTGTTCATATCTTCATAGTGAACATCCACCTGCAACCAACAATATAACTTTCCAAATGTCATAGTACTAGTTACTAAGTCCTATTAAAGTGGATGGCATACCACTCTTTCATCATGGCATGATAGCATCCAGGATACAATAATATCTTAGAAAAAGAATTACAAATCTTAATATTGTCAAGAAAAGTAATGAAAGATATAAATGAATGAACACAATAAGAGTGATAAAACTTGTGAAATTGGGTATTCTACCATATCCGTTCTAGAGAGCATTTGGAAGGTCACGATCAAAGTGACTGGTTACAAGATCATCTTGCTCCTCAATAGACTTGTCTTTGGTTTGAGCAGGTTGTGTATTCCTTTCTCTTATAGTATAGACTCTAAGTCTTAGGTGATCAAGTCTCCTAATTACAAAATCAATATGAGTATATACTAGTGAAGACTCATGGACTAATGCATCATCTAGTCCTAAAGGAGATCTCTCTACATAAAAAACTCACTCTCTCTAGAATTAATATGATTTAACTTTATAGGTAAATATAATGACTTCTTACGAGTAACATCATATAAAGTACCAACAAGCTCAAATATAAATAATGGGTTACTCTCGCCTCTAACTATTGGTCCATAAAACCTTGATCAAAATAAAAATAATATCTATACTCACTCTTCCTAGGTATGAGATGAAGATTGATGGATGTGGGTGTAACAGTTGAATACACACTCTTCCTAGGCTTGTTGAAAAGAAACCTTGGTCAAAAAAAAATAATATCTATACTCACTAAAATCATGCTAGTATTTGACAAAAAATACTTATTTCCTCTTTGGATTCTCTATTATTCATAGAAAATACATCTTAATGTCTTAAATATTAACTTATCTCATATTAAAGATTGATCGAGTGCAAAATAAGAAGATAAAAATTTCTGATAGGCAAACTAAATATTTTTTCTCTAGATTGTAGAATCTTTAAAAGTATATGCTAAAAAAGGATATAGGGCATTTGATTATTGAAGTAAATTGTAATTAAAATCACATATCTCCAAAAAAATTTTGAAATAATCTTTCAAAATAAGAGTATCTAAGTTATCTCAATCAGATGTATCTTTTTCATTTCAATAACCTCACTCTATTAGGATGTGTTGACACATGATGTTTAATATATATTCTCATGATTTATATAGTAAATATTAAATTAGACTAACATATATTTTAATATATTATCACTTCAATTTTTTTTAATATATTTATCAAATTGATTTTTAATATTTTATTAAAAATCTAAAAAAAAATAAAAAGTTGTGATTTATCTCGAAATATATATATTCGTGTATTTATTGAGTAGAGATCAACAAAATAAATTAGATACCTAAATATTTATGTGGTCGCTTTTTTTTGGGTCCTCATACATATGTGTCTATTAGATCGAATAAGTCCCTACTTAAGTCAAAATGCATCTAGAATTGGAAGTTGTGGTAAATTTTCTAACTGATATGTCTCAGACTATATGATTAAAATACCTTTAAAACTATAATAAAATATTTTGAAATTGAAAAATAATAAGTGATGGAGGTTAGAATACACAAACAAAAAGGTCTAATACACTCAAATATCTTGAAAAAAATATTATCATTGAAGAGACAATTTATAATCTATTTTCAATTTCAAATAAAATCTTCCTCAAAGTCTCTCATTCATGCAAATAAATATTAGTAAAATAAAAATAAAGTTATAGTTATGTTGTCTGAAAAAAAGAATCAAAAAGAATATATTAAAATGATAATCAGAAATAATCAAAACAAGTTAAAATAATAAAGCCCGAAGTTGGATACTATTTATTCAATAACTTTTAAATATTTGTTATTATTTATAATAATATTTTTTAATAGAAACAAATATAATTAATATGGTACAATTACCAGTCATATGAGTGACAACTATTATGTCTATAATCATAGATTCTATTATGAATGCATGAGTAAAACAACTAATGATACCTGAAATAAGGGAAAGATATACTACTATCTTAGAAAATAATTATTTATATTATCATATATATGTGTGTGTGTGTGTGGTAATATATACATATATATGATGTATATATATACTATAATATATAAACATGTATATATACACATCTATTTAGATATGCTATATATATTATGTATATTTATACTCACCTATCTCGACATGTATATATGCATGTGTAAACACAAGATTACATTACATACCATATATATGTAAATATACACATATTTTTAGATAAACTAATAAAAGGTAATACACACACACACACACACACACACACACACACACAGATAATGTATATATAACTATATATATATATATATAAGATATTTATACATATATTTCCATATACAAATATGGCAATATACATTCATATACTACTATATATAAAAATATATATATTCGTCTATATAGATACGCTATATATTCTTGTCTATCTCTTGACATGTATTATTGCATGTGAGAAATCATGATATTACATTATATACCATATGTGTGTATGTATACATAAACATACACACACGCACATCAATCTAGATAAATAAATAAAAGGTAGTATATACATATATATATGTTGTGTATATATAGACAATATATACATATATATATGCAGTGTATATATATACAATATATACATAAACAATATATACGAATATAAATTAAATATATATAAACATTTTTTTGTTTGTAGAGAAATTTTATTAATAATAAAGAAAATTCAATAAACTATGTTAGCATATTTAGTCTAACCCGCCATGTAATTCTATGCACTATGTGATTCTACGCATATAAAATGCACATAAAATCCTAACAAGTATATATTTTTTCACTTTTTGCAACAATTAATGAATGCAAATAGATATAGACATGAAATAACAACATAAAAGCTGATTTTAATTAATATAGCATTTATCATATTTAGCTTTTTTGCCTATATTATTGTGCTCCTTTGTATAATACTAATACTGATGCTCCTAAAAACTCATGAAAATGATCATATATCATATATATATATATATATATATATATATATATATATATTATATATATATATATATATATATATATATACGTATTCTCTAAAATGTGATGATGTGTAATCCTACAAATTTATCTACAAAAAATTGAATTGTAAAGTTTATGCAAAACCTTATTAATTCTAAACTTTTTATTATACATTTTATATATTGTCAATTAATTAATATCAGTAATTATCACTGTTACCAAAAAAATGATTCTTGTAACAAATGTCAACTAATAAGTGTCATTAGAAGTCCTTATGTATTAGAAATGATGACACTTATAATATTTATATCCATACCCCAAAATGACATATAGAGTAAGTGTCATTTGAAACTAACAATTTTGATAGCAAGAGTAGTTGCTATATTATTTTATCCTATATCATTAGATTTGAAATTAATATCAACCTCTTATTATTTTCTTACACTTATAAAATAAGTAAGGAGTTGTTTCTTAATTAAGAAAATTAATATATTTTAATGCAATAACAAAGTTTTCATGTATTAGAATATATTCTATCGGTATAAATTTATTCAGTTTTCGCCCAAAAAAAAAAAGATTTTTAAGGAATATTGTGATGCCATAGCATTTTGTAAGTTTTACAATTTATACATGTATTATGAGCTATCTTCCAAGCCAACGTAAAGGTGTAACTTACTCTTTTATTTGCTAGCAAAATCAATGTGTCTCATATTCTCTTTGGCATGTTAATAATGTGCTCGATGATTTTTTGGGAAATATTATTTTATAATTTTTTAATGTCTCATCAATCTCCATTAATCTTTGATCTCTAAAGCTCCACCTTTTACTTAGGAGCAGATTTTTGTGTTTCACCCATCTAACATTCAAAAAGGTAATATATCCCATTTGCTTAAATTCCATCTTATATATTATTTCATTCTAAGACTATCATTTTCATCTTTCTCCATAGAAGAGTAGCTATGTTTCATGCTTTTATCTTAGGAAAATGGAAAACCTCACCTACAATATCAACTTTTTAAGAAATCTTTGAGAAGGATTCTTTAAAACAAAATTCCCACCGAAATTTAATGTATGTAGCCTTTACAGTATCATGTATGCTATGAAATATTACTTCTCTCTCTTATTTTGGTTTGCATAAATCTATTCATTTAGTCCATCTCATAACTTTTAGGTTTTTCGCATTTCCCCATAAAAAGCAAAACATTAATTTGTCAATTATTTTGATGATAGTTAATGATGAGCAGATGATTTGTAATATGTATAAAGGGAAGATAGATAATACATGTTTTATTAATGTTATTTTTTTCCTTTTGACAACAATTTATTTGACATGCCTTCAATTAATTTCTTTTTTTTTATTAATGATAATATCAATATATTTAATTATACTCTTTATTTAATACAAAGAGCATCCAAAGCATGTGATAAGAAATTCTTTCTTTTCCATTTCCAATAAGTTCAACATTCCTTGTTATTTTTTATACAATACAATCCACTCTTTTGCATATTTAGATGTTAACCAAAACTTCCTCATATTGTTGAAGGATTCTTTTTTTTTTTAATTCTAGAGTTACTCATCCCATGATCAAATATAATATTGTCATCATCATAAACTATGTGACTTATTTTTACTTGGCTCGAAATCATATATCTTTCTCATAGAGTGTCTACGTAAAACTTATTTAAGTTTATTAAAAGATATTCATCCAATAATATAAAAAGTGCAGAATACTATGGATTCCCCTACCATAGTCGTCAACTAGAATAAAAAAAGACAAACTCTCATTTATCAATATATAGAACCAATTGTGTGATACATATTTCTCCATCATAGTGTTTCAGTATTTTGGAAACCTAGATTTTTCAAGTACTCCAAATAAAAACACCCAATCCACCCTTTCATAAATTATTTCTATATCAAATTTAATAATTGTATTTTCTCCACTAATATCTTTCAAGATCATGTCGATAAGTTTATGAGATTGATAAATATTATTTAAAATATTTTTTGTTCAAAACAAAGCTCACTTGCTTTTTAAAAATATATTTAGGTAAGACTTGTTTAACTCTACTCAATAATATTTTAGTTGTTATTTTATATAAAATATTACACTGGTTGATTGGTCTAAGTTATTACCATTTTGATAAATTGTCTTTTTTTAGGAATAAGCACAATCAATTTGCTTGTAAAGAATTTGGATAAGCATTTAGCATTACCCTTAAAAAAATCACAACATATTTACTAAATTTTTTTATCGCTATGTGATATTCTATGAGATATGCAATATCAAAAATATTTAATACCTAAATTCATAATTTTCTCATTCTCTATCCATCAATATTTATGCGATAGAAGAGAACTTTAATTTTTTTATTTCTAACCATTTGATGGAAAAACTTAGTTTTTTTTTTATTTTGTTCTTTAAGTCATTTTCTTATAAATATTATTTTATAATTCTCTATCCATTAAAGATTCTTTTTTTAATAGTATATTATTAAAAAATTTCTTAGCCTCTTAAGAATTTCTAAATTTATCTCTTTTCCTTGGAGTTCAAGTTTTACCTTTATTAAAAGATCTTCTACCCTTTTTATATTTTGAAAAATATCGCCAAAAACTATTTTATTCAAAGATCAAAGACCTTATTTAGGACTAATATTTTTGCTCATTTCTTAAGACCTATCTCTCATTTATTGGTAATTCCAATTTATATTCACAAAGTCACATAAATTCTTATGATTTGTCCACATATTTTGAAATTAAAATACAGTTTTTTTCTTTTTTTAAAGGAAAAAATTGTATTTTGGTATACACCCCTCAAAATAATTTTATAAAATAGAATCCATCAATTAATATTTGAAAAAAGTACACCAAACTCTTAACAAATTGAAATTTGATGTACTCAAATATAGAAATACTAATATACCATTAATAAATTTTTACTTCCCCTATTCTCTCACTCATCCCCTATAAAACTCGCCCTCTCCCATGTACCATGCCCTCTCCCCTCGCCCTCTCAATCGAGGTGGAGGTGCATGCTGGAACTCCTCGACCCCCTTCGTGGAGCTCTATGAGCTCCATGGACGAACTCCACGGAGGAGGTTGAGGGCTCCAACGAGTTCCTCAACGGAGCTCGATGGATGCCATCGAGCTCGACGGAGGAGTTCGATGGAGCTCTATCAAGGAGATCTCTAAAGCTCCTCTAGCTTCTTCGTGGAGCTCGATGAAACTCGTCCATGGAGCTCGTGGAGTTCAGGGTAGAGGTGTCAAACGGGACGTGCCAGGCCGGCTCGGCCAATTTTTAGCAGGCCCAGCCCATTTTTAGTCTGCCTGAATGTACTTTCGTGCCTGGCCCAATATGGTTTTGTGGATGTCAGCCCGGCACGGACCCACGGCACGAATCTTTCGGGTTCGGCCTGATCGAGCCGAACCCCTAATTTAAAAAAAATTAGGGTTTCGGCATGAGGCGTAACACCGCCATGCCACAGAATCACACACCGTCGTGCTATAGCACAGTTGAACCCGTAATTTAAAAAATTTAGGGTTTCGGCCCGCACCGTTGCATCTCCGCACTGCCGAAACCCTAATTTTAAAAAAAATAGGGTTTTTTGGCTTCTGTTGAGGTACCATGCCAACGGGCCACGGTACCGTGTCGGGTCAGGCACAGCACGAGGCCCGGTTGGCCTCGACACGGCACGACACGGTTGGTGCCATGGATAGGCACAACAGGGGCACGGGCACAAAAAATTTTTGTGTCGTGCCAACCCAAGCACGACCAAATCATGTCGTGCCTCGTGTCGGATAGGGCCAACCAAATCCGGTTGACACCTCAAATTCAACGGAGGAGGTCAAGGAGCTACAGTGAGCTCATCCACCTCGATGGAGAGGGTGAGTGGACTAAGCGAGGAGAAAGGGTGAAGGGACTAGGCGAGGGAAGAGGGCAAGGGAAGAGGGAGAGGAGAGAGAGAGAGAGAGAGAGAGGGGGGGGGGGGGAGGGAGAAGAGAGAGGGCAAGGGAAGATGGCAAGGAGAGATGAAGAGAGAAGATGGATAGGAGAGAGGGCGAGAGAAGAGGGCGAGGAGACTAGGTGAGGGAACTATGCAAGGAGAGAGGGCAAGGGGACTGGGCGAGGGGACTAGGCGAGGGAAGAGGGCGAGGAAAGATAACGAGGAAAGAGGGCAAGGGAAGAGGGTGAGGGAAGAGGGCGAGGGAAGAGGGCGAGGGAAGAGGGCGAGGAAAGATAGCGAGGAAAGAGGGCGAGGGAAGAGGGTGAGGGAAGAGGGCGAGGGAAGAGGGCGAGGAGAGAGGGAGAGAGAAGAGAGAGAGGAGAAAGGGTGAGAGAAGAGGGCGAGGGGACTAGGCAAGGAGAAAGGGCATGGGGACCAAACAAGGGAAGAGGACGAGTTTTATGGGGAGGGGTCAGCGGACAGGGGGGAGTAACAATTTATTAAGGGTATATTAGTATTTTTATGTTTGAATGAACCATTTTTCAATTAGTTAAGAGTTTGGTACATTTTTTTTCAAATATTAATATAAGGGTACATTTTTTTAATAATTTTGTTGGGAGTGCACCAAATACAATTCTCCATTTTTTTGTCTTTGCTCCATTATATCAATAAAGGGGAATAATACTGATATTTTATAAGTATTGATTCCAAGAATGGTTGACTAACTCATTACCAAGTATAGCCCACATTTATCATGTTGTCTATATATAATTAGACCCTTGAAAGCTAAAATCTATTAACGCACAATCTAAAATAAAATTATTGAAATCCTCTAGCCCCCTCCTAATTTTTCAATTTGGTAACTATGTTAAAATTTCTAATAATTATCCATTTTTTTCTACGATCCCTTCTCTATGGCTGAATTCCCCTTCTTTCAGTTACTCCACATTTTTCATATAGAAATAATAAGTTTATTTTTTTCATAATTCTTTATTAATTTCTCATATGTTGTATCTATTTTATGAACCACGCCACAATTTTAATATGAACTTGATTTTATAATAACAAAATCTTATTATTTGAGTTGTTTCAAAATTCATAAAAATTATGCTTTACTTAAATTTCTTCTACAGGGTCTTCACTAACAAAACTTTCAATTATAATTTAAATAAATACACACCCCACATACTCTACATTAGTTTTTTAACCATTCTAAATTCATTTCAATTAGCTAGTCCCGTGATATTATAAATTAATATGATCATAATAATATATATGAATATTAAAATCATTAATCAAATTCATAAAAATCAAACAATTCATCATTATCCTTCAACAATTCCAAAATTTGCATGTTCTTTTGTATGGTGATTTGGGGAATTTTCAATTTGTTTCACAAAGTCTAGTGTAATGAACTCGCTAATTTATTTATTTTTAGTTCTATGATTACATAGTTACCTATTAGTTGTTCGAAAAATATTCCTAACTTCTAAAACATAATTATCAACCATTTTTGTAGCAAGATGAACATTATTTTTGTATTAAGGACACAATTTAGAGTTTTGATCTCTTCGAATAATTCCCTTGACAAATTTTGGTTTCTATCTACTACCACTTGGATATCACATAGAAGGTTTACATCCAGTGATGATAGAATATCAAAAATTAGGTGTCTAAGGGATTTAGGTTTATTCTTGAGCAGTTATACTCAACATGTATTATTTCCACGGTTACTTTCGCATTTAGTGTCCCAAATTGGGCCTTTCGCTTAATCATATTTGGGAGAATTATGTGTCTCAATTAATTAAGAATTTAGTGTAGTTTTTATATTTAAAAAACTACACTAAATTCTTAATTAATTGATTTTTAGTGCATTCAAATATACTAATCCCAAAATACTTCCAATGAATTATCAATCTTCCCTATCACCTCTCCACTTGCCACTAGGCCCTCACCTATCTCTCCTTTAACTCGCCCTCTACCCTATAACTTGACCCTTGCCCTTCTCCTCTCACCCCTCACACTTCATGCACATATCCAATAACTAAAAAAAGGAACCCAGTAGAGCTCCTCGAGCTCTAGCGAAAAGCTCGGTGGAGCTCACCGAGCTCCACCGAGGATTTTGATGTAGTTCGAGGAACTCTACCGAGTTTCTTTTTTTTTTAGTTATTATATACGTACATGAAGTGCAAGAGGAGGGGCGAGGGGCGCAGGAAGAGGGGGAAGGGGGTGGGGGGGGGGGGGGGGGGGAAGGGGGGCAAGGGGCAAGGGGCGAGGAGTGAGAGGTGAGAGTGAGTTTCAAAAAAGAGGGGCGAGTTATAGGTGAGAGAGAATAGTTAATTTATTAAGGAGATTTTGGAATTAATATATTTGAGATCATCAAAAAATAATTAGTTAATAATTTGATATAAGATAGGTTTTAATTATTGTATAAGAAATGCACCAAAACATAATTCTTGGAGGGGGGATTGTGTTTTGGTGCACTCACCGCAAAATATTTAAAAAATGTTACATCATATTTTAATATTTGAAAAAACATACGAAGCTCTTTATAAACTGAAATTTGATGTAATCAAATTCATTAATCCTAAACTCTTAACAAAAATGATTATTAATTCTAGTGTGTGTGTCTTTGAGCTCTCGTTACATTGTATTTCTGGTTGAAGTAAAATTTGAAAGTGCATAGTAATAACAAGATTCAAGCATGAAAATCAGTCTCTTGGATATCCCAATGTAATTTACAAATCAAAAATTTTGTACAGCTCAACAAAGAGCAACACTTATCACATCACATGCCAAATAGAATATAAATCTTTGTTTTTATTTTTCTAATTATAAATTCAGCGGGCATCAATCCCCCTCCCAGAATTTAATATCCTCTCAAATGCAATTGGAAAGAGCACCTAAAGAATAAATGAATTAACATTTTAGAATCATTGTAGAATTTTCATTTGAGTGATTGTAGCATTGTGAATAATTGGGGATTAACTCTTAATTTTCAATATCAACCATCCATATGAAATAGTATGTTTGGGTATGTGGTTTTTAACCCATATTATTCTATTCTATCATGGGCCTTTCTTTTCTTGTGCCATAAAGTACGAATATGCATTTGACATAATTCTTCCATTCACTTCCCATTTTTATATCAAATTTTTAGCATTAGAATTTATGTTTTGGACTAAAAAATATTTTCTAGAATATAAAACCTTGAAAATCTTAAATATAGTACAAACACGTAAACCTAATATTTGTGGTTAATTCTATGAACCTCTTTCACATAATTCATTTAGTGATAACATCGGTTTGTCATATTCTTAGCTTGGTATCAACAATGCGATTGAGTCTTGATTGTTGGAATGAAGAGGAAATTCTATTAGTAACTTTTCAAATTTCAAAATATTTTCCAAACTCAAATTTCTTGTGGCACAAAAGCTTGTATACAAACAAAAGTAACATTAGTATTCACACTACAAATAATACATTGTACAAGTTGTATAATTTAAATAATAATTTTATAATATGTACACACAAAATATAAAAGTTGCAAACCAAAGAAATTACAAATTGCACAATTGAGTAAACATATCACAATTGTTCAATAAGTATTTCTATAAATTAATAATTATATAACAAGTAAAACAAATGTAAAACTAGCTCCAAAACAAAATATTCTTGAACTAACATTTAGCCTAGAGAGATAAGAATGCAAAAGATACAAAGAGTAGACCAAAATGTCAACTCATAAAATATTTATGCATGGCATAGAGGATAGAAGAAAGCACAAATATTACTAAAATAAAACTTACCCAAGAGAAAAGGAAGGAGCAACACATTAAATTTCAAAAAAAATTCCCTTCTTCGAGCTTTTATAATCTACAATGTAGGAAAAAAAAAGCCTCATCTTTTTTGTTTTCATTTATAAATGGAATCTGATGGGTGCACTCCCTCATCATAAAGGGGGCCATGGGCTCCCTTTTGCAAAAAAAAAATGGGAATGTTTCTATTTTCATAACTGCTATTAATTTTTTTGGGAAATATTAACAAGAGATTTTATCCCACCTACTTGGTCTACCATTCATCATGCTTCCAAAAAATCAAAATAAAGAAAAAAAGAATCAGTTTCCTAATTTAGGTAGACCCAAGAAATCTCCCCATTTGTCATAGGTGGTGGGACTCATGCCGGCATGCGATTTAAAGAAAATAAAATTTTTTGATGACAATGATTTCATGAATATATTAGTTACATTTTTGTTTGTGTGTACTTTTTAAAGTACGACTAGCTTTTCATCTAATATATCTCATATCTAGTGTTACTACATATTAATATTCTTTGACTCATTATGAAATATTTAATTTTTAGAGAGATGAATAGTACTCTATTTGTCACTCCATATAATATATGTATTCTATCATACATCCAAGTATGTAATGAACATTTTCATCCATAAAGTTTTTTTTTACTTGCTTCAATAGCTACAATGAACTCAATCTTACTGTCAGGTAAGTGATATACACTTATATGACATAGATTGCTAAAATACATCTCTCCCTGCAAAAATTACTAGATAATTATAAGTGAATCTATTTGAATATAAATCACCAGTCATTTCAGAATCAATGTATCCCAAAAGCACACATTTTAACCCAGCCAAGCACAAAGATCACTGAGGGGTACCCCATAAGTACCTCAAGATATATTTTACTATAGCCCAATGATATCTACCAAGGTTCGACAAAATATTTAATAATGCCGATAGCATATTCTATATTTAGTCTTGTGTAGAGCATATCATATGTAAGACTATTGACTATTAAAGCATAGGGGACATGATTTATGTCACTCCTTTTCTCATTAGTCTTAGGACTATGCTTGGTATTTGCTTAAAAATATTTAGCTAAGAAAGTTGAGATTGAATTAGTCTCTCTAATAAAAAATCTTTCGGGAACTTTACCGACATATCATTCTTAAGATAACTAGAAATGCCTAGATGGCATATCATAGATAATACTCATCCATAAATTTTTCTTGACTAGGCTTAAGTCATTCATTGAAAAGATATTTCCTAGATCCCCTTTAAGCTTATCAATTTGTACTCTATCAGGGTTAATGATCAATATATCATCAACATATAAAAGTAAAATTAAATTGTTATCTGACTAATGGATAACAAATACATAGTGGTCACAAGATTTTTTTTATAACATTGTTTAGGAGTTTGTTAAGACTATGCAAGCACATGTTTAGTTTGCAAATAAGACCTTAATTTCCTTCTAAATGAATTTCTCGAGTTGATCCATGTAAAGATTCTCATGAAAGTCACTTGAAGAAATGTAGTCATGATATCACGTTGATCAATTTTAAAGTTCTAGATAGCATTCAAACTTAGAACTACTGAAATAAAAGACATCTTCACCATGGGAGAAAATATCTCATCAAAATCAATTCCTTTCTTTTGACTAAACCCTTTGATTATTAACCAAGCATTGTATGATGTATCATTGTTGAAAGTCATCATCACTATGTTTTAGTCTAAAGACTCATTTATTTTTTAGAGCTCACTTCCCTTTCAATAAGGGTACCATATTGTAAGTCTAGTTGACATGAAGAAACTTCATCTCTTCCTCCATAACCCGAAGACATTCATCTTTATTCTCAAAAGAGTTGACATCTTTAAAAATCTTAGGCTTGCATGCATTTATGATAAATATGTAATCACAAATCTAGAGGATACCTGATGGGGCCTAGATGATCTTCTGAGTTTTGACTGAGATGTACCATCATTAACAACTAGGTTTTATTCAGTTCTAGCTAGAATATGGTCCCTACCTCCTCTATAAGCATATCCTAGGGCTTAGAATAGAAATATTTATGAGTAATATATCATGTGGCTCAGGAATATTAGGTGTATGCTATGGCTCAGGAATATTAGGTGTATACTATGGCTCAGAATTATCAAGTAGCTACTCAATTCTTCCCATTGATTTGATTGATCTTTGAAAGAAACAAACAATGAATCAATGCACATAGGAATTTCTATGGAATCACTTTTCTCACTGCTCGGATGACAACTATTTAATTATTGGTCTTCCAAAAAACTTACATTTATACTCCAAACAAGCTTCTTGATAATAGAATCCCACAATCTATATATGAACTTGTGTCCATGGTACAGATGTCAAGTGGGCTAGGCAGCCCAGGCCCGACATGCTAGTAATGTTGACCATACCTTATTTCTTGTTGTCCTCCACCATAAAAAAAGTTCTCATGGTTCCTCATGCTGGTGCATAGTGTGTTAGAGGAATGGGGTTTTAGGCTTGAAATAATACTTATTTTGTTCATTTAGGTAGTTTGCCTCATCAACTGCATATAGACCTTCTTCCTATTAGCTCTTAACACATCTTCTATTTCCATCTCTTTTCACTACTCCAATTACATGAGTAGAGTGCATTCTTTTTTCGTATTTATCTAGCCTATTGATGAGTAGATAATGCTTAACCACAATAGTAGTTATTCTATTCAGCTCTATCAATCTACTCCTTTGTATTTTACTATAGTTCTATGTTGATTAAGATAAAGCCTTTATGTTGCAAATAGCATGGTCTTCAATTAGTTATCTTGCTTCCTCTTAACTTCTTCTTAAAAAGCTCCATATCAAGTTGTATCGATTATTCCATTAGAAGTATAATTCACAGTGATAAAATTTGTCCATTCACATCTTTAGATCAATTCCATGCATTGGACACCTCTTCAGTAGCCTCTTATATATTTTCCAAGTAGCATATAGGCTCTCCTCATCTTATTGACTGAACGTTGTGATCTCTCATCTTCTTTTAGATGTGAGGTATGGAGGAATGAACCTTCCAAGATATTCTTCCAATAGCTCTTCCCAAGTATTGATTGAGTCATATGGTAGATATTCAAATCATGTGGCTGCTATATCTCTAAGGGAAAATAGAAATAACTATCACTTAATTACTTTTGGTCTTACACCATTCAGCTTTACAGTCTGAATCATTCTCAAAAATCTACCCAGATGCTCATTAGGATCCTCTGATAGATGGCTTGTAAATTGATTCTACTGGATCATCGTGATCAAAGATGGTTTAAGTTCAAAGTTGTTTGTTTCAATAGCTGGTTGTCTCACTACTAAATATTCTTCCTAGATGATTGGTCTCTAGAAATTTTTCATGGTGTCTCGCCTTGGAGGTCTTACTGCATAAATGTTGTCTACTATTGAAGATATTCTTTCATCTTCCATTGTAATTTTGATCTTCTTTTGGTTTCTCAGTATTTTTTCAATCTCAATATCTATAGGCGACATATCTAATTCTTGCTTCATATGCATGAATTATTTTTTGAATTTGAAACATGCTAAAATCAAAAGAAAAAATTTCAGTGGCGTAAAAAAAA
This sequence comes from Sapria himalayana, assembly GCA_029783825.1. Taxonomy (NCBI): domain Eukaryota; kingdom Viridiplantae; phylum Streptophyta; class Magnoliopsida; order Malpighiales; family Rafflesiaceae; genus Sapria; species Sapria himalayana. The sequence goes on from JAREIK010002053.1 coordinate 767,685, forward strand.
TTCTATATATATTTATCCATGAATCTAAAACAGATCAATATTTTCATAAGACCCTATTATTAATTTGTATTTTTGTGATTTTTAAAAATATTTTTATTTCTCAAAAATTATTCAAACTAGTGTTTCTTTTTTTTTTTGATCTGAATATTAGCTTAACTAATTCTTTCAATCCCCAACAATAGCACCATAAACTTGATTACCTTTCTATAAAGATTAAATCACTCTCTTTTGAATGGAGATTTTAATTAGATTTAGTTTATGATATTAGAAGTGCATAGGTCATTCAAGTAGTAAAACTGGATGTGTGTCCAGATATCATTCTCATTAAGATTGATATGAACTAAATTTCCAACTACTCAAATGTCTAGAGATCCATACTATTTGAACCATTAAAAAGGAGGTTTTTAGTTGCTAGCTAAGAGTTATCAAAAGTCCAATACTAAAATTCTAACAAAAGGTCAAAGGACATTCCTAAAAATAAATTGGACTAGATTGTTTTTTTACAGAAGTTGACACTAACACAAAGTGTTGTAGTGTAGTCAATCCTTTCAGACTTATTTATCATAGCTTATTTCTATAGAAAAGTTGAAATCTATCTAGCACTTTTTAAGTATAGCCTTGGATTTCTCTGTATAGCTTTACCTTTCACCACTTAGATTACCTATCTTCCCTAGAAGTCTAGGGTCTAAGGGATTACTCATATTTCATGATATCTTTTGAAAATTAGGTATTTTTAATTCTCAATATTTCATGCCCTTTTCTACTAATTACATATCTCTAGCTTACCATGACTTGGATGTTGCAAGTCTCTGCAAATGCATGGTACCTCTTCCTTTTAATCTTTGAGAGTTCTTTTACCTTGATTGGATGCAAACCAACACAGGGATGTAGATCACTCGAAGGATTAAGGTGATGTATTTGGTAAATCATCTGAAGAGTCACTGCATTTCCTTATCTCTAAGTAAAAAGGGATTTCTCTATATGAATAGGCAGGGTTCCTTTATTTTCCACTACTAGCCTCACTTTTTTAATAGGTTGTTCATCGATCCTCTCGATATTGCCTTCTCTATGACACTTAGAGGGCCTCTATAAGGGCAAGATTCAATAAGTTAATGGTACTTGGTTCGAGCATGTGGAATATCTAAATGAAATACATTGATCCGTCAGATCTACTTTTTGTCTATGGAACTCTCACTAATTCCCAAAGAAAATAGTTATATTGATTCATCAAAGCTTTCACATGGATTTAAACCATATGTGGACTACATAGTTAAGAACAATGTGATTGCAATATAATGAATCATATGATTTCATGTGATTAATCATGTTCAAATTCAATACAACCATGAAATCATAAAAACATAAGTGAGCCTTGTTTAAATTCAAGCTTCTAGCAAGTAAAGTTCTAGATCCAAAAAAAATGACTCAAGAAAATCAATTCTATTCTAGATCTAAGCTAAAAGAAAAAAGAAAAAGTCAAGTGGCATTGTCTGCTATCAGTCACCTAGGTCGCCTCCCGAACCCTTGTTTATAGGGTTATTTTTATAATAATCCAAAATAATCAGCCTAACTTTAAATTATTTATTGTGGCCTTCATATCTCTTTTTCTTTCATTTCTACATCATGACCAACTTCTAATATCACGACCAAATCTGTTGTCACGACCAAATGTTGATATCATGACCAAGTTTGTTATCATGACCGAGTGTGTTATCATGAACAAATTTTACTATCATGGCCAAGTCAGTTATCATAACTAAATATTGATATCATAACCAAATCTATTATCACGACCAAATATTGATGGCATGATCAAATGTTGATGTCATGACCAAGTCTATTGTCACGACCAAATATTATTGTCATGATTAAGTCTGTTGTTATGATCAAATCTTACTATCATGACCAAGTCTCTGTCTTAAGATTTTTTGCTAAAAGTCTTCTTTATTTCAATAGTATTTTTCTTGACATTACATTACCTCGATCATCCTTTAATGGTGCCTAAAAAACATTGCGACCAACTTTTTCTTTCCTCCCTCCTAATGGGTGCGACATTATTCACTAGTTATGACTTGATTTTAGTTTTTCTTTTGATTTTAGTCACAGCCGAGTTGATTATGTTGTGACATAATTAAGTTAACTAAATTCCTTAATTTCTTTTTTCGTTTTTCTTCTCCTAGTTGAACATCTATAAAACCATGATAAAAGTAATTTTCTAACTTTTTCCATGAAACTCATCTACTAAATATGAAAATATGCTAGGAAAATAGACTAAAATATTGATGACTATTTGGCTCATCAATCATGCCACAAGGCCAGACATGTTAGTCCTGCCTATCCTGACTAGAGACATAACTCGCTCTAGCCCAACACAGCATGAGCCATGCCTCATGCATGAATGGTCTAGTTCCTAGCATAGTTTTGGACTATGTTATGCAAGGCCTACCATGACCAATTTGGATCATACCTCGTGTCTTGCTAGGTCTTCCTGCTCACTTGACACCTCTATCTAAGTTTCAAAACCTAATCCCATTAGATATTGCTCATGTTTTGCTTTGAATTTGTCTCTAATTTTGGGTTGGATTCATATTGCCTAGTAATTATTGTTGCTCTTGGTTTGTAATTCAGTTCATCTCTTCCTCTTTTTGAAAAATCTTCTAACTATAGATTATATAATTCAAGGATTTGTGCAATAATTTAAGCTATAAGTCATAGTTCTAGCTTGTGTCATGTGTTTTTGGTCTCAACGAATCTTCTCTGGAATACCAAGGTCATGGTGGTAATTAATGATATGACTCAAGTAACTTTCCTCTAGTGCCCAATATCATAATGCTTAGAATGCTACTTATGAGATAAATTTTCTATGAAAAATGTGTCACAGCCTTTTGAATGTCTATTACTTATATTTTTTTGTAACAAATGTCATGATACTGCGAATAACCATGATTGATATATTTACTCTCTATAACACAAAGTGTGGTCCTGAGAATGACCGTAGCTTTGGTATTTTCTTACTAAAGCACAAAGTGGTAGCATTAGAAAAGCTATGACCTGAGTAAATACTCTTTGCAAAATATAATTTTATGATAAAAAATAATATCATGACTCAAAATACGTGGTATTTTGGCTCTATATTGAATATGGCACAATTGAGAATATTATTATGATTAATTTTACTACTGAGAAATATGGTTGTTGTGGTGTGAAAATAATATTATGGTTGTTATGTATTTTAGAATTTGTATGGTCACAAATCTAAGTAAATATCATAGCCTCGAAGACTATTTTTCATGGTGAAAGGATTGTGACAACTTGGGCAGTAGAGTCATAGACTCGTAGCACATAAAGATCACCACAAGTAGTTTTGTAGAGTTACTTCCAAGAAAGGTGTCATGACTACTCACTATGATCTAGAAAGTGAAACCAAGATGTGATATAAGAAATGTCACCAATCTTCATGGCTTATCTTCTCCATATCCCCAATCCCACCAAGTCTATCAATTTCACCTGGAATATATATGATTTCACTAATATTCATCAAACTTTTTCAAAATAAATATTTAGAAAAATCTCTCTAATAAATGCTCAAATAAGTATAATCACAATAATAAATATATATCAAATCACCCAAAATATTTGATACATGGAGTGCCATTGGGTTTGAATGTCACAACTTCAATTGACTTACAAGAAAGTCATAGCTGGGTTCAAGTGCCCCTACGTATTTTTGGTTTCCTATGTGTTAAAGTTTCCGAATGAGTATGTATACATTCATAAAAAATAAAAATGTTTATTACATCATACAATGCATAAAGTAAATTCTTTGGTTGCCTTCCAAATAGTATTATAGTCAATGTTAATATCTAAACCATTATCAGATCTCTAATTTAGTTAGTGATCTTAGTGGTCTCAACAAGTTTCTTTTTATGGTCTTCCTCTTCTACTAGTCTTACCAATTTTTCCATAGCTTCAAGTAATCTTAGAGTATCTCCCTCAGGGAATTCTTCCATGGATACCTTGAATTTGGAAAAAAGTCACAACAATATTTTCTATGATCGCCTTTGATAATGCCATGATTTATCGTAAAGCAATGATATTTGGAATTTCTCTCTTGATCACAATTGTCATAAATTCAAAAAAAAACTCATTACTTTTTCTTTAAGCTTTTATTTCTCATGACATGACTGTTTTTTTAGTAACTTTCTTCATTGATCTAGCATGTAAAGATATGTCATCTTTTAAAATTATGACTTTCTTTGTTATAGCTACTTCCTCTTCATTTTCTACATGATGCTTATTCTTATTATCTCTGCCTCATCTTTATCTTCTAGTTAATAAACTATAAGGTGTAGAATTTCCTTTATTTGTACTTCTATTGTAATCTCAAAAATCTTTTCAATAAATTCTTCGTGTTGTTAAATTGCAAATTTTATCATTTCTACCTTTTCCTTCACATCTTCAGAGTAGTATGACTAGGATTCTCTAAAAGTAACAACTTTGAATATTATTACAACTTTGTAGTAGCCTTCTATTTCATTATCACTTCCACTATTTCTTCAATCTGAATTTTATCTAAGTCTCACCAAGATGCATAGGATACTATCTATTCTTTAATAATCTTCTTCATCATAGTCCGAATTCAATAGACTTTTGGAGAGGATGGTTTTTACTTGGTATTTGCCCAAACAGAGTATGGATTCCAACTTCATGATATTAAGTAATACCTATCTAGTGGCTAAAAGATAATTACAAGATCAATAAAGCCTATTGATCTTCCTCAATATCTAACATAACAAAATTCACCTGAAAAATAAATTTACCAATCTTACCAATGCATCTTTAATAATATCTTATAAAAATTTGATTAAATAATTAATCTTTTTAAGTGAGAGATTGTTTGGAATAATCTCGCCTAGATTTAACTTTCATATTATTAATATTGACATCAAATTCACACTTGATCTCGAATCATATAGTACCTTTCTGAAAGTATGCTCCCAAATTTAATTTGGGATCATAAAATAGTTTTGGATCATTTAGCTTTCTCGAAAGTTTATGTTAGATAATAATGTTATACTTCTTAGTCATATTCATTATTCTACTTGTCTCTAACTTCCTATTAATACTCATGATATCCTTTATGAACTTCATATAATTCAACTTTCGAGATAAGGCTTAAGCAAATGTTGAGAAATCTCTCAAATTGCTCATCCATCTTTCCTTTTCTAAAATACTATGGAAAAGAAAGAATGTGAGGAAGATATTTATTATTTACATAGTCTTTCTCTTTCTTATCTTTTTGATCATCACTTTGAGTAATATGCATCTCCTCCTCTCCCATTTCTTTATTTATCATAAATGAAAGCATATGTTGGGTAGTGTATACTGTGCCTTTAGAAAATGTCATGACATCTTGTGTCATGGAAGTGGATTGTATTGGTACTTTAAAAAAAGTCATGACTTCTTCACTCATAACTTCCTCTTATATTTTAGCACCCATTCTTGCTTCCATTTTTGCTTGTTTCTCCATTAATTCTTTGCCACTTTGGGCAAGAACTTATTTGGATTTTCCCCATTATTGCTTTGAATGTCCATTCATGCTCTTTTCTATCATCAATAATGCTAGTTTTCAAGATATTTCTAAATGATTTTTATTTCTATGTTCATGCGTTCTAGCCTCATTTCAATTCATTCTATTTTATTCTCTTGAAGTTTTATTCTATCTCTATGGGTAGGATAAGTATATTATCTTCAAGTGATTGTTCTTATACTACCTTGGGATGGCTGGAATTTGAGCTTGAGCCTTCTTATAATAGATAACTAGTTGAGTTATTCCCAAGATATTTCTAAAATTATCTCACATTATATTGTACATTTTCATTATTCTCATATAACATGCTTTTATGATTTTTCATATTAGATGATAGCATGGTGTGACATTATTTGGTCAGAATACATATCCTTTGTTTTACAAAATGCTAGATTCCTCCACTTGATATACTTTGTCAAATTTTGTCATTTCATACTATTGCAAATCAGAAATTTCTTTCACAGTTGGTCATTTAACATTTTGAGCTCAAAACTTGTTAAAAACACATTCATTTTAACTTTTATAACAATCAATATATCCAACCATAGTAATTTAGCTTGTTTTCTTCCAAATATTCAATTTAGAGTTTGATTGTTATTCTTTGTTAGCTTTTAAAAGAAATGATTTACTTACTTGGTTGACTTATACAGTAGTTGAGGCCACATTAATTGTGCACCTCATCATATATTCCATCTCATTGCAAAAATTTTGAGCTTAGAACAACAATTCAAATTCAACTTATGGGCATCTCCTCAAAAGTTCTTTGAATCTATCCCAAACATCAAATAACATCATGTACTTCTCTTGTCAAATTAACATATCTTTCCCATTACTTGAGAAGTGATTTGATGTGAGAAAAAATTTGTGAAAAAAACTTGCATAAGTTCATCCTAACTTTCAAACATATAGCATATGAGCTAACTATGTTCATCTTTATAGTGTTACATAACTTCAAAAAAATTGTTGCATGACTATTCAGGTCTTCTTGAATTCATTGACTATACTGATGATGTTACACAATAGCTATCAAACTTGATTTTAACTCAAAGTAAATCACTTGAACATATTGCATCTGAATCCCCGAATAATTTTTTATCATAATTAATTACCAAAAATCACTAAGATATAGTGAGGATTGGACTATTGGATTGCTTATCTTTCACCACCTTGGTAGTATTTATTAACAAAAGTTTCTTCCATATGCTCTCTCTTAGCTTTCTGTCTCAAAAGTATTCACATTATTCTCTCATTTTCTAGTTAAAGATGTGTTAATACGATTCTACAATTTTTTTATCATATAGGTGTAGTAGCTACAAAACAAATAAAAAAATAAAGAAAAACAAAACACCGATACAATATAAATATAAAGAAATAATTATATCCAAATAACTAGAAATAGAACTTTTCTTTTATAATAATAGTTATGGCAACTGAAGTTGAGTAATTAAACTACAATCAATCAATCCTCAATAATGAAGCCAAAAAAATTTTGACTTTATGAGGGTGCCAAAATTTGTTGTTAAATGATATAGTCCTAAAGAAATTTGTACGGAATTAATTCATTTAAAATAAAAAATATTAAAAATAAGTCGGGTTTCAAAAATATGCCCAAACTAGTGCATCTAGAAATAACGTGATTCTTTTCTCTTTGAAGAAAAATGTCATGGTTCTGAGAATGATTGTGACTAATGTATTTATTCTTTATAATACAATTTCGTGATGCTAGGTATGGCTGAGGATTTGGTATTTTCATCTTGGAGCAAAAAAATGGGGTATTTGGCTACAATGAGTAATTTACTCATGGCACTGGAAATTACCATGATTAATTATACTTATGGGGCAATTGAATGCCATGACCTAAAAATAATGTAATGACAATTAAGTGTTTTGCAAGATAGTATAGCCACAACTTCATAAAAATATCATGACCATGAAATTTATATTGCATAGTGAAATAATGATTTCAACTCAGTAGAGTAGTCATGGTATATAAAGATTAATATTTGATATACCAAATATTAAATATAACTAGTTATTTTTATGATTATTTGTGATATATTTATATAAAAATAAGCTTAAAATATATAATTTCACTAAATATTAGTTTTTGATGGATTATGAATTATAATGAATAATTGTGAAATTGGATAGTTTTTGGGTAAAATATGAGGCTTGGTTGTTTATTGAGAAGGAGAAGAATGAAAAATCATGTAAAGTCATGATATTCATTTTGTTACAACTTTGCTACATCTCATTAAGCTACAATTTATTTTTGATATATATTATTGGCCAAAGCTCTACATAAATAGTCATGAAAATGTTATATTTCATGACTCTACTACCTCGTTGACGTAATTATTTTATTACATAATACATTTTTTTCACTTGTGAAACATTTTTAGAGCTATGGTCACACTTGCTTATGATATTTTTTTATAGATGTAACATTAATTTTATGTCACAACAACGAAATTTCCCGTTGGTGCTAATATCCATGGTATCATTTAGCACTATAACTTTTTCATTATATAGCCACCAAGTCTACGACAAATGTCATGGGGCTTCTCTAGCACCTCAGCTTTTAGTTATAGAAAGTTTTATTTAGTAATAATTGAGCTACAACCATTTCCAATGCTATGGCTTTCTACTCTTAAGGAATGACCAAAGCTGCAACACATCCTCAATTCCATGACTTGGTTGTTTGTTGAAAAGGAGAAGAGCAAAAAATCATGTAAACTTATGATATTTATTTTGTTACAACTTTGCTACATCTCATTAAGCTATAATTTATTTTTGATATCTATTATTGACTGAAGCTCTACAAAAATAGTCATGAAAATGTTTATATGTCATGACTCTACTACCTTGTTGACATAATTATTTTAAATATCTAAGTGAACGAGTGAATTTATTTAGAATAAATTTCATAGTCTCCATCACTTGTCTGAAGGTTATGCAAGTTGGTTAGCATATTGGTATTAGTACCTTCTCCCTATCAAATTGATTGACTTGCTGGTACACTTAGCACAAATCATTATTTGGTTATTTTACATATTATGTAAATGATTAATTAAAGAAATTGTTAGTTTAGAGTTACATTAAGGTTTACACGTAGCTATTAATAACTGCATCCTCTCAATCTGAGTCACTACTATTATTTATAGGATCAAGCATAAATCATCAGTTTAATCTTGTTTGGTATGATTTCTACCTAGATAAGATGATTAATAGGAATTGGCCTATATAAACTAATAATAAATAGTTGATGTCCTACCATCAAGACATATTATTCAAGATATGTCATATTGATGATAAATTCATTCAAGAATTAGTGGAGGAAACCAATTATTATAATAAAATTTAAATTAATAAAGCACATTATAAATTTTTTAGGTATTTTAAAAAAAATATATTTCAACCCACTCACCCATTTTCTCAAAGAGAATAAACTCAATTGAACTAATTACATTGATTGGAAAAGAAATTTTGACATTGTCCTGACTATTAATAACTATAAATTTGTACTCACAGATCTATGATAGATAAATCTCATCAAGGGTAACAAACTTAGAAACCAAACCTTATATAAAATGAGTAAAAGCTGATAAGATATCTAGATGTTATATTTTGGCTTCTATGTTAAATATATTATAATTTATTTTGTAAACTTATGATATTATAATTATGTAAACTTATGTTATTTATTTTGTTACAACTTTGCTACATCTCATTAAGCTATAATTTATTTTTGATATCTATTATTGACTGAAGCTCTACAAAAATAGTCATGAAAATGTTTATATGTCATGACTCTACTACCTTGTTGACATAATTATTTTAAATATCTAAGTGAACGAGTGAATTTATTTAGAATAAATTTCATAGTCTCCATCACTTGTCTGAAGGTTATGCAAGTTGGTTAGCATATTGGTATTAGTACCTTCTCCCTATCAAATTGATTGACTTGCTGGTACACTTAGCACAAATCATTATTTGGTTATTTTACATATTATGTAAATGATTAATTAAAGAAATTGTTAGTTTAGAGTTACATTAAGGTTTACACGTAGCTATTAATAACTGCATCCTCTCAATCTGAGTCACTACTATTATTTATAGGATCAAGCATAAATCATCAGTTTAATCTTGTTTGGTATGATTTCTACCTAGATAAGATGATTAATAGGAATTGGCCTATATAAACTAATAATAAATAGTTGATGTCCTACCATCAAGACATATTATTCAAGATATGTCATATTGATGATAAATTCATTCAAGAATTAGTGGAGGAAACCAATTATTATAATAAAATTTAAATTAATAAAGCACATTATAAATTTTTTAGGTATTTTAAAAAAAATATATTTCAACCCACTCACCCATTTTCTCAAAGAGAATAAACTCAATTGAACTAATTACATTGATTGGAAAAGAAATTTTGACATTGTCCTGACTATTAATAACTATAAATTTGTACTCACAGATCTATGATAGATAAATCTCATCAAGGGTAACAAACTTAGAAACCAAACCTTATATAAAATGAGTAAAAGCTGATAAGATATCTAGATGTTATATTTTGGCTTCTATGTTAAATATATTATAATTTATTTTGTAAACTTATGATATTATAATTATGTAAACTTATGTTATTTATTTTGTTACAACTTTGCTACATCTCATTAAGCTATAATTTATTTTTGATATCTATTATTGACTGAAGCTCTACAAAAATAGTCATGAAAATGTTTATATGTCATGACTCTACTACCTTGTTGACATAATTATTTTAAATATCTAAGTGAACGAGTGAATTTATTTAGAATAAATTTCATAGTCTCCATCACTTGTCTGAAGGTTATGCAAGTTGGTTAGCATATTGGTATTAGTACCTTCTCCCTATCAAATTGATTGACTTGCTGGTACACTTAGCACAAATCATTATTTGGTTATTTTACATATTATGTAAATGATTAATTAAAGAAATTGTTAGTTTAGAGTTACATTAAGGTTTACACGTAGCTATTAATAACTGCATCCTCTCAATCTGAGTCACTACTATTATTTATAGGATCAAGCATAAATCATCAGTTTAATCTTGTTTGGTATGATTTCTACCTAGATAAGATGATTAATAGGAATTGGCCTATATAAACTAATAATAAATAGTTGATGTCCTACCATCAAGACATATTATTCAAGATATGTCATATTGATGATAAATTCATTCAAGAATTAGTGGAGGAAACCAATTATTATAATAAAATTTAAATTAATAAAGCACATTATAAATTTTTTAGGTATTTTAAAAAAAATATATTTCAACCCACTCACCCATTTTCTCAAAGAGAATAAACTCAATTGAACTAATTACATTGATTGGAAAAGAAATTTTGACATTGTCCTGACTATTAATAACTATAAATTTGTACTCACAGATCTATGATAGATAAATCTCATCAAGGGTAACAAACTTAGAAACCAAACCTTATATAAAATGAGTAAAAGCTGATAAGATATCTAGATGTTATATTTTGGCTTCTATGTTAAATATATTATAATTTCAACATCAATCCATAGCTATCACCCATGACATGATGTTTAATCCCAAAGATATTTTTGGAAATAAAACTCATTCTACTAGATAGAAAGCCATGAGGGATCTGATGAATACTATAATGAATAAAAGAATTCCAGTGAGAGATAATGTTCTCAAGATGATTGGTCTTCTGGATGAACTAGAAATCCTTGGAGCTAAAATTGATGTTGATTCTCATATTGATTTTATTTTTCAATGGTTGTCATACTTCTATAATAAATTCTGCCTAAATTATAATATGAACACACCTAAGGGGATTTTGGCACAATTGCTTAGAAAATTAATATCAACTGAAAGTATTGTCAAAAAACCATCCATAGTATTTGTGGCTGAAAGAACTTCTAAACTAAAAGAAAAGAAGAATAAATTTTAATAACATACTCATTTTCCTCCAACAACTCATGAGTCACATGTTGAAAAATTGGAGTAAAAAAAGTCAAATGAATAATATTTTCATGACAAGCAATTAGGATACTAAAAGAAATAGTATCTGGATTATCTCAACAAAGTGAATAATCAAGGTAAATCTAAGTTAGTGATAGTTGCGACATGTTTAATGATAGTATCTATTGGCACTTAGTATGTGAATATGAGCACCATTAATCATGTTTGTATATCATTCTAGTTGTTTCAAAAAATTGACAATTAAGTACTTATGAGATTGTTCTTCACATGGGAAATATGACAAAGGTATTACCTATTATAGTAGAAGATTACTTACTTAAGTTTGAGAGATAATATTTAAATTTTGAGATATTGTCTTTATGTACCTTTAATCATAAGAAACTTGATTTTTGTTTCAAGCTTGGTTAAGGATAGATTTCCTTTTTTATTCAATGATGTTATGCTAATTTACTTGAATAAAAATATATTATGTTTTGATACATTAAAAGGCATCCTTTATTTTGTTAAAACTATTTCTTCTTTAATACAATTATGTGAGTCGAATAACATCAATATCTTATAATAAAAAAGAAAACACACTTCTTATATGAACCAAATTTATCTTTGTCACTTACACTTGTATCATATAAATCTAAAGTAGATATCGAGACTAGTTAAAAATGACCTTTTGACTCATTAAGGTGGAAATACTTCCAGCATGCAAACCTTTCTAAAAAAATGATGAAGTGATCTTTTGTGGATAATGGCTATAGTGCCAAAAAGCTACTAGAATTGGGTTATTCTGATTTATGTGGGCTCATCTATCAAAGCAAGGAGTAGTTTTGAGTAATTCTTCACTTTCATTAATGATTACTTATGATATGAGCATAAGTATTTAATACACCACAAGTTCGAAGCCTTTGAAAAATTCAAAGAGTATAGGATAGAAATTATGAAATATCAAAAGAAATATCTTATGATAATGTGACCAGATCATGTTGGTGAGTACCTCTTGGGAGAGTTCAGGAACTACTTATTAGATCATGAGATTACATCCTAGTTGTCTGTACCTAGTATTTCATAGTAAAATGGTGCATCAGAAAAAAGTAATAAGATTCTAATGGATAAAGTAAGATCAATGATAAGTTATTCGAATATGTCTTATTATTTATGTGGATATGCATTAAAAATATCGGCTTATATTTTAAACTTAACATCATCTAAGTAAGTACTCGCAACTCCAACTGAAATGTGGACTAGGTATAAGGCTAGTTTAAAACACATTCATTTGTGGGTAAAGGTGTCAAATGGGTCAGGCTGGGATGGCTCGACCCATTTTTTTGGTGGCATAATCGGGCCACCATGCCAAGCCTAGCACAGCATGGCTTGAGAACCACTAGCATAGCATGGCTTGAGAACCACTAGCTCATCATGGCCTACTGGCCCGGATCATACCTTATTCATGGAAAGTCGTGCATGGACTTGCTGGGTCAGGCCAGATCATACCTAGTTTTCTAGCTGAATTTTAAAAAAAATCCAATTGGGTCCTCAGGCTAGTTTAGAGTGTCATCGAGCCAAGCCATGGGCCTTGCCTAGCCCAGCATGAGGCATGAATCATGCTGGCCCGTCTTAGCTTACGGTATGGTTCCAAATCATGCCATGTCAGTCTAGGCACGATTAAATCAAGCTGAGTACAATACAAGGCTAGGTATCAGACCTATTTGACACCTCTATTTGTAGGGTTGCCCAGCATATGTGCTGAATGAGAAGATAGATAAGTTGGTAATGAGAATATAAGTTTATTTCTTCATGGATTATCTTAGATGGACTAAATATGATTTATTTTATTTCTTCATGGATTACTTGACTATTTAGAAAACCACGAGCCTATAAGTAGGAACTTTCTAAATTGTTAAGAGGAGATAAACAAGTCCAAATTATTTTATTTATAAAAGGAATACCATTAGATAGCATCTCAAATACCTCATTTTCTTGTCATATTGAGAGAATTATTGGTGATAGTGTTGATATTGAACCTAATGAATTTATCATTAATATACTAGTCACACATCTAGAAGGAATGGTAATAATAGTTCATAGGGATCAGTATATATGTAGCATGTCACTAGAAATATATAACCAAGAGATACCATTCAAAAAAAAGCATCTCATTATAGTCTGAAGGTTATTCATCAACCTATCTGGTATACACTCTTGGGAGATTCTTATAAAAAAATTTCTGATGATCTAGATATTTATCCACCTAAAGATGCAAAACATTGGCAAAAGATTATAGAATCGAAGATATAGTCAATGCACTCCAATCATGTATGAGATCTTATAGAACCACTTGAAGGAATAAAAGTCATAAAGTATAAATGAATCTATAAGTAAAAGATATGAAGAGACAATGATGTTGATACTTATAAGGCTAAACTTATTGCAAAAAATTTTACTCGAAAATAATTAATTGATTATGAAGTGATCTTTTTGTTAGTAGTCATGCTGAAGTCAACTCAAATTCTCTTGTCCATTACAACTCATTATGATTGAGATTTGTCAAATTGACATAGAGACTATTTTTAAATTGACAACTTAAAGAATATATCTATTTGATATAGCCAGATGGTTTCATAGAAAAAGTACAAGAGCACATGTTTTTTAAGTTGAAAAGTTTATTTATAGACTAAAACAAGTATCTAGATCTTGGAATACTCACTTTGATCAAATCATTAAGTCTTATTATTTTGATCGATGTCAAGATGAGTATTATGTGTATATAAAGAGATGTGATAACAATATGAGGTTCTTGGTATTATATGTTGATGATATATATTACTCATTGATAATGATGTAGGTTCATCGTCTTTAGTTAAAAAATAATTATCTAGTCAATTCAATATGACAGACTTAGGAGAAGCTATATTATTCTTGGGATTAAGCTTTTGTGAGAATTCAGGTGAAGAATATTGAGCTTGTCTTAAGCTATTTATGTTGATTAAATATTTACATATTTTAGCATGTAAGATTCTAAGAAAGGTTTTCTTTCTTACAAACAAGAAATCCCTCTATCAAAAAAATAGTGTCCCAAAACATCTAATGAGATAGAGAAAATAAAGAAAATTCATTATGTATCTACAATAGGAAATCTAATGTATATAATACTTTATAGCTGACCCTGTATCAATTTTATTGTAGGCATGATAAGCATGTATTAATCTAACCAAGGACAAAAATATTGAACAATAATAAAACATGTGATCAATTACTTGAAAAGGACTAGAGTTTATATGTTAGGGTACTAAGCATATAATCTTGTATCTATAGACTATAAGACTCGGAATTCTAATTAGATAAGAATTTGAGAAAATCTACCTCAGTTTGTGTTTACCTTAGGAAGTGGAGCAATAAGCTAGATAAGTATCAAGCAATCTTATTTTGTTGATTCCACTATGGAAGATGAGTATGTAGTAGGTTCAAAGGCCATCAAAGAAATTGTATGGCTCAAGAACTTCTTGATGGATCTATGGACTATTTTGTCTATGGACTTACCTTTTATAATTTATTATCATTATAATGGAGAAGTTACAAATTCTAAATAACCTAGAATTCACCAGAAGTCGAAATATATTGAGCATAAATATTATCTAATAAGAGATATTATGAAAAGAAAAGATACGGTGGTTATAAAAATAGCATTAGCATACAACTTGATGGATCCATTTGCAAAAAGTCTTCCAAGTAAAACTTTTGATAGACATGTGAAAGGAATGTAAGTTAGATGTGTCTCATAATAACTTTGAGTCTAAGCACAAGATTATTAAAAGTTTGAAACTGATTTATATTAAAAGTCATTTCTAATTTTTTTTTTCATTTACTTAATTTAAATATAAAAATTTTGCAATGAACAAAATTTATGAAAATAGATATGTCCTTTATTGTATACTATAAATGATTTGGTGCATAAAAGTTAGCTTTCGTACAGAAATTAAATTATTAGTTCTTGTGAAATATAAGTTTGTTATTTATAATCTATATAGAGTTGGATAACCTATGAGTAACATCATGGCATTATTTTAGTATAGTTATCTTTACTATGATGAATGATAAAATTTTAATTTCTAGTGATAATACACTTAAGTGTATTAAATGAAATTAATATAGTATGATATTTTGTACTGACTTATAAAATTAAAATACACTATTATTATTATGAATGTTATTACTCTTAGTCTTATTCATGAAAAAATTAAAAAGCATAGGCTAATGTTAATAGTTATTTTGATTCATAATGAGTGATATTTAAAAATATATTATAGAAATTAGTGAATTAGATAAATTTATCAAGTATATGGTGAATATTAATTACTAATTAAATCAATATCCTATTAGAATAATTAATGAAAACCCTTGAAAAATCTTATAAGTTTTAATATTATTAAACTTAATAAGTGAATTTTGATCGAGCAATTCAAATAAGTAAAAACTACCAAAAAATAATTATAAATTGATTAAATTAAATTATCAATGATTTAATTCAATCGATAAATATTTATAATCTTAACATAAAAAATTTAATTAATATTAAATAATAAATTATATTCTTTAAATAAGTGAGACTGCAATTATAGTTTTAAAGTGATGAATAATGATTAGTATAAAATAATTTAATTAGAAACCCAAGATTTTATTTAGGGGGATTTGTATTTTGGTGCATTGCCCAAAAAATATTTGAAAAATGTAATCCAAATTTTTATATTTATGGTTTGATATATAGTCATTTTCTAGGAATTAAGCATTGATACTAATAATGACCAAATCCTTCAGAATATAAAACAAATGACTTTTTGTTCATTTAGGTTATTCCACAAAGAAACAAACTTTTGTTTTTATTTCCAGCTTATTTGTCTTTCCTTTTGGTATATGTGTTGGGCAACCTCACAAATGAATATATTTCAAATTGGGCTTATGCCTAGTCCATAATTTAGTTGGAGTTGTAGATACCGACTTAGATGGAACCAAGTTCAAATCATAAGCCACTATTTCTAATGCGTACCACCATAATAAATCAGACATATCTGAATAACTTACCATTGACCTTATCATATCTATATGAGTCTTATTCATTCTTTTTATTACACTATTTTGTTGTGGAGTACCGAGTGAAAACAATTGGGATGTGATCCCTTAATCTAACAAAGTAGTCCCAAATCTCTCCGAAGATGTACTTGCCACCATGACTAAATCATAATATTTAGATATATTTATTGTGATGTTTCTTCATTTCTATCCTATACTCTTTAAATTTTTCAAATGCATCTAACTTATAGCGCATAAAATAAATATAACCATATCTTGAGTAATCATCAATGAAATTGATGAAGTACTAAAAATCACTTTTTGCTTGGATCATTATGGATCCACATAAATCATAATTAACCAACTCTGGCACCTCCTTGGCTTTATAGCCTTTGGTTGTATAGGAATACTTGGTCATCTTTTTTTAAGCATGACTCACATACTAGAAGTGTTTCCACTTTCAACAAACTCAAGGTTCAATCTTTAACTAACCTCAAAATCTATTTTATATTTATATTACATAGGCGTAAGTGCCAAAGATATGTTTGATTCATTTCAAAATAATATTTTTTATGTGACAACCAATTGATGTTATTCGACTCATATTATTATAATGGATTAAAATTTGTTGCACTCAATTATATTAATTCTAATTTAGCCTTACCAATTAAAACTCATCCTGCCCTCACCCCTCGCATTCTCCATAAAGCTATGGGAGCTCATCATCGAGCACCATGAGCTCAAGGAGCTCTGCAAGCCCTATGAGCTCGTCATCGAGCTCCAGTAACTCCTAAAGCTCGATGATGAGAACTTGGACCCAAAGATGAGCTCCATGAGCTCAAGGAGCTCAACAACAAGCTATAGTAGTGCATCATCAAGTTCCAGGAGCTACAGGAGCTCGACCATGAGCTTCAGGAGCTTGTCGTCAAGCAATAAGAGCTTTTGGAGCTCAACCACGAGCTCATGGTGTTGGACGATGAGCTTCTAGAGCTCGTGGTGCTCGTCAATGAGCTTGAGCAGCTCATCGTCGAGCTCTAGGAGCTGCTAGAGCTCGACCAAAAGTTCTAGGAGCTCATCATCTAGCTCCGGGAGCTTCTAGAGCTTTAAGATGAGCTCCAGAAGCAACTGGAGCTCATCGTCAAGCACCGCAAGCTCCATACGCTCATGGTCGAGCTCACGTAGTTCATGGAGCTCAATTATGAGCTGCTAGAGCTCATCATCGAGTACCAGTAGCTTCTGGAGATTAATGATGAGCTTTTATAGATCGTGGTCGAGCTCGTGAAGCTAGTGGTCGAGCTCCTTGAGCTCGTGATCAAACTTCTGGAGCTTGACGATGAGTTGCTGGAACTCATCATTGAACACCACGAGCTCCTTGAGCTCGATGATGGGCTGCTGGAGCTCGTCGTCCAGCACCATGAACTCCTAGAAATCAATGGAAAGGGTGAGGGAAGGGGATAAGAGGGGCGAGGGCAGAATGAGTTTTAATAAATAAGGGTAAATTAGGATATATGTAATTGAGCAACAAATTAAAATTTGTTAAGAGTTTATTGTACTTTTTTATAAATATAAAAACTTGGGCTATCATTATTCAAATATTTTTTGAGGAGTGAACTAAAACATAATTTATCTTTTTAAGTTAGTTCAAATTCATTTCATAACCTTATCCAAAGATATAAAATATTTAAAAATTTTTAATTTATATTATAAACACACACACACACACACACACACACACACACACATATATATATATATAATTAAAATTCGTAATAATAAATATATTTCAAATATTAAATAATAAAATGGAGCACCAAATAAAATATAGGTGGAGTTATGTTTTGGGGGTACTCCCCCAGAAATTTTATAAAATTAGAAACTAAACTTATAATATTTGAAAAAAAAAATCACAAAATTATAAATAAATTAAAAATAAAGGCTAGTCGTACTGAGTGACTAGCGAACCATGTTATTTCTAGTTTCTATTTTTTCATTTTTTGATTCTGTCATGGTTGGATTGTGGATTGGATATATATATCGATTGTTATTTTGTTGTTCGTTTTCTTCTATATCTTAAAATCATAACTGTGGAAGGAAAATTGTCCAACAATTTTTTTGAATGGATATGGATTGGATATGAATTTAGGCATATCCGATCCAAAACCCATATGGATAAAATCCTTGTACTGGAAGATTGGGTTTGGTTTATCCAACAATGTAGAACTCCACTTATCTAATGCTTAAAACTACTTTGACTTATAAAAATGTGTTTACTAGACTTAAGTTGTTTTAGTCACACTATGTGTTTGTGCCTAGTGAAGCAGAATGAGAGACTACGAAGTATATTTGTGATTGGTTGGAGTAATTCTATAATGTCACTGAGTTATTTTCTGGGACAAGATATCCCACTACCGATATGTTTTTTCCTATGATTTGCAAGATTAAAATGACATTAAATGAATGTCTCATGTCCTCCAATATAGTAATTAGTACAATGACAAAGAGTATGATTGTAAAATTTGATACAAATTGGAATGTGATTCATAAATTTATGGGTGTTGCTTTGCTGTAGTATTGAAACCTAGGTATAAGATGAATTTGCTTCACTTTTACTTTCCTTTAGTTTATCCAAATGACTTTAGTGAACAAATTAGCAATATTCAACAACTTTGTTGAGTTGATGGAGGAAGTTACCAAATTTTTATAAAAATGAAGTCTACTAAACTTTGTTTAAGATGTTAAACATTTTAAATTTGTTACTTGATACAATTACTTTGATTTGTGATATTTTATTAACTTTAGATGTTGATTTATATTTTTAAATTTATGAATCATGAAGTTATAACTAGTGTCATAGGTTCGCAAATTATTTCTCAGTGTCACGTGGATAAATCTGATATCCATAGAGAATATCCTAAATCCAATGGATAGGATATTGATTTAGATTTTGTTTATCCATAGTATATGGATATGAATATAAATATATTATTTTTATTTAGGATCAAATATGAATTTTGAAAAATACAATCAAAATCTGATCTAATGTTATTTCTACCCCTTGCTACCAAGCCCATTGATGCCACGAAAGGTATGACAATAACTAAACGGTGATGCCTAAATGAATTCACCCAAAGACTTAAGTCCAAATCAATCTCATTTTTTTTCATTATTGCAACGTACCAATGAAGTTGAAAATGAAGCTCCTCCATAATTTTGTATCTAAGATTTACTTAAAATAAAAAAGATCACAGTGATTTATTACATTGTTTTCTATGCCATTATAATTAGTTGATAGTAGAACTCAGCTAAAAAACTACTGAGAGTGAGAAGATGCATTGGCAATCCCCTTTTTTAGTTTAGTTTGCACTGTGTCATTTGCTTTAACATACTACGTTCATCATATGTTTTTTGGGATAACTTTATTATAACATTAGAGGATCGGAACCTCCAGGCCCCTATAAATTAAGAATCATCTCCTCTTCTAAAGATGATAAGTTTAAGTTTTCATCGGAATAGGAAGGCAAAAGGTCTCTTAATGATGGAAGAGGACAATCCTCATTTGATTCTAAGACTTGTGTGGGATGATACCCTTTTAATGATGAAGGAATCTTTCCAATTGATGTGGAGTTGGTTGAGACCTTCTCTTGTTTATACTCATTCCATGTCTATGGCTCGGCTATGGGGAAAATATGGATGGTCCTATTGTCGATGAGCTCTTAATCTATGACCAACCTTGATGAATGAATACAAACTTTGAGCATATGATTAGTTATGTTGTGGAACATACTTTGGGATTCTTTGTCTTATCCACCTCTTCTAGTTTCTTTCTGGAAGCTAAATTAGCTTCACATCAAGGAGGTAAACAAGAATGTCAGTGATCATGTCATCAATAAATAAAAAACAAACCTCTTGAGATGCTTCTTTTAATGACATCATACCTTGTCCATTAGCTTAGGCTTTTCAACCTCTTTTGTTGTCTTGTCTTTACCCATATGGACGACCAGTCATGAATTGTTTGGTATTATTGTCATATTTAGGCTCTGGCCTCTTGGTTCTATATCTCTTCAGATTAAGGCCGAGAGAATTCTATATAACTGTAGCTCAAAAAGATAAGTCCTTAAAGGTTTCATATTTGGCACCTTTTGATGTATAATATGGAGAGTTGTGGCTTACTTAAGTTTTTCATGCACAAGCATATAACTTCTTGCTTGGAGATGCTTTTTGAACAATGCAAACTGAGGTTGCACCATATTGTGATGAAGTCAATGTCTTCCTCGAAGTTCTGATGAGCCGCTTGAGTCAACTCAGTGATGTTGATGCTCTTTTGAGTATTATAAAAGCTTTGAAGGAAAGCACCCTCCTTTTGATTGATCCCATGATTTTTTAGGTGGGAACTTGCTATGCAAAGTGAAGGTAGCTTTTTAAAGAATTTGGATAATTTGTCTAATCAAGAGTAGTCCACTTTGAGCAATTTCACCATGTTGAGAAACAAAATGAACAATATGCTTAGTTGGAGATTCAATTTGATCAAAGTGCAATAGTTGGCTAGTAGTTTGGTAGAAATGACACAAGGTTAATGTTTGCAAGACATGCTTTCTAATATCTTGTATGGTTGTACTTGAATTTGCCTCGGCATTTCCACCAGTTGGAGAGCATTGAAAGTTCCAATAATCATCTTTTGTACATCCTCTAGAATAAGTGTCATTGGCTATGTTGTAGGAGTAGTTGTGTATACCACAGGCAGGACTTTCAATATCAGAGGAGCATTTTGAGTGGTATGTTCTCTAACTACAGTTATCTCCACATCTTTTTGAGTGGGCATGGCCTCTAACTAAGTGAGGCATTCCTCAAAATTATATCTTGATGTGCCGTATGCATTATCAATGCCCATTATAGTAATGGAACTACTCCTGAGTGATCAAGGTGATAATGAAAGGGAGGCTCTTGGTGACTACGTCAGTCAATATACCAACAAGACCAAAGTTCTTCCTCATTGAAAAGAGTTTGGTCGTCTCCATAAAGAAAAGGGATTATCTCTTATTGTGAGAAGTCACAATCCTTGTCTTGCTTCAAGTGTGCATGTGGTGCCTATGTAGGAAAAAATTTCATCTGTAGAGTAGTGTGATCACTTACATAACATACCTAGTCATTGAAGTTTTACCAGCACCACCCTATAAGCAAAGTTCACATCTGGAGAACTACTGCGCCACTTGTGTTTTATTGTTCCAAATAATCTCCACCCCCCACCCTTACCTGAATCACTCCTATTGTTTTATCCATTTACAAATTATTTTGTGTAAATAGAGTTGCCTACCCTATATAGCAAAGTATGCTTTCTTTCCTTTAGAAAAAAGTTCCAATTGTTCAAATTCAACAATAAAATGACATCTAGTGTATTGCAAATTACTTTGATTAATTGATCTTTGCTTCAGTGAATTGCTAAGCATCCTTATTTTTTTTATGGTGGACTTCTTTTTGGTGTAATTGGTGTACATGATGAAAAAAGTGTATTTTCATAGTTTCATAAAATTTAAAAATAAAAGAATTCGATGATAAAAGATTTGGGGAAAGTAGAGCATAATTATAATGAAAATGAACTTTATAAGAATATAATAAAACATAAAAAGAAAGATATAATAAAAAGAGAAAAACAAGTACATATCGCTTGGATAGATAAAGAATGAGAACTCGATCGATCAAGACTTTGTTTTGGCCAAGATCACTTGTTTCGTAGTGGGAAAGAGATAAAGAAAGTTATTTGAAATTTGATGAGCATATGAGCCTTGACAGTAGGGCTTAGAAAAAAGAATTTAATCCTGATCTAGATTCACCTCAGTGATTGACCATTGACCATAGATCATTAATAATAGAGGACCAGAAAGTTAATATTAAAATTCTAGATTCAAAATTCTAGCTTTCCTCTGCCAATCAAGTGTTGATGTACTACTGATTGATTCTAGACTATTTTGATTGGATAATACATTTATATAATGGAATGGAAAGCAAGCAAAGTGGATGACAATGATTCAAGATATGGATAGTACACTGAGCTATGTAGCAAAAATTGGACCTAAAGCAATGATGTTTGTGCACGGACTCCTCTATTTATAGATTTAGATTCTATTGAGGACAAAATACATACTCGAGCTATAATAGCCAAGCCCTATGAGATCTCCTCTGTTGGCTTAAGAAAGATGGTCAACAAATGAGATCGTTTATCAATCAGACCAGATCAGACCATGTGACATACTCAAGATGTGTGACTAAACTCAATTGCTATGAATAATCCAGATTTAGTTTCACATCGTGGTCACAGATTAGAGGAAAAAAAGATAATCTGCATTACCTCCATTTGCCTATCTTCTTTTTTTCTTTCTTTGTTGTTGCTTCGAGACATGAGAGAAATTAAATGAATGAATGTGGTACTTCTGACAATGAGAGATATATTTCCATTTGCACAAGCATCCAATGTAAGCAGATTGAGGTTATCAGATCTAGATAAACTTAGAACCATAGCCTATGCAAGTCTTACCATAACTTTTGTACATTTTTTAGTTTACCTATGAGAGATTCAATCTAAAAAAGGTCTATTTGAAAGACTTATTTTCAGTATAATCCCTTATAAAAGAGCTTGAAGAGGCACTATAAACATGAGGAGATCCGATACGAACATATGTTAAAAATGTTATGACAACTTCTGCCCTTTTGGGGACCCTTTCGAAAGGTACATAATTGAGTTTCAGATTCCATATTCCCCAAAATCATTCACTCTTTAATTCCTTCCTTCATGGAAGACTATAATACTTAATTACATTGAGGTGGTAATAGCAAATTGAAATTGGATATTGACCATATAAATTAAGGCACTTTATTGAGAGTTCTTACTGGTGGGACCCTTATCTCCTTGATTGAAGAAGGGTAGATTCTTAAGAAAAGAGAGTTTAAAAAAGCTGAATGATAGCATGATAGAAAGAGGGAGTGGCTTGAAGAGGGGAAATTTGTGCTACTAGATCCCCCATCAATAAATATGGCTTTACCTAAAAATAAATAAGTTATCGAGACCTAGTAACTTAATAAATAAGTAAGCTACTAGATCCCCCATCTTGTCAAATATTTTATTTTCGTTGATTGGGATTGACTGTCTTTTTTACTTCAACTTATGGGTCAACCCTAGCTTACTTATCTATGGCTGCCATATTCTATATATCTTAAAGAATTTGATCCAATCTAATAAGCCCGTTAGCATTAGTACAATATAATTATAATATCATATAAAGAAAGAGATGAAATTATATATCTAGTCTTTATTCATTTTCTATAGAATCAGATGCTTAATTACTCTTCATTAATTAGAGGGGTGGTCTATGATCAAGGTTTTTGGCTAGCATGAAAGCTACAGTCTAGCTTGAGCAACTAGAAATCATATCTATCTACCTCTCCAGACACAATATCTAGAGTACTTATGATGGTGACCACATTTGCTGGGAGATGATGTTTGAAATAGAATCGAGTCCTTGTAAATGGGTAGAACCAATTGCTCTTACTTTATGATGGTAGAAATGATTGCTTCCATTACAAACCAGAAATACACTAAATTCATTTTTAGGTACTTCAACTGTGGCATAGGTAGAAGGAGCTAGTATGAAAAACCCTTTTATACCTGGTTCAAAATGGTGAATTGAGATATAGTAGACCAATGATCCTTTTGTCATTTGGCTGGCTATTGAAAGAAAAAGCTTGCTTATGCTCCCCCTATTATACAACTAGCCCCATCTCTTTCTAGACCTAACATGGTAGTTTCCCATTTTAGGACTTTCTACCTATAAATTAATCTATTACTAAGTAGCTAATTTATTCAGAACTAAGTTGACTGCTTCTATAGATTTATAATTCAGTAATGTATATAGAGGGACATTTAATGTCTCTCATTGCCTTCTACCAAGAATTGAATATTTATATAATTTATATATTTCAAACATGGTTCATAGTCGTGATATATATAGAACACTGATTGGGAATATTGTAAGATATGTCATTCTCAATTTCTTGATTTTAATAACTTGCATTGCTACTCAATGAGATAAAAAATAAAAAAAAAATATTTTTCAATTTTTCAAATTTTCAAAGAGCTTTTAAAATTATAATAAAAATTAAAATATATGATGAGCATATTTGATTCCTTAAACAAAAAAAGGGTGATACTTGGTCATTCTTGGTCATAGATCACTTACCTACATTACATTCTATTTATTTTATTCCTTAAATAAGTGTTTATTCTAAATATTTTTATGTTTTCTCTTTGAGAATATTAGTGTTTCATTGAGTGATTGAAACAATGATGAATGGTAAGCATGGATTAATAATGACTAGAATCATCAATTTGTGTTTGGAGCTATATTTGAAGTGGTGATGATCGATGCCACCCTTCCATAGTCTATTACACTTGAAGTAGTGATGGCTTTTTGCAAGCGAGAAACTGAGGGGGTTGAGTGAAGAGATGGAGTATGATGAGGGGCATGTGTTGTATATGATGACTCTAGTTTTCATGATGGTAACATGGTAGAGTTAATTGGTTGGGTTTTGGGATTACTTTGACAGTGTTGCAATTTTTATTTTCTTATTTTAAACCCGTCAAACTTCTAATTTCAATTAGGATAAAGTTGTAGCCATATCATTATTTAATGTAGTAGTTTTAATAGCCAAATTATTATTGTTTGCTTTTTAACACTATCCTCCTTTCAATAAGAAAATAAAAATTTGAGTTGAATTAATAAAAATAAAAATTAATGTGGTAGCTTTCATATTAGTACTTAATTTCAATTAGGATAAAATTTAAGCAAGAAATAGTATGATGAGGGTCTAATTTGAATTGAATGAAAAAAAAAAGTTTGTGACATTTTTAGATGAAAAAATCAAGTTTAACGTCTAAATGGAACATTTGGAAAAAACACATTGGGGGTTTTTGAATATTCTCCTTAAATAAAAACCTTTAATAATTATATGTATGATAATAGTTTTAAAAAAAATATTCATAAAAGATTTTAATTAATAAATAAACACCTATATTAATGAAAGCCTTGAATAATTATTTTAATGATTATTAAATGTTTAAAAATATTTACAAAAAGAATTGAACTAATGAATAAACATACATAATTATTTATATTAATAAAAACTTAAATATTTGTTCATATGATTATTAAAATATATTTCCAAAAGTATTGAAATTTAATGAATAATCATACAAAAATTATAAAGAGAAATTGTTTGCTTCTAACATTAAAAAAGTAAGGAATAAAACTCTAGGTACATTAGTATATAAAATATAATCATTAATTTTTTTTTTCTAAATTTCAATCAAATAATTTATATAATTTAAATTATTGAGTTTTAATTTAGGACAATAGATATTAAAAAATAATATAATAAGAGAAAACTTATATAATAGATATTTAGAAAAATTATGAATTGAATAATAGATATAATGGTAGAAAAAATGTCGGGGGGGAATTGTGTTTTAGTGCACCACCCCAAAAATATTTGAAAAAAAAACAATTAAATTTTAATATTTGAAAACAAGTGCATTAAACTCTTAAATAATTAATTTTTGTCGCATTCTAATATAATATGACAAAAATACCTTTAATCCATCGACACACAATGATCTACAAGCACACCCGACAATGAGCCAACACCCAAAGAGCTACATTGAGCTCAACCAGGAGCTCATGGTCGAGCTCCACCACGAACTCCAGGAGCACATCGTGGAGCTCCAAGAACATGTAGTGAAGCTCCAGGAGCTCTTCATCGAGCTTCACCATCGAGCTCCATGGGGTAGTTCACTAAAACACATTGGGTGTTTTTGAATATTCTCCTTAAATAAAAATCTTAAATTATTATATGTGATAATAATTAAAAAATATATACATAAAAGATTTTAATTAATAAATAAACACTATATTAATGAATGTCTTGAATAATTATTTTAATGATTATAAAATGTTTAATAATATTTACAAAAAGAATTGAACTATTGAAAAACATACATAAATATTTATATTAATAAAAACTTAAATATTTATGCATATGATTATAAAAATATATTTCCAAAAGTATTTAAATTTAATGAATAATCATACAAAAATTATAATGGGAAATTGTATGCTTCTAACATTAAAAAAGTAAGGAATAAAAACTCTAGGTACATAAGTATATAAAATATAATCATTAATTTTTTTTTCTAAATTTCAACCAAATAATTTATATAATTTAAATTATTGAGTTTTAATTTAGGACAATAGATATTAAAAAAATAATAATAAGAGAAAACTTATATAATAGATATTTTTATAATATATATTATGGTAGAAAAAATGTCGGGAGAATTGTGTTTTAGTGCACCACCCCAAAAATGTCGGGGGAATTGTTGAAATAGACAACAATTAAAATTTTAATATTTGAAAACAAGTGCATTAAACTCTGAAATAATTAATTTTTGTAGCATTCTAATATAATATGCCAAAAATACCTTTAATCCATCTACACCCGATGATCTACAAGCACACCCGACGACGAGCCAACACCCAAAAAGTTACATGGAGCTCGACCAGGAGCTCATGGTCGAGCTCCATGAGCTCATTGTTGAGCTCCACCATGAGCTCCAGGAGCACGTCGTGGAGCTCCAAGAGCATGTAGCAGAACTTCAGGAGCTCTTCATCGAGCTTCACCATCGAGCTCCATGGGGTAGTTCACTAAAATACAATTCCCAAAAAATATCTTCATTTCATATTTCATATATTTTAATTTCTTTTTTTTTCTTATTTCTCTCTTTCTTTCTCCCAATTACTTCCATCACTAACTTCATTTTCAAATGAGCTTCGACGTCACCATGAGTTTAAACTAGACTAACTTTATTTTGTTTTTTTTTTCCATTTACTTTTTAATTTTTTATTTGGGAACCCAAAGAGTTTGTGTTGGTTTTGATTTCTTTATCCATGTGATTTTATAATAACCTTAGGTTTTGTTATGTCAGATTTTTGAAGTTATAAAATGTTTCTAATTAATGTTAGTTGAAGGGGATGGAATTATGTTTTCGGGTGTTTCCACATAAACTTTTAACATTTAGAAACTAAATTTTTGATATTTGTAAAAAAAATCACAAAACTATTAATAAAATAAAAATGACACTCAAATTGGTAATTCCTAAACTACCCTCACGTGTCTCTCCAGCCCCTAGCCCCTAGCCCCTCGCCCCTCGCCCCTCTCCTTCCACCCCTCTTCCCCCTTGCCCCTCTCCACCACAAGATCTATCGTGGAGCTCGAAGTGGAGCTCTTGGAGCTCCAAGTCGAGCTCACTGGAGCTCATCGAGCTACACGATGGAGCTCAAGGTGATCCAATGAGCTCCATAGTGGAGCGAGCTCCATGATGGAGCTTGTGGAGAGGCGCAGGGGGAGAGGCCGAGAGGGGTTGAAGGAGATGGACAAGGGGCGAGGATAGGTGGGGGAAGAGGGGAGAGAGGCGAGGGGAGAGGGTCGAGGGGTGAGGGCAGACAGGCGAGGGGTGAGAGTAGATGGGCGAGGGTCTGGGGATCCCGATGTGGGTAGTCTGGTAATTATGAATTCTAGTGCCCTTATTTTTAATTTATTTATAATTTTATGACTTTTTTAAAAATATTAAAATTTTAGTTTTTGATTTTTAAAAATTTTTGGGGAAGCACTCCAAAACATAATTCCCCAAAAAAAAAACTAATAAAATAGAAATGTCATCTTTGATTGGAAAAAAAAATCTGAAATTTTAGTGGTCAAATAAGAAATTTGAAAAAAAAAGCTAATAAGAGAGATTAAAATAAATAAATAAAATAATATTTATAAACAAATTCGGATATCAAAAATTAATTAAAGTAAAATAAAATTTTGATAAGATAGAATATTTTGTTTGAAAACATTATATAATAGTTCAACTATTTTTCATCATTATTATTATTAAAAATAAAAAAATCATAAATAATTTGTTATTATATTTTGTCATTCGCTATATTGAAAAAGATAATATAGAATAGAATAGAAATGAGTAAAGAAATTATATAAGAATGATTATAATATTAATTAAAATAAAAAAAAGTAAAAAAATAAGAATAATAAAATAATATAAAATAAAAAAATAAAATATATTATTAGCGATAGTGCAAAGAAAATGAGTTATTTTCAAAAAGCATAAAATAACAATAATAATAATAATAATAATAATAATAATAATAATACATAAATTGAGTATAAGAAATCAAATGGAGAATTGTATTTTTATGCATCAAACACAAAATAATAAAAAAATAGACGAGTTATTTTCAAAATAAAAAATATATACTATGAATTAAAATAACTAGGTTTTGGTGTAGTGAAAATCAGAAATTTAATTTTGTCCCCAAAATAATTTAAAGATTTATAAAAAGCATAAATATCTTTATTTTCATTTGCCTGACATGCTAACACTGACAATCATATTTGAATCCATTACCTCTAGGTTTAGAATCATACCAAAACCATTTCACTACATGCATAATTAAAAAATATTAATGAATAATATATATAAATATATAAACAAACATATAAATATATAAACATAAATTTATCTAACTATAAACATATATATATATATATATATATATTGTTTATATTATTATATGTTTATATTTATATCTTTATATGTTTATGTTTATATATATTTACATGTGTATATATTTATATGTCTATTCCTATATTTATATATATTATTTGCTTTTATTTTGAAATGTTGCAAGTAGTTGGATTGATTTTGGCATGATACTTGGAGGTCATAGATTTGAATCTTATTGTGATAGACAAATGAAAATCATAATGTTTAAATTTTTTAAAAAAATTTAAAATCGTTGTTTGTTGGAAAATAGGATTTCTAATTTTTGGTGCAAAAAACTTGATGACTTAAGTTTATTGTACTTTTTAAAAATTTTGAAAATAAAATATCCATTTTTTTAATTATTTTATGTTTGGTGAACCAAAACATAAATCTCCTATTATCAAATGGTAACTGGAAGCATGATAGCATAGAGAATATTAACAAAAAATAAAAGTCAAATAGCAATAAGTTAGTGGCAAGTGTGAGTAGGTAATAGGGTGGTTGGGTGTAGAAAAAAAAAGAAGTTGGAGATTAGAGAGTGGAGAGCAAAAGTGATCAAATTTTTTTTGAAATGAAAATATATTATTAGTGATAAGAGAAAAAAGAGAGCTGGAGGGTGCCTTCTTTTAGAAATGAGACATATGAAACCCATGTCAAAGTTCTTTCAAAAATGAAGCATGATAATATGAGCACCACCTTCTTCATTCACATTGTACAATAGTTATGGTACGTGTGCTTTTTTGATTATTTTACCTCGCAAAAGGCATATGCAAGAGTGATCTATGTATAGCTAAGAAAGTTTTTAACCCTCTAAAGGAGAATATTATCATAGAGGTTCAAGTGCAATAGACCCGACTCATCTTTTTATCTTCCATGACTTGTTATATTTAAAGGAAAAGCCACCTATTAATTTTTTTTGGAACTGTATTATTCTCAAAGTCATTTTTTGTTGTTTATATTTTGATTGGTTTAAATCATTTTCTCATTTTAATGAATGAATTTGCAATGAGCTATATTTATAGAAATGCATATATCCTTTATTATGTATAGTAGATGATCGGGTGCAAAGAGTTTGGCTCATACATGAATGAATTTTATCAAGTATATGGTGAATATTAATTGCTGATTATATACACATATATTATAAATAAATATGTGTATATAATCAGAATAATTAATTTGATTATAATCAAATTATTCGATTTCATTATTAACTACATATGCTCAAAAATCTAGTATATGGCTCATACATCGCCTTCTTCATCAAACATCTAGTAAAGGATGACATGAGAGACATCTCTACCTACTACATATGCTCCATTGAGGTATATTTTTGTTGTTAAAACAATGATAATTCTAAACAATATTATCATGATAAGGAAATTTAAATCCAAGGTTCCCCAATAATGGTATCAGAGGGACGGTGATGATATTGTTGTGGATGGATTAGGTTTTAATAGTTTAGAAAATTGAATGGATTATCCTTTTAATTAAATAGAGGCATTCTAGCCTCTGTTGATTAGATAAACAACTCTACTATATTGGCTTATGGATTACAAATATAATTGTTAATGTGTTTGAAAGCATGTCATTTAAGGGTTGTAATTTTGTGCTTGTTAATGTTTGCTTTTTTGCATGGGGTGTTATTCATTTTTTTTTAATTTTGCACTTCATATCTATTTTATTTAATGATGAAGGAGCTTGCAGTCAACGAAACTACTTGTTGTGGCTATCATAGCCAACAATAGTTTTGGTGTTGGTTGTGGCAGCTAACAATAGTTCTAGTGGTGATTGTCATAGTCAATGATAGTTTTGGTGATTGTTGTCATAGCCAACAGTAGTTCCGGTGGTAGTAGTCATATACAACAATAATTCTAGTAGTGATTTTTGTGGCCAATAATATTTCTATTGGTTGTTGTGGTATTCGATGATAGTTTTGGTGGTGGTTGTCATGGCCAATAATAATGCTTGTGGTGGCAATCACGAAAAATGATAATGCTAGTAGTAGTTGTCATAGTCAACGATAGCGCTAATGGTGGTAGTCACAGTCAGTGGCAATGTCTTTGATGGTAGATACAGCTAATGATGGTGCTTCTGGTAGTGGTCATAGCTAGTGGTGGTGCACATGGTAGAACTCATAGTGTCAGAAGCAAATAATGATGGATAACTTGGCAAAAAAAATCTTAGTCTTGGTTGTAGATGTCATGGCTTGATTTGATCGATACGTGTATATAATTTAAAAAACTTATATGATAGTTTCATATTGAATATAGTGAGTTTATATAATCTTTATATATACATATTTTAGAAAACCATAGTATTTTCGAATATAAATTCAAGTTTTACCATTAAAAAAATCAAAACCCTCAATTGTAAACAATCTAGGTGGATGAGAGAGTTCATCAAGAATGAATCCCATGGTCTCCATCACTAGTTTAAAGATTATGCAAATTTGTTAGCATGTTGGTCATGGTACCTTCTACCTATCAGACTATCTAACTTACATGTATACTTAGCATAAATCACCATAAGATAATTCTATGGATTGTTTAAATGAATCACTTCTCCATATGAAAGATTCATTTAAAGATTAATCAGTTTAAAATTAGGTGGTGGTTTACACTAAACTATAAATAATAATATTCTCTCTATCTTAGTCACTACTATTATTTATAAGATCAAAGATAAGTTATCGGTTTAATTTTGTTTGGTATGACTCACTACCTAGATAATAAGATTAATTGGCATTAGGTTGTCTAAACATATAATGAATGGTATATATCTTATCATCGAGACATATTATTCATGAAATATCAAATTGATGATGAATTCAATCATGAATAAGTGGAGTGAACTATTTATTATGATAGAATTCAACTGAATAGGCTCATTTTGAATTTTTTAAATATTTTAAAGAAAATGTCATTTAACCCACTCACCATAATTGACAGAGAATAAACTTAATGGGACCAATTATAAAGGTTGACAAAGAAACCTTGAAATTATTCTGAATGTTGAGAATTACAAATTTATGCTCATGGATCTTTGCTCAAATAAACCTCATGAGGGGCAACTATTGATGAAGCCAAGCTATATAAGAAATGCATATAAGCTGATGAGATGTTGAGGTATTATATTTTGGATTCTATTTCAAATATACTACACTATCAGTATTATTCTATGGCTACTTCATATAATATGATGTTTAATCTCAAATGAATATTTAGAAATCAGACTCATTCTACCAGACATAAAGCCATGAGAGATCTTATGAATATTACTACGGCCAAAAACATTCTATTCTAGTGAGGAATCTTGTTCTAAAGATGATTGGTCTTCTGAATGAACTAAAGATTCTTGGAGTTGAGATTGATGTAGATTCTTATATTAATATTATTCTATATTCACTGCCAAATTCTTATAGGCAATTCTTCTTAAACTATAACATTATTAAACTTGATTGGGCATTGGCATAATTTTTTAAAGGATTGATATCAGCTGAAAGTATTATCAAGTTAAACTATCTAGAGTTTGTGCAGCTAAAAGACTTCTTCTATATTGAAAGGTAATGAGAGTAAGAAATTTTAGAAACATACACAGGTTCCATAGATAACTTCTAAGTCACAAGTGAGAGTTACAAAACCAAAGAAAAAAAAATTTATGGCAAGGATTCCAAACACTAGAAGTAGTGTCCAATTTATGTCAGAAAGATGAACAATTAAGGTAAATCTCAATTACTAATAATTGAGACATATTTAGTGGTGGTATATATGGATACCTAGTGTGCAAATATGGTCAACACTAATCATGCTTATAATTCTTTGTAGTTATTCAAAGAAATTAGACAACTAATTGTTGGTGAGATTTAACTTCACATAAAAAATACTACAAAGGTAGTGGATGTAGTTATAAGAAATTGCTTGTT
This sequence comes from Sapria himalayana, assembly GCA_029783825.1. Lineage (NCBI taxonomy): Eukaryota > Viridiplantae > Streptophyta > Magnoliopsida > Malpighiales > Rafflesiaceae > Sapria > Sapria himalayana. The sequence continues at coordinate 800,914 of JAREIK010002053.1, forward strand.
TTAGTTTTAGAAAGATATTATTTTACTTTTGAGAGTTTGTTTTTACGTATCTTCAATCAAAAGAAACTTGATTTCTGTTTTTAGTTTTGTTAAGAGTACATTTTCTTTTTATTCAATAATTTTATCGCAATTTACTTGAATAAGAAGGTTTTCTATTTTGATATTTTAAAAGACAACCTTTTTATTATTAACACTATCTCTACTCTACTAAAATGATACAAGTTGAACAATATCAATGCCTTACCCTATAAAAGAAAACTTAGTCTGATATGAACAATAATTATCTTTAATACTTATGTCAATGTCATATCAATCTAAAATAGTTTTTGTGACTGGTTAAAGTTGGATCCTAGGGTTTGTTGATTATGAAAATACTTTTAGAATGTAAATTCTACTTAGAAGGAAAAATAACAAAGTATCCCTTTGTGGCTAAGGGCTATAGAGCCAAAGAGTGACTGGAGCTAGTTCATTCTAATTTATGTGGACCCATGGCTATCCAAGCAAGAGGTACTTTTGAGTACTTCATCATATTTATCGATGATTACTCAAGATATGTGTATATTTATTTAATATGTAATAAGTCTGATGCCTTTATGAAATTCAAAGAGTATAAGAAAGAAAGAAAAAATATCATAATAAATATCTTAAGATACTACAATCTAATCATGGTGGTGAGTATCTCTTGGAAGGATTTAGGGACTACTTATTTGATTAAGAGATTACATCCCAATTGTCTACACCTAGCATTCCATAGTAGAATGGTATGATAGAAATAAGGAATTGGACTATTATAGACATAGTAAGATCAATGATGAGTTATTTGGAATGCCTAATTCTTTTTGGGGATATGCATTTGGAACAATGATTTATATTTTCAAAATGGTTCTATCTAAGTCTTTATTTGCTACTCCAACAAAATTATATACTAGACATAAGCATAGTCTAAAATATATTTATTAGTGTGATTGCCTAATACATGTGCTAAAAGGGTAAATACATACATCGGAACCAAGAACAAAAGTTTGTTTCTTCATGAAATATCCTAGAGCAACTAAAAGTATTTTGTTTTATAATCCTATTGATTAGAAAATCATTGTTAGTACCAATGCTCAATTCCTAGAAGAAGACTATATAATCAATCAAAGCCCAAAAGTATGATTGTTCTAGAAGTATTAGAAGTAGATAAACTAGTTCTCTTTTAATACTAGTAATGTAAGAAGAAACACAATGAGGTAACATTTCATATATCTCATTACCACTTCATAATATGAAAACTATTTTCAATAGTATTGATACTGAATCTCATGAATCTATCATTGATATTTTGGTTGGGCAGCCAAAAAGAAGTGATCATGATGGTTTGCAAGGATTAGTATTAGCATAGCATGCCACTAAAAGTAAAGAACCGAGAGGAGTGTCCAATTTTAGTGAGAGGTTTATTTATCAAACCACATAGTATACACCCTTGAGAGAGTCTTATTTTAGTGAGAGGTTTATTCATCAAACTACATGGTATACACCCTTGTGAGAGTCTTGTGATAAAATCCTTGATGAGGTAGATATTGATCCATAAAGCAATGATGAAACACTTAGAGATAAAGATGCAAAATATTGGTAAAATATAATGAAATTAGGGATGAAATCTATGCACTCCAATCATATTTTGAATCTTATGGAACCACCTAAAGGGACAAAACTCATCAAGTGCAAGTGGATCTATAAGAAAAAAAAAAGAAACAAATGGTAAAGTTAAGACTTATAAAAGATAAGCTTCTTGAAAAAGGTTTTAGCTAGAAAGAGGGAATAGATTATAAGGAAACCTTTTCACCTATGGCCATGTTGAAGTCAATCTAGAATCTCTTATCTATTGCAACTCATGTCTAAATAAAAGAAGTCTATTTACGGACTAAAATAATCATCTAGATCTTGGAATACTCATTTTGAACAAGACATTAAATCTTATGGATTTGATTAATGTTAGGATGAGTATTGTGTGTATATGTAGTAATGTAGTAGTGTAGTGGTATTCATGGTGTTATAACTTATATGTTTATGATATATTACTCATTAGTAATAATGTTAGTTTGTTATCTTTAGTTAAGGTCAGGCTATCTATTCTTGTCTAGTAAATTTGATATTATAGAGTTAGAAGAATCTACTTACATTCTTGAGATTAAGATTTTGTGAGATCGTAATCAAATAATACTAGACTTGTCTCAAATTATTTATATCGATTATATATTGACTTATATTAGCATGTAAGATTCTAATAAAGATTTTTTTTCTTTTAGACATAGAATCGACATATCAAAAGATAAGTATCCCAAAATACCTAGTGAGATAGAGAAAATAAATGCAACTCATTATGCATCAACAACATGAATCATTGTGTATGCAATACTTTGCATCAGACATGATATATATTTTGTTGTAGCCATGATAAACATATATCAATCTAATCTAGGACAAGAATATTGAATGATAGTAAAATTCATAATCAAGTACTTAAAAAAAACTAGAAATTATATCTAATCGAATCTCCAATTAGATAAGGATTTGAGAAAGTCCATATCAAGTTGTGTTTACTTTGGGAAGTGGAGCCAAAAGTTGAATGAGTATCAAATAATCTTTATTGTTGATTCTACCATGGAGGCCATAATATGACAGCCTCAGAAGCAACTAAGGAGGCTTTATGGCTCAAAAATTTTCTAATAGATTTAAGAGTTATTCTTTTTGTGTAATTGCCTATTATACTTATTTATGATAATAGTAGAGAAGTTGCAAACTCGAAGTAACCTTGAACCCACTAGAAAATAAAAGATATCAAGCATAAATATCATCTAATAAAAGATATTATTAAAAAAAGAGATGTGATAGTGGTTAAAGTGGCATCAACGAGCAACTTGAAGGATCCTTTTATGAAGAACCTTCGATATAAAACTTTTGAAAGACATGGAATAAGTATATGCCAAATATATTCTTTCATGACTTTGAGTCTAGGTGGGAGATTGTTGGAACAAAACTATTTATTGTTGTATTTCTTTTGATTAGTTTGAATCATTTATCATTTAAATAAATGAATTTGTAATGAGTTTAATTTGTTAAAATATATATCCTTTATTCTGCTTAAAAAATGATTTTATGCATAGAATTCAGCTTATCATTTATTATACATAATATATATAGAATTAAATAACCTAACGATAAGATTATAAAACAAGATTTCAATAGTTTTAATTTGACTATTAAAAATGATGAAATTCTAACTTGTAATGCTAGTACATTTGTGTGTATTGAATGAGATAATTATTTTATACTGACATGTAATATAAACTACACTAGTATTATTATAAATATTTTTACTTGATATCCATAACACTTATTCATGTTGATTTAATCTCTATAACTAAAGTCTCAATTCTAGAATGAGTTATAACTTTGATTATTTCTTTAAAGAAAATAGTGGTGACCATGAAAATGATGACTATATATATTTCTTCAAAACTTTCTGTAGCTAAAAGTAACACTAAAAATAGTGCTGCATCTTTTACCTTACGACTTTCTAAGCTAACTATCTAATCTAAGTAGTATATCAACTAAGGAATAACTTTCCATGCCTATGTAACAAGAAAATTATTGCATTTGGAGTTAGCATGACTTTTAGCACTATTAAAATACTTGATTATAAAATAATTGCACGCTAGTGTACCCACAATTAAAAAAATATTTATTGCACAATAAAATAATATTACATAACATAAAAATATTCATATATATACATAATAATTTAATTATATCAACAAGATTATAAAACAATGCCATTATGATTACCACAACTATTTATATAAAACTTAAACCAAAAATATAATAAAAATTCGCCTATAAGCTCAAATTATAACAAAATCACAAGATTAAAAATATTATAATTGACATTTTACTCATAGTTAGCAACAATTCATAGTTTCACATAATTTAATTTTATTACTAAATATTATAATCCAAACTTAAATTTAGTAAAATTATTTTATTTATTTGTATATACAAATAACATAATTAATTACTAAAATAACTAATATTATTCAACACTTTGATATATTAAACATAAGACAATTAACTCATTGACTGAATATACTTTTATTTAATCAATTTTGATGTGAATGTGCATATAAAGATTTGTAAGGAACCGAAGTTTGTATTGATACGATCACTAATGTGATAATAATTGGAAATTTATCATATGAATGTTGCATTGGTTAAAGGGTCGCAATAAAAAAAAAAAAAAAAACTATTGAAGTCTCATTTTGGAGCTCAATTTACATTTGCCGTAGCCTAATTAACCAAGCAGAAAATCTATAGTTATTGAATGCGCTAAAAAGAATGCTACGAACCAATAGAAGATATTAAACGTTATTTCAAATTTGCTAAAAATGATGGACAAAGCACCTGCTAATGATTAAGGATTATATAGCGTAAAGATAAAAAACAAGAAGCGAGCAATTGAAATCTGTCGGCCTTGCTCTATTATTATGAAATTATGATTCGAAAAAGAATTAAGTGTCTATAAATTGAATAACAAATAATTATTAGTGCTAAAATCATGGTTGAAGGCTAAATTCTAGTTTTGATTTAGTGTTAAATTCAATCTACAAAGAAAAGGTTACGAGGAAAGATAAATGAGCTGATGGAACATGTTATTTTACAGGGCTTGCAACTAAAATTAATTCAAAAATTATTATAATATCGATCCAAAATCCCTGTGTAATAGTTAAAGACAGAGTAGAATGATAAAATTTTTTATAATTATCAATAAAATCAAACAAAATTCTCATCTCCAATAATATTAACATTAATCCAAGAAGATTATTTCTAATTACAAAATAATAGATCAGGTTTATAAAGATGTTTTTTAATAATAAAAATAAGATATTTATTTAATTATTTATAGCTAAAATATTTGAGGAGAGCAACTGATTCTATTAGGAACACAACCGGATTAATAATTGAGGCTTTTCGTAGGGACCCTCGAACTTGTTATCATTTAGTTTTACTATATACAATTTTATTTTATTTTCATTATTTTTAATTTTGACACAAAAAACAAAGAGTAAATTATGTATTGAGGAATTAAAACAAAAATATGTAGGTATATTTCTGTTTTTGTATATCAAACACAAGATAATAAAAAAAAATTATCTTTTGTTTTAAACATTAAAAAAACAATAAAATCTAAAATAATCATGTTTCGCACACCAAAAAGTATAAACTAAATTTTACCTAAACAACATTTTTAATAAATTTTAAAAATAAATTAACACAATTATCATCTGTCATACATGAGATATTGGAACCCATAACCACCATGTAGAAAATCGCCCCAAAATTAATCAAGCTACATGCACCATATCAAATTCCTAGTGAATATATATATATATATATATATCTTTATATCCTTATATCTTATATATTTATATGTGTATATCTTTATATATTTATATAGTTGTTTATATATTTATATATATTATTCGCTGATTGTTCGATATGATGCATGTAACTATATTTCTTTTGGCCTGATTTTATATATGAAGGTAATGGGTTCGAATTAGCCATATCTGACAGATATCAATCATGATAAATATATTTTTAAAATTTTTAAAAATTATTGTTAGGGAAAAATCAAATTTTCAATTTATAGTAACCCAAAACATAATTATGTTAGGTTTTAATGTATTTTTTAATTTTCAAAATAAAAGGTCCAATTTTTTTAATTATTTTATATTTATGTTTTGTGTTTGGTTACTTTAGTACACAAAAACACAAATCTCCCAAATATATAAGCTATGATATCATCTAAATTTTTTAAAAAAATAATACAATAATAAAAATTTTTTATATTTTTTCATATTTTATATGTAAATCTAAAATGTATTTTTTTTTATTTAGGTCCACTTTACATAACATTTCTAAAAATAAAAGGATTGTACATTGTTTTATCTTTTGAAAAATAAAAACAAAAAATAGGTTAGGTAATAGAACAGATAGGGCTACAACTTGAATATAATTTGTAATATAAACCAGACCCTACCTAAGTTCAAAAAACATCAATACTAATTGTAATATAATTTAAGGTTCAACTTGAATCTTTAATCTTCAACCCAACCCACATTGAATTTATGAAACTTGATTTGGGCTTGGGTTGAGGTCGGGATAGGTTTGGATTGGGTCATTACTAATATTGAAATAAAAAAAAATTACTAAAAATTACATATATTTTGATATTTTGCTTACAAAATTAAAAAAAAAACAAATTTAATAAAACTATGACTATCAGTCAACTCAATTTCATAATTACAAATTGCATACAATATGATTATAACTTAAGTTGATTTTTTAAAAAAATGAGAAAAAACTCAAAAAGCATGCATGCATATATTGCTTTTTCTTCACAAAACTCAAATTTTAATTATCATTTATCAATTTGCTACTCGTTTCATCTTTAAATCTCTAAACTAAAAAAACAAAAAACTATAAAAAGTGTCGGTGTTATTATTGGAGTAAATAGAAACATTATAAAAGATAAGTTTTAAATATATATAAGTTTACCAAAAATTCAAAATATAAATCTTAGAGATCATGTTTAAAATCATCTTTATACCTATAATATAAATAAATATAAATATATGTGAATAAAAATTAAAATACATTAAGGAAAAAAAAACATATGTGAATAAAGTTTAAATCATGCTTCACCATTAAAATCACATTGCATAGCCTTCAATGATGTTTGATGAATACACAACATAAAATATATTCAATAAATCAAGCATCATTGATAGATTTTTGATACATTCTGTTGATATTTTAAAATAGTTGATATTATTATATGTATTCAATGATGCACACTTAAATGACTATAGTTTGTCAATAAGAATCAAATCCACTTGGTAGAATTCATGAATAATTTATTTGTGATTGATTATTTTTTATGATATTTGAAGATTGTTTGCCAATAATGCATTGACATTTTGGTATTTCAAAACATTACAATGTTTTTGATTGATTTTGGAAATGCTTTCAATGTTACATTTTTTAATACTCATTCTTTGCTTGATGAATAATTTAATATTTGATAAGACATTTAACTTCATTATTTTTAATGAATTTAAACAATAATCAACAAGCTTTGATTGTATTCATTTATATTTGACAAATTTTCATGTTCATTTGATAACAACTTGATAACATTTTAATAATGTTTGATGTTCACAAATTAAAACCAACTATGGGTTAAAACATTGAATAACTAATTTGGATGAAAATTTTATGAGATCCTAATAGATTATGAAATATTTACATACTCACATTATGCTGAATTTAGTTTTGTGTTATCCTTAGTTTTTTTATGTTATGTTAATACGTGAAAATACATGACTAGATGTATTTGTAGAATATAACTAATATATAAAAAAACATTTTTTTTTGTTTTCATTTAACAATCATTATTGTGTGGCTTGTAATGATGCATCTAGAAAAATGATGAAAATGATGTAGCAAAGGACACCCATAATCATTAGAATGTAATAAATAATTTCATTGCCATAGTTGCACATGCTTTTCATAGCTAATTGATTGAATGTGAAGATTTCATTCACCATTAAAAAATTAAGAAAATTAAGTCATTTATTTATACCATTTGATATCCTCATTAGTTCGGGCTAGCTTGTACATACCCATGTGAAAAATGATACTTCTTCCCTTGTTCTTGCCAGGTAGGTCTAGATTGATTGGAGATGAGATTTGAACCTATGATATCATATCTTTGAATTTTTCCTAACAATTTTAGCCAACCCCATGAGGCCATATTTTGTATATTATTGTTTGATTACACACATTGTTTTACCTATGTTCATGTGTTGTGCATCGAATATTGCATGTTATGTGTGTTTAATTGATTGGTAATTGATTGAGATGATCAAACCTATGCTTTATAAATTATGAGGATTCAAAAAAGTATTTTAATTTTTGTTGAAATTTTGAATTTGGATTGAGTTAGGGCTTTTTTTTTTTGTCAAACCCATTCAATATAAAAGGCATGATCTTTACTTGAATTATTTTGTCATCTTTTTTTGGTCCAACTCTAAGGTGAACAAATGAAATGCTATTAGATGAGAATTAACTTTGAGTATTAATTGAACTAATTCAAAACATAAAAGGTTTATTTATAATATATGTCCTTTCTTGACTATGATTTTTATAGATTATGTTTCTTTTCCAATTCTCACTATTCATAGCATGGTATCTTCTCCTTGAAACTTTAATTTTCCTTAATAAGTGTTTCTCAAAGTCTTTGTTTGGTTGCCTTATTTTTAGGAATTAAATTTTACTTGCAATATTTTATCATGTTTTTTTATTGTTTTTTATGTGATTTTTATTCTGTGATGGTTTCTTATATGATCTTGTATAATCCTTTTGTTTTATGGACATAATAGACTCTTGTAATGTGTAAATATAAAAAAGTACACATCATCCATGTGAGAGGCTCTTCTAAAGGTATCCTTCCACATTCACCATCACAAGGTGTCTCTTCATGTTAGGGGTAGGATGGTTAGACCATAATTTGTTCAAAACCACAAAATATAGAAAATAATCATTGGTTAGTAAAATAATGGAAGCAATAAATTCAATAACCCAAAAATGAGAAAACCTCAATATCATAATTATGAAAAATCCAATCCAGTAAAAAAATAAGTCCAAATTATAGAAATATCAAATCAATAATGTATGTTAAAATCTTCTTCACATGTACATGAATTTCATAAAGGAAACAATGCCCAAAGTTATATTTTAGATTAAAATATATTTTCTAGGATATAAAATTTTAAAAATCTAAATTCCAATACATATACGTAAACCTAAAATAACAATTTTATAATATGCACACACAATATCAGCCCAGAATCTAACACCTAGCCAAGAATAAATAAAATGAGGGTGTCAAAAAGGGATAGACCAAAATATCTGCCCAAAATCTATTACATCAAAGAGAAGAAAAAGACATATCTAGGAAGCAATATGCTAGAAACACACAAAAAGAAATGCAAACACGAAAACTTTAACTCTAGAAAAAGAAAATTGATACCATAGTAACTAATCAAAATGCACATAAAAAGCACACAACAATATAAAAACTAGTCATGCCCGTGTATCTAGTTTTGTGTTTGTTTTTAGGTTTTAAAACAAAAGTAGATGGGGGCACTCCTACATCCAAAAGGGCACCATGCATGTAAATTGGAACATTCTTATTTTTGCAAATTTTTAAATAGTTATTTATTTATTTTAAATAAAAACATATGATTTTATCCCATATTTTTTATCTACATACACCACATTTAAAAAAAGCAAAAACTTGGACTGGTCTACTCAATTTGGGGAGACCCAATAAATTACCCCCACCCTATGTGGGGAAACTCATACAAGTACGTCATTTTAATAAATTAAACTTTACCAATGATAATAATTTTGTGAATATATCAGTGAAATTTTTGTTTGTTTACTTTTTCAAGTTTGACTAACTTTTCATCTAATATATCTCATATCCAATGATATTGCATATCAATGTGATTTGATCTATTATGAAAGATTAAATTTTTAGAGAGGTGTATAGTACTATGACCATTGCATAATACATTGTGTGTATCATATCACACAACCAAGTATATAAGTAATTTTTTCATCCATATAGTTTCTTTGCAAGATTTGATAGCTGAAATGAACTCAGCCTCAGTGTTGGGTAATACTACATACTTATGTAGTGTGGATCTACATGAAACAAATCACTGATTATATTAGAATCAATATATTGAGAAACATGCATTTTAACCCACACAAGCTCAAAGATAGCCGAGAAGTCACCATATATAACTTAGGATAGATTTTACTATAGCTGAATAATATCTGCATGGGCTAGAGAGAATATGAATCAAAATATAGATAATATGTGCTATATTTGGTCTAGTGCATACCATGTAAAGAGTCTCATAAAGGTCACCATAAATAAATATAATCTTTACATTGAGTTGATCAATTTTTAAGTTCAAGCTAGTAGTCAAATTTAGAGCTACTCGAATAGAAGATATCTTCACTATGGAAAAAAAATATCTCATCAAAATCAATTCATTTCTTTTGAAGAGAGCCATCATCAATTCACCCTTTGACTACTAATCAATACTTGTATCTTGGTTAAGAGTCGTCATTACTGGGTTTTAATCTAAAAGTCATCTATTTTTTAATAGGTGCTTCCCTTTCAATAAGAGTATGAGATCATAAGTCCAGTTGATGTAAAGAGATTTCATCTCTTTCTACATATCCCGATGACATTCCTATTTATTCTCAAGAGAGATGTCCTATTGAAATGTATTAGGTTTGACTAAATTGTGAGTAATATATAATCATGGTATCCATAGGATACCTAATGGAGCTTAGATGATCTTCTTAATTTATAATAAAATGTATCATCATGAACAACTAGATTCTACTCAATTCTAGCCGGAATATAGTTTATCACCATCTTAATAGGTCTATCTTGGGGCTCAAATATTAGGAATATCTCATGACTTAAAAATATCAAGTGTATCTGAGACATAGAATCATTAGGTAGCTGCTCAATTCCTCCCCCTTGATCAGACTAATCTCTTAAATGAATTAGTATTCGATCTGTGCAATTTGGATATCTATGGAATTACTCTCATCTCTACTCGAATGACTTCCATCCACAAATTGATCCTTCAAAAAAGTACATATTTACTCTGAACAAGCTTATTGGAAATGTATCTGAGACATCTATTTTTTATTGGATATCTTGGTTAAGAGTCATCATTACTGGGTTTTAATCTAAAGAGTCATCTATTTTTTAATAGGTGCTTCCCTTTCAATAAGAGTATGAGATCATAAGTCCAGTTGATGTAAAGAGATTACATTTCTTTCTACATATCCCGATGTCATTCCTATTTATTCTCAAGAGAGATGTCCTATTGAAATGTATTAGGTTTGACTAAATTGTGAGTAATATATAATCATGGTATCCATAGGATACCTAATGGAGCTTAGATGATCTTCTTAATTTATAATAAAATGTATCATCATGAACAACTAGATTCTACTCAATTCTAGCCGGAATATAGTTTATCACCATCTTAATAGGTCTATCTTGGGGCTCAAATATTAGGAATATCCCATGACTTAAAAATATAAGGTGTATCTGAGACATAGAATCATTAGGTAGCTGCTCAATTCCTCCCCCTTGATCAAACTAATCTTTTAAATGAATTAGTATTCGATCTGTGCAATTTGGATATCTATGGAATTACTCTCATCTCTACTCGAATGACTTCCATCCACAAATTGATCCTTCAAAAAAGTACATATTTACTCTGAACAAGCTTATTGGAAATTGGGTCTCATAGTTTGTACCTAAACTTCTCATGTCTATAGCCAATGGAGATGCATGGACTTATGATATCATTAAGTTTAGATCATTCATCTTTTGGAATATGAACATAGACTTTGCAGATAAAAACTCACAAATGATTATATGAAATACCTTTTTAGTCTAGATTCTATTCGGAACATCTCCATCTAGGGCATAAATAAAGTACATGTTGATTATAGCAAAAGTAATGCATATAGCTTCTCCCCAAAGTTTCTTGGAAAGATTTAAGTAAGAAAGCATTCATTGAACTCTCTCTTCAATAATCTTATCCATCCTCTTAGTTGATGTCATTTAATTATAATATTTTGGCTAGTATTTTTTCATGTCTAATATTATGAGATACACAATAACTCACAAATAGACCTTAGTATTCTTTACCATTATCAGAATATATGAAGATTAATTTCTTACCAGTCTTTCTCTAAACTCTAGCATTAAAATCCAGAAAGATAGGAAACAGTTTATCTTTTGTTTCAGTGTAAATGCTCATACTTTTCTAAAGTGATCATCAATAAATATGACAAGATAAAGATATATATCGAGTGTTTAATTTGATATGCCCTTCTCACTTAGATGACCAAGTCTCATGTGCAAAAGACCAATATTACTATTTAAATGAACTATATTTACCTGATTTCTAGACACTCTTGCTTGAGTGGCATACATGGTACTCTCCTTCATATCCCTCATAAATGACTAATACACCCTTGACTAATTTTCACCAATCCTCTCCAAAATGAATGACATACACCCTTGTCATTTGGCATACAAATAGATATTAGGTTCACATGTATATTTAGTATGTAATAAACATCTCTAAGTACTAGTTGATATCTTATCTACATATTCAAACAAATATCTCTCATACCTAAAATCTATGATGTCCTACTATTGCTCATCTTTACTATGCTATAATCACCAAGTATGTATCTAATAAAGAAGTCAATGAGTGGGATGATATGAAATCATGCTCTTGATTCAAAAAGTCAATCACCTTTCTAAAATACTATATTAGTTAAATTATCATTGCTGACTAGTATCAAGTCACCTTTCAAGATGGTGTTGGCCTTTCTCTTGGGTTTATCTTCTCTTGTGTGCTACTGCTATAGTCTTTTTCAATAATTGTCGTATTTTTTTTCACTCGTTCTATCTTGTTATAGTGGTAATACTTGATTACTTTTTTTCTTTATAACTTACCTTTGGAAGAATGAGTTCTTCCATTAGGTTGTATGTTTTTAATGTCACTCCTATCACATCTCTTAGAAACTAGAATACCATGAGAAGTTCATCCTTTCTTAGTTCTCTTTGCTTCTTCAAATAATAAGTTTTCTGAGATCACATGCATCTAGGTAGTAACATGCTAAGTGAAACCATAAAGTTATCTCAACTATATACAAGTGAGATTAGCATTAGACAAGCTAATAACTCAGCTTATAATACCATTTTCATATGTAAAAGCTAATTTACCACCTCTTTAAAGATGATAATATGCATCAATACTAGACTACTATCTTCGAACTTTATCTTAATTAGATATCTAATGATCAATATTTTATTTATAAATATGTTCTTTTCAAACATAGACTATAGTATTTTCTATAAATTGTTTGCCTTCATTTCATTAGTAAAATGTGGATAAGTATTGCTACTTATCCATTGCTAAATTGTGGAGGCATCCAAAGTATAGGTTTTCTTATTCTTCTTTACTCATTTTTTTAGGTTTCACCTTCTTTTTTATTGGGTCATATAACAATTTGACTACAAGGTAATTACATATTTTATTTTTTTAATTTAAATAATTAGTCCCAATTAAATTTATTATCACAAAATGATTCTCCATGATAATAAAGTATAATATGGTCCATAAATAACTAACTTGAATAAAAAATTCTGAAATATGGTCAAAATCATTGTATTATTATCATAATAATCAAATATCAATAAAATGATAATGAATAGACTATATATTGTCTCAGTATCAATAAATAATGTTATTCTCCAAAGAAGTTTGAAAACTACTTTTTGGGTGGGATCTGAACCTCCCTTTGATACTGGTTGTTAGGGGTAGTACATTTGGATAATGGTTTATTTGAAATCATAAAATATCAGGAATTATGATTAATTAACAAAATAATAGACTAAATAAATTCATCAACCCAAAAATAAATAAAACCTCAATATCAAAATTATGAAAAATCTAATACAATGAAAAACAAAGTCAAAATTACATAAATGATAAAATAAACAATGCGTGTTAAAAACTTCTTCACATGTACACAAAGTTTATATAATAAATAATGCCCAAAATTATATTTTATATTAGAATATATTTTCTAAGATATAAAACACTAGATATCTAATATAGTACAAATACATAAACTTTGGATTTTAGAGTGAATGTTCTAGATCTTTTTCACCTTTATTCTCTAGGTGATACCATTGGTTTGACAGATTTATAACTCAGAACAATGATGTGGTTACATCTTGATTGCTATAACGAAGAGAAAATTCTGTCCATAACTTTTTGAATTTTCAAATATTCGTTAAACTCTAATTCATAATGGCACTTACTCCTGCATACAAATAAAAATAAAAGTAGTACCTCACCATAAAAATACATTATAAAAGCTAGACAATTAAATAATAATCTTATAATACACACACACATAATGGGCATATTATAAACTAAGAAAATGCACACTCATAATGTACACATGCTTTAAAAAAACAAAAACTTGGATCGGTCTACCCATCTTGGGTAGACGTAACACATGGTATGACATTTCAATTCAAAGATTTATTAATGATATAATAGTTTACATTGGCTTCGTACCAATTTCTTCAAATGACTGAATCCCTTTTTTGTCATTGTTTTATGTTTGTAAGTCAGTTAAACCATGTACCATATTAAGACAACTAAACTTGTATTACATGAGGAGTTTTCATGTGATATATATTTTATTTTTGGCTTGACTTAATAGGTATCTCAACACTTCATGGTACTATAGTAGATGATCATTAGTATTATTTTCCTATAAAGGATAAGAGTTTTCATTAGAGCAGACAACCAATAATAATATCAATAAATTGACTTCTCGAGTTGGGGTGGTCGAAGTGATCTTACTATGGATATATGCAACCTTGTAGGATGCTAAGCCATAATAATTCAACTTGGCTAGAATAGCATTGATAGTTTTTTACTACTATTTTATTTCATGTTGTATCTCCAATCCCTAATATCTATTTTGTTGAGATAATAGTTACTAACATATTTTGTTAGTAATGTGTTATATTTCAATATTGTATCTCCAATCCTTAATAGCACAATATCAATGGACTAATAATAAATAAATCAAATAAAAATTTTGACTAATCATTATATTTTATAAATCATTAATATGTTATATTAAGTTAACACATATACATATTGAAGAATAGTGAACTAGATTGTCCTATGTTGAAAGTTCAATTTAATGAATATTCTAGTATATTTTCAAGGTTAATAATATAGTGTATAAGTAGAAATGGAGTGAATATGTGTTGATTTTTTATTTTTTTGGTCTTTTGAAGAACTTTGGAAAATAATTGTGAAATTAATAAAGTTTTAGAAGTGTTTAGCAAAGGAGATAAAAATCAATAAGTATTTTGTAGTTTTGTTATCTATTATTGGTTGAAACTATATCAAAATGATCATTAGGAAAATCTTGTGTGCCAAGATCTTACTATCTCATTAGCATAATATTTTCATTATTTTGATATTAGCATTGAGTCACATTAATACCTAGCTCATAAAATTATAATGATTGTGATATTAATTCTTTACAATAGCAATCAAGTATCTCGTTGGTGCTTATAATCATAGATGATTATATAAAGCAATGATTTTATCTTTATAAGATTTGATAGTCTCAAGTCAGATTCATGACTCTTTTATAAAGTCATGACTTATGAGTTATATAAAATTAAAGAGCCACAAGTACATAAGCCGGATTCATAGTAATTATTCAAAGTTACAAGTTTTGGATCACAAAATATTATAGATGACTTTGCTTAAGTATGACTATTTCCAAGGTCATGAATCTTGTCCTCAAATAAAGACATAGTTATGACTTATACATGAAAGTTAAGTGCATGTTCTTAGCTAGTTCCCAGTACCTTCATCACATACATATCAAAAAAGATAAATGATCAATATTATTGCCTTCACATAATGTCATAGTTATTTAACAATATTGGAAGCTATCTCTACTATGTAACTACTTCATAATACCATGACCATCTATGGACTACTAATAATGAAGGCACGAAGCTGTAACCATTTCATACACTACTACATTGTGTTACATAGAGATTAAGTCCAAGTCATGGTCATTGCTAGCATTACTACTTTGTGTTAAAAAAAGATCGGGATGTTAATAGAGTCATTACTATTTTTTTAGAGTCAAGATATCAAGCTGAAGAAATAAAGGCTAAAGTTGTGACTTTGATCTAATTTTCATGACTTTCTACTTAGAGAAATATAAAGATGCTCGAGTATAAAGTGGAAGTTATAATTTTTTTGAGGAATCTCTCATTTTCTTTTCCTTCTTCCTCATGAAACAAGCAAAGACCATGGTAACTATAAATTATAGGTTTGAGTTTAGCACTCCCTAAGGGTTCCACAAGTAAGCAAGGGATGCATGAACTATGCTAAGAGTTAGGGGACTTGACTCTCAAACCCCACTTTTCTAGTGATTAATTCAATAATTTTTATAAAATTAGCATAGTCTAGGATTTATATTATTTGGATTATATGATGCAATTAGTTTTTGAATATTGATATAATTATGGTTTTATTATATTCTATGTTATGGTTTTGATGATCTAACTATAGATGTTAAATATGGTGATGCTTGAGAGGCAATCCCAAAACTTTTTTTTTCTATATGCGTGATGTAATAAATATCTATATTCAACACATAATCAAATAAACATGTCCAATGACCCAAGTATAGTCATGGAACTCAATCTCCACTATGACTATAAATATGTATGCTTGAAGTTGTTTCACTTTTTATATATCATATGACACTCAAACCTAGTAATAAAAATTCATTATGATAATAAATATTTATAATTTTGGTGGTGGAAGTTATTATTCAGAGAGTAGCAATCATTTTAGTATGTGAGTTTGTCTAATATTCAATTTATTGAAAATTCACATATATTTTGGTGGTTAAGAATAATGTGTATGTATGAAAATAGATCAAAATGTGTTGATTTCATAATTTTTGGTATTTTAGATGATTTTAGTGAATAATTATGAAATCAAGTTTTTAAAAATGTTTAATAGAAGAGATAAATCTATGTCTTTCATAGTATTAGCATCCATTATTGACGGAAACTTTATCTAAATGATCTTTGGTAAAATCTTGTTCTCTACAATCCTACCCTTTTATTAGCTCAATCTATTCACTTCCTGAGATATTCTCCATTGTTGTGATAATATCACGGAGTCACAACTATACCTAGCTTATAAAATTATAATGGCCATGATATTAATTCTCCATCATAATAACCAAGTGCCCTATTAGTTTTCAAAGTCATTACTAATTTCATAGAGCCGTGACTTTATCTATATATAGCTTGATAGTCTCAAGTCAAAGCTACATCTCTTTTATAAAACTATAGCTTCTACAAAAAATTAAAGAGTCACAAGTACTCATGCTAGAGCTATGGAAATTATTAAAAGTTATGATTTTGGGGTCACTATATATTATGGAGATATTACTTGAGTATGACTATTTCCAAGACAATAAATCTTATACTCAAAGAAAGGCATAGTAATGTCTTGTATGCACAAGTTAACTGCACGTACTATGTATATTTCTTAGTGCCACAGCCACATACATATCAAGAAAGACAAATGACCAAAGTCATAATCTCTATACAACATAATGGCTATATAACAATGTTGGAAGCCATCTTCACCCCATGGTCCCTTCACAACACTACTGCCATCTAAGGACTATTAATAATGAAGGAACAAAGCTATGATCATTTCATTGTACCATAACTTTGTGTTACAGAAAGATTAGGCCCAAGTCTTGGTGGTTGTCAGCACCACAATCTTGTATTAAAGAAAGATCAAGATATTAAATAGATTATAGAGTCACAACCATTTTCTAGAATCACAATCTCAATCTGAAGAAATGAAGGCTAGAGAATTCATGACTTTCTACTTAGAAATAAAGTTTCTCAAGGTTAAAAAGTAAAATCTAGATAATTTTTGAGATTTTTCTTTTTTCTTCTCCTTCTTCCTCACGAAACAAGTAAAGACACGATGACTATATATCCTAAAAGTAAATGTTGCACTCCCTGGGGGTCTTAAAAGCAAGAAATAGATGCATGAGCTATGTCAATCTCTAGAATTGGGTGGAATGGTTCTCAAACCCCTTTTCTCTAATGATTAATTGGTTTGGATGATTGATGTGTTGTAATTGGTTTGGATGATTTGGATTATGTGATGAAATTGGTTTGAATGATTGATGTAATTATTGTTTGATTATATTTTATGTTATGGATATTTATGAATGATAACTAAATATAAATTGAATTAGGATTTTGACTAATGGTGAGTTAATCATGGTGGATGGTAATAGGTAAGCCATGAGAGTTACTTATGTATATTATAGAAAGATAGTTTCAGCCCTTCTAATTGTGATGCATGAGATGAATCTAATTTTCAAACTCTAAAGTTTGGGTATGTTAATCATCACGAGTATGCTATTTATGTAGCCAATAATATGAATTCTTTTACATGTCAATCTATTGTATACATCTTAAAAAAATTTAGCCTCAATTATGATGGATATTATATAGAACATTCTCATGGGGGGTTCATATTTTAGTGTGAAAGTCACATTGTTACTGAGGAGGATGATGATAGGTAATCATTGGGACTTACATGAGTGTGTGGTAACTCATAAGGTGGTGACTACTTTTATGAGTTCTTTTTACTCATTTAATTCCCACTAGTAAAACTCAAAGAAAATGTACATTAAATATGTGAGTATATCACTTACGAAGTCAAAAGTACAAATGCTTACAAACTATACTAATCATTAGTATTTAAAACAATGGAGGGCATTGAATATGAGTGTTTATATGGATCAACATTAATTATTATTGATAAAGTTACCTAAATAGTATGAGATTGTTAATGACTATCACTTGGGGATGAATTGTTGTATCAGTGGTGGTGTATAGATGGGACACTTATGAGGGGACCACCATTAGAAAATGCTCAATGGTGACAACTAATTTGTATTTTATTAGGGCAAGGGGTCATTTCATAACACCCCAATCTTCATTCAGTGTCTAGCATAATATATTTTAAAATAATTAACATCATCACATTAATTAGATAAGTAAATCATGGACCTAAGAATGTATAACAATATGAGTATCCTTTATACTAAAAATGGGTTGTCTCTTGTTGAATAGTTGAACTACTGATATAATTCATGTGGGATCGATAAGTAGATAAAATTCTAGTATACTTTTTGTATGACTCATGTACTTGTAGATCTTAGTCAATGAGATACTCTCATTAAAGAGCTTTTGGGTCATTGGCTAATTATTAAATTAAGCTAAGTAACAAAGTTGCAACAACCAACAATGATAATATCATTTGGATTAAAAATAATAAAAATCTTTAATATAACTATCTATTTAGTCCTTATACCTAAAGTTATGATGCATCTCTACATGAGAATTTCTATGTATTGATATGATCCAATATTATCTATAACATAGTTATGATAAAAATTATGTTTGGACATAAAATAAATCATGTAGAGATATATTTTTTAAAAGATAATTTCTCTCTCTTTCAGAGAAAAATTACTTAGGGCACCTTGATAAATGAAAGTAAAAAATACACTATCATACTCAATTAAATTAACAAATAATATTATTACCATTTATTTTTTTAATCTATCTTAGATAGAGAAATATAATTGAACCATATAAGAAGGACTTAATCCAAATCTCATGTTCATTCTAGACATCGCATGACAAAATAACTATAATATTGACTTTTGATTAAGTTATATTAATTAGACATTCACAAATTTTAGGTAGTGATAATATCTTGATAGAGGTTTCTTATTATTTTTGAAAGTGAACAATTTTAGGCCTACTATCAAAGTTATTAAATATTAAAATATGATTTTAATACTAAATAAAATGTGGTTTATTTTTACTAAAACCATGAGATAATTTTTTTTAATAAAATTTGATTTTATGAAATTATATTTATTTATATAAAAATCTATAAAATGATTTGTTTTAATAAAAAATGATTTAATTAAATGATGTTTATTTTTTAAAATCGTAAGACAATTTGTATTCGATAAAATGTGCATTTTATGAAAACATAAATATGTTTATGATGCACATATAATATGTGCTTTGAGAAATCACATAATATGTGATATGTTTTTTTAGAAAACACATAATACGAAGTTGAACAAAAAAAATAAAGACAGACAAGTTAAGATTTGTTTCAAAACATGTTATGCATGTTTTTATTAAAACACATTATTATATTAGTTAAAACATCTATTGTGTCTTAGTAACACGTTGCACTTGTTATGAAAAAAAAATAGATAAAACAAAATAACAAATCACTATATATACATGAAAGACATGTAAAAAAATAAATCTTTTAGCTATAACCAATATGTGATATCAAAAAAATTATAAGATAAATGAGAGAGAGAAAACATGAAAAATATTTCAAAAGCTATATTACTAACATAAGTTATGTTGACGAACACAACAAATTATAATGGGGAACATAGCAAAAAATATTAACGAAAATGCCAAGATATTTTTTTAAGTGTGTTAGAAAATAGAGAAATATTATTTTCTTTTCAAAAGAATAAATTATTTTGTGACAAAATCATGATGTTTGTGTGGATTTATTGTATAAGGTGTCAGCTAATCAATTGCACCTAAGAATACAAAGTATAAATTGTTCAAAATTTTATGATAATTAACTATCTCATAACCAATTAATTAAAATTAATGAATCCTTTGTTGGGTTTATGAAACTTTTATAGTGATGATAATATGAACTACCAAGGTTCCTAGGATGATTGGAATGGGCAGACATCTTTCTAGTTTAAATTTGTTGCTAAATATAATTTTTGAAATTCATAAACCCAACAATGGTGTTAGAGGTTTTGTAAATTTAATTAATCTAACTTCATGTTTATTTGTGAATATGAAATATAGATATATTATTTATAAATGGATGTGTAATTTGTATTTTGATAACTTTAATTCATTAATCAAAAAATTATAATATATAGTTTATCCAAGGTCATTAATTATTTGTTTAATTTAATTTGATTAAATTAAAAGTTTGATTATTAATAGACTATAATATTTAATTTGATAAAGTAGTATATAATTTTTTTGTTATATTTAACCATTTATTTTTTTTATTTCTTTGTTTTATTTAAAGGTTCAGGTACTAATATGTTGAGAGATTGATTACGTGGCACTAGGATAATAATGGGGGTCCCGCTACTTGGTCAGTGAGCTGGAGAAATTTTTGGAGCATGAGCTAGTACACTTTATTGATCCAACTCGTTCCATTAATAGAACCCTATTTTTTTTTCCTATAAATTCGTTGTATGCGTAATTTGTTTAGTGCACAAATTTTTATCTCTCTCTCTCTCTCTCTGTGATTTGTACTGTAACATTTGCTTATTAATCTGTAAGCACTAAGTATTTTTTAGGTGGACGTAGTTTGTCGTGTTGAATGGCTAGCAAATCATATTAAAATCGGTGTTTGATTATTATGGTGTGCATTATTTGTATTTCTACGCAAACCAATAGTTTTGCATAATCATTATCGAGAGATAAGAAATTATAACAGATAAAATTTGAAATTGTCATTATATGTTGAATAGATTAATATTTATTTGTTTGAGAAAATACATGCTCCATTATATAATCCATTACATAATCGTTCGGTATATTTGATGCATACCCATGAAAATAGAGATCTTAAGATGCAACCAAGGTAAATTCATAGGGATGAAAATTCCCTTTGGTTGACCATTGAACACTTCATACTATCTTATGAAGATCAACATTGATTATGGGCATGCTATGATACATTTATTTTGTAACATATATATACAAATGTAATAAAATATATATTTATACATGTGATGTTTTTCATATTTACTTTTGATATCTAATATATTTGCATAAAAATTAAAATCACTCATTTAAAATTTGTCATTAAGGTGCCTACCAAGTGTGTCTACTTGTCAAGGATTTGATGTTGTATATATGCCTGCCAAGATAGAGTATATTGAGCTATCTTAATGAGATAGAAAAATAATGGTGTGATGCATATTTATCTATCAGTATGACTTCATAAATATTCAAAATAGTTTCAACCTTGGAGCATTAAATGAGATTTTTGAAGAAATAGCATGTGATATCTAATCTCATTTTTTAAATAAAAGTTACATGAGATGTAATTGATATGAAGTTACTTACCTAAATAACTAAACTTTTAAATAAGCCAAAACTTAATCAAATTTAGGCAAAATATGGATCTTAAGATACTAGAAGTCTTAAGTGGTGACACATTATAAAATTAATATTTGAGGGTTAGTAATTAGATAATAAGATTTAATGGGAATAATGTATGGCTCACTAAAATTTAATATATCACTTTTTATGATTTATAAATAGTAGTATCAAGAATCTAATCGATCTTAGTGATTAATCCTTGGGAAGGATATAATTTATGGAATAATCTTCCAAGATTGGTGTAGAAGCTTAATGATTATTCTTATATTAGAAAAAAAAATTATAAGTCTCAAAGCATCATATCCAAAAAAAATTCCACTAACAATACTCATATAACCCAAAAAGTTACTTATAGTAAGTATCATAATGATTTTTTTGGTATCACGTTTCTCATGTTTGCTTCCATGAATTCTAAATTTCAAAAGCAAATGGTAGATAAGTAAGTATTCACTATTATAGGTCATCTCAAAAACAATACTCTAAGAGTATACCTATATTAAAAGGATTGTCACCAAAAAAGATTTTACTTTCTTACAAACTAGTTGCTTGTAGTTAAATCATACCTCATGTTCTAAAAATGAGAGATTATATAGATCATCTAGAAAAAATTGTTCTGGCAATTAGTCAAGAGTTAGCATTTTGATATTATCTGGAAAACTTTTCCAAATGCATAAGATGGTTTAATTATGAACTATGCCATGCACAATATGGAGAAATTAATTTTTGAGATAGGTGAGATACTTAAGATCGATGAGGAAAATATTAAGAATAGCACTATTCTTACTATTAGTTCAAATGGTAAGGGCATTAAGAGGAAAAGAAATAGTAAAAGTAAGGCTAGCAAGAAACCTAAACTCAATCCAAAGTTAAATCTTGAACCCAAGGCTAGGCAATCTAAAGAGGGAGAATACTTTCTCTAACATGAGTTAGATTATTAAAAAATAAATTAAAAATTCTACTCATAAGATCTAAAGAAAAGGAAGAATAGCAAGACTATATTTTACGAATTTATGTTATAGAATTTAGTTTATCAACTTATGTTTCTTAGGTAATTAGACATAGATTGTGGATCTCATATTTGTGTGAACATGAAAGATCTAAAAAATATTAGATTATTGGCTAAAGATGAGGTTGACCTAAGTGTTGGAAATAGGGTAAGGGTTGCTATTTTCATTGTAGGAACTTACTCTTTATCTCTACCTTCTAGACTTGTTTTGAATTTAGGAAATTATTATTATGTTCTTGTTATGAGCAAGAATATAATTTCCATTTCTTGTTTGAACATTGTTGGAATTTCTTTTATCATTAAGAATTAGATTTGTCCTATTTATCATAATAATATATTTTATGAGGATGTTCACTTATTAAATAGCATTTATGTCTCAAATCAAAAATTTCCAAACTCAAGGTCAATATATAATATAAATACTAAAATTCTAAAATCTAATAATTTACTTAAAACTTGTATTTGGAAATGTTATTTAAGCCATATATATGAGAAATTCATTTCAAATATCAATAAGAATGTACTTTTGAATTTGTTTGATTTAAAATATTATGAAGTAAGTAAATCTTGTTTGTTATCCACAATAGCTAAAACCTCTTCTAAGGTTACACTAAAGGGAATATTGACTTATAAGGTTTTATACATAGTGGTGCATGTGGAATAATAAATTTGATGTCTAGAGGTGAATATTTAACACATAATTATTTTTACTGATGATTTTAGCACATATGGCTATATTTTTTTGATGAAATAAAAAATGTTTTTTTTTAGTTTGAAAGATTGATGAATGATGTATAGAAGTAACTTGAAAATAATATTAAAATACTTCGATCAAATCAAGGTGATGAATACATAAACTAAAATTTTGTTAACTATGTTAGAGCTTATTGAATAGTTTTACAATTAATTCTACCATGAGCACTATGATAGAAAGGTATTTTTGGATGGAAAAATTAAATTTTATTAGATATGGTTTAGTCTATGATGAGTCATATAAATCATCCAAATTCATGATATTGGCTACTATGAAACTTTTTCACTAGTTATTATGAATATATAAGAATTATTCTTATCATAGACGAATAAATTGATTATGAGAAATGGAGAAATTGGAGTCAAAATTATATTTCTTGATGGAAACTTGTTATAACTGGTGTACATGACAGAACCAGAGGATTTTGTTGATCTTAAGAATTATAAAAAATGGTAGGTAGGTTTAAAAGATCTTTTTTATGGAATGAACCTTGCATCTTAAAGTTGAATCTTTAATTTGATGAAATAATTAAAGTATTTGATTTCATCAAAATTGAAGATGAACCTTGTGTTTACAAGATTATTTATGATAACATAATGAATTTTTCTAGTTCTTTATGTTAATGACATCTTATAGATAGGAAATGATAAATCTGCCTTGCAAAGTATAAATCATTATTAGAACATTGTTTTTCAATAAAATTATAGGGGATATTACCTATGTATTAGGTAAAAATATTTATAGAGATAGATCTAGAAGAGCAATTAGCCTTAGTCATATCACACATATAGAAAAGGTATTGAAATAGTTTTATATGAAAAATTCTAAGAAATGATTTTTGCTAATATCTGATTGTAAAAGTCTAAGCAAAAATCATTGTGCAATGACACTAGATGAATGAGAGTGCATGGGTAAGATGTCATATATTTTTTATTAGGGTGCTAACCCACATATTTATGATTCCTAGAAAGTTGATGAATATATTTGATCATGTGGATTTCTTTCATATGGTGTTAATGGATCAACTATATCAAAAAACATTAAACATGAAATTTTCAAAATATTAAAATAAATTTCTATTTCATAACTAGATAGTTAAAATTCATGTATTATTCATAGGGTTTATGAATTCCTATTATGATGGTACTCTCAAATATCAAATCTTGATTCCTAATATGATTAGGATAGAATGACATCTTTTATTTTGGATAAAATTGTTGCTAAATATTAATCTTTGAAATTCATAAACCCAACATATTTTTTGATGCTTGCTTCCTTGTATATTTTATTGAGCTAAGTGCTATGTGTTTTATTTTGCATATTTATTATTATAAAGCACGCTCAATCTTATTATGTAAAATGTTGAGAGAAAAGCTCGTATTTATCATTTTGATTTTCTACCGAGGGTTTCTAGAGTTTTTATTGAATATGATATAATAGTTTCCTTCAAATGTAAGCTTGTATTTCTTTTTCAATTGCCCCATATTTATTGAATATGATATAATAGTTTTTTTATTGAACTTTTTTTTTCCATTAGAAGTAGTTCGCTTGACTCTTCCATTTCAATTTAATGAAATATGGTCATCATTATCCATCTTCACTTGTGAGCTTATTATTGTGTGTAAATTTACAAATAAACTTTTGTTTCAACATGTGGCTTTAATAACCAATATACAAAATAAAAGATTAGAAAGTTTAATATTAGAAGAGTTTGTAATGAGTAAGGGACTTTCCCCTAGGGCTTTTCTTTAGCAAAGTAGCTTGCTAAAGATCCTTAAGTCTGCAATATTTCAGTATATGACCTAATTTAATATTAGCATGCTATGGCATTTTTTTATGCTAATAGTCATTCTCTAAGTGATTACTTTTCTTACATATGTTATAGAAGTAAGAAGAAGAATAGTCTTTAGTGTGTAGCGAGTTTCTAAGGGTAGTAATCTTAAATTTGCCTCTTGTCTTTCATAATGCACACCTTTTACATTTCTCTAGTAGTTTTCTTGAGTTTTGTTTGTTGGTGCATGTATGTAAGTTTTTGTCTAGAAAGAAACTTCTGTTGAAGCTTCAATATGTTGTAGGAGACTTTGCTCAAATGACTTCAAAGATCTTAGGAGCTTCTGCACACTAAGTTGTGCATGATCATTGGTCTCTTCAATTATAGAAATAATGGGATCATACTAATTAGTTAAAATGATAAAAAACTTGTCAATTAACCTCTTCTCGATAACATCTTCTCCATTTAGTTTCAATTGATTTTTTATATCAAACAACTTTGTAGAGAAGGATGAAAGTGTTTTAGTTTCTCTCTTTCTTAGGCTTTCAAATTACCTTCTAGAAACAAGAGCTTAACTTCTCTAACTCTCTTTTCCCCTTGGAATTCTTATTTTTGTGTATCCCAAGCCTCCTTGGATGTATTGGCTCTCGTTATCCTTGGAAAATGGTATTGCTCACCTCTTGTTGGATGAACATTAGGGACCTTGAATCCAATTTTTTTTCTGCTCTTTATGTAAAAGCTTGCCATCATCTCCTATAGCAATGAGATCTAAAGGTGTAGTAAACTCATCATTTATCAAATCCCACATATCCTGAAACTTGAAAATAATTTTCAATTCAACACTCCATAATTCATAATTTTCACCTTCAAATAAGGGGATTAGAATAGATCCAAATGAGAGAACATCCCTTGTTTCAACATATCTAAAATTGTGATCTACTAGAAAAGATATAAATCACTAGATAATCTCAAAGTCCAATATTTACTAGATTTAATTGTAATCTTTCAGATTTAGTAATTTTAAATCAAGGCATGAGTATTAAAACTCGATTCTATGAAGATTAGAGCTGATTGTTTTTAACATAGATTAGATTTGAGAACAAGAGGAACAAAACTAAAAAAAAAAAAAAATTAAAAGAAGCATTTCAACATGTTATGATTCCAAATGTTATAAAAATCTATAAATAATAAAAAGTAAAGTAATACATGATTGAATACATGCACTAAATAACTTAAATTGATTTATTAATTCTTAACACACAAACACGCACATGCACACACACACAAATTTAGTGATGTATACTATACATGCATATGATATAGTATACATGTATGTACTTTAATATATACAAAAGTATATATGCTTATATAAACTTATATGCTAATGTCAATACATAGATATATAGATATATATATGTATATATGTATGTATAGACCAATATGTATACATATATTCTATTGTATGTAGACATGTACATACAAATATACTATTGTATATTTTTATATACAACATAATACATGTATTTAGATGTATATACATCGTAGTAGGTATGCCTATATATATACACACACTTGGTCACTACAATACACACACACACACACATCAATTTAAAAGTGTATTTATATATATCTAGATGTGTTGTATATATAATATAGATACCTATATACTACAATATACATGTATGTACTTATATGTATGTGTACACACACACACACACATCAATCTAAAAGTATATTTATATATATCTAGATGTGTGTTGTATATAGATATCTATATACTGTACTATACTTGTGTGTGTGTGTGTGTGTGTGTGAATACAAACACACACAATAGTACATTTGGTTATACATATACCCTTTTATACTACAATATATATATAGATATGTATGCATATATAAATCACTACATTTACATATATTCTATTAATATGTATACATGTATATACAATGTATACTATTGTATATTTATATATATAGTAATATACATATATTTGCATGTATATACATATTAGCATGTATGCCTTTATATAAATATATACACTTAAACACTAATACACACACACACACACACACAAATATACTTATATATATATATGTGTGTGTGTGTGTGTGTGTGTATGTATGTATACAATAGTACTTTAGTTAAAGTATATTTACAATATATCTAGGCATATTTAGTGATGTATAGATACATGTATAATGATGTCAACATGTATATATGCCTATTTGTACTTATATATATACGTAGGTATGTATAAACCAATATATATGCATATATTACTATATAAATACATGTACATGCATGTACACTATTGTACATTATACATCAATATACTTGTATTTACATGTATATACCTAGTAGTAAAAATATAAATATAAATATATATTATAGTAGCTACACCTATATATTTATATACACTTACAATACTTGTGTGTATATATATATGTATATATGTATGTATGTATATGTATATGTATCTATGTATCTATGTATGTATATACACAAAAATCTAAAACTACACACACACACACACATTTAGTGCTATATATAGATACATGTAGGTACTTGTTAATCTATATAATAGTATATATGCCTATATATACTTGTATACTATTGTCTCTATATGTAGATATGTATGTATATATAAACCAATGTATATGAAAATATTATACTATATATACATATGCATACATGCATATATACCACTATATACAATTTATATATACATCAATATACATGTAATTACACACACACACACACAGTAGTTGTTATGCATATACATACACTTACACATTTTTGTAACACACACACACACACCTATATACATCAGTCTAAAAGTATTTATATATATCTAGACATTTGGTGTTGTATATAGATACATGTAAACAATAATATACATGTATATATACTTTTATATATCCATTATTATATATGGCTATATATACTTATATTCTTCTATCTATATATAGATATGTATATATGTATAAACCACAATTATATGCGTATATAAGTATATTTGTGTGTATATATACAAATTAAGTGCCATATATTATTGTAGATTATATACTTATATATAATATACACATTTAATATATACAATGTGTATATACTTTTGTATAAGTTTATTTGTGTATATAGATATACACAAATATGTGAATGTATATACACTTTAAACATAAGTATAATTGTGTATCCTCGTATGTTCATGGATGGTGTGTGTGTGTGTGTGTGTGTGTTGTATTTACAACAATACATATATGAATGTCATATTGATAATTTATAAATAAATTAATATTTTTGTCATATATGAACATTGATAATGTATGTGAATGTCGTATTGTATGATATTCAAATTGTGTGATATGTATGTGATTGATAATTATGTTGTCATTTGTAAATGTGATATCTACATTTAAAGTGTCATGTTGAAATTGCATCACAAGTATGTATATAAATCATATAATAAAATTGATTTGTAACTGTATGATATGTTTGTAGATGATACTACATAATATTTTGTGATGCAATTTTTGATTTGTAATTGTTTGATATGTATGTCAAAATTATATGTTATGATATTCAAATGTAATGTTAAAATGCATTTTCCATCTATTTTATTGAAAAAATTTGGTTTGCAGGTCCATCATTCATCATATGCAATGTTAAATGACAAAAATTGATCATGAATTTTAATGAAATTTAATTTATTGTCATCTATTTTATTCAAAATATTTTACTATTAATAGTCATTCAATATATGATATTGACAACTAAATATGATACATACCACTTACAATTCACATTGCATTACCAATGAAATTTGTTTTTAACATCTTTTTATAATTTTATTTGTACAAATCAATGCATACATGCATATACATACTACAGAATATAGGTATCCCTTTATATTAATTAGCCATTCTTTTTATCCAAAAAAATTATTATTATTATTATTCATTACAATTCACAATTACATATTGGTAACAAGGATTTCATTATTAATAATGAAATCCTTTATATTAATAAGGATATTAATTTCATTATTAATATCCAAAAAATGCATACATACATACAAATACATACTAAAATGTACATATACTTTTATAATAATCTGCATTAAAAAAATATACACATCTACTTATGGACATGTGTATATTACACACACACACACACATATACATATACTTATGTCATATGATATATATTTATTCAAGGAGCACATATAAACATTGATATATGTCTATGTTTATATATGTGTGTATAAATATATATACTACTTAAATATATTTGTATAGATAATCATACAAGTAAATATATAGACATATATATTGCTTGAACATATATGTATATATATAAACATATAAATAAATATATTTATTACTATATACTTTTATATTTAATATATATTCTATTATGTGTGTACTACTATAGACTTATAATTATATATATCACATTGCATTGAAAATAACATTTATATATATAGTAATATATATCCTACTCTGTGTGTTTAATGGATCATAAGTTTGTAGTGTTATACATGTAACCTTGGACGATGAAATTTTTTTCCTGAATTACCTAAGTCAACTTGCTTTTGCCTCTTACAAGAGTTCCACTCACAAGATCTCACATATAAGGTTAGAAGAGAAAGAAATACTTATTGAGAGAAAATAAATTTCAAATAAAACTTGAGTGAGAACAATAATAGATGACTCTCTTATATAGTTAGAGCCTGAGAGGTATCAAGTGGATTGAGTGTCCGAGCATGACATGAGGTAGGTCATGATTTAGCCATGCTTAGCCTACCATGACATTGTATAGAACCATACTTGGACTATATTCATGTTAGCTCAAGGCCTTGCAAGCCAACACAATTTGTGGCATGACTAGGGCATGACAGAACAACACTTGTCGCTATTAATGACAAGATATGATGGACAATGTCTTAACAACCTTAATTAAAAATAATTAATTTTTTGAGCCATCATATTTTATTCAATGACTCCATGGTGATACAAGGTAGAGGTGTATCTATTTTGCACACATAAAGCTAAGTTATATATTGCATTAAAATTATTTATTTTATTTAATAAATATTAAATAAATAAATAAATTAAAAATAACAAATAAAAATTAAAACAAATATTTTTTTTTCTCTTACTTCCAATCTAGTCTCCTATATAAAAAAATAAAAAATAATGTAAATTATGAAGATGAATTAGACATAGACATAGATAATAATGATAACTTGACTGAAAGGTCTAGGGCTGAAACTAAGTTTTCTACCTTGATTTTTACGCATGGGCTTAAAAAATCTAAAAATAGATGAACTTTAGTAATATGAGCATACTTTAACATAATTAAAACTAAAAAAAATAAGAGTATCAAAGAATATTTGGCAAAGTATATATATTATAAAAAAATATATACATGCAAGAGTGCTAGTATTACTAACCATATTAAGACACATATTGATTAATACACCAAAACATATAGTATGCCGGATTATAGGTAAACCCAACTTAGTGGCAAGATCTTTGTAGTTGGATCAACTTTAACTTTATTAACTCATTTTTTTACCACAATGGGTTTAGAAGGGAAGGCATAGTGAAATTGGTTACTAGCATTAGCATGAGTATTTCGATTACATTTTCAAAGGATCCTACACTAGTACATGTTATGCAAACATACTTCTAGCTTGATTATCATAGAATTCCTAGGTTTACTTGTATGAATGACATAATAAAATATTTTAAATTAGAAAAATAATATGTAATTAACTATCTTAGGAAATATTGTGGAGTGGTCTTGATGATGTCTTACATATGAATCAGTCATAATAAAATTTTATTTGCATGCATCACCGAGACCTATAATGTCAATTCTAATTGGAAACTAAATAAGAAAAATTTTGGATTTCTTGAGTTTTGTATCCTCATGTTGGCCCCATCATATATGAGTATCTAACAAGGATCTTTAGAGAATATAATATTAAAAATAAAATTTGTAGTATTATATGTAATAATACTTCAAATAACAATGTTATAATTAACATGTTTATCATAAATATTAGAAATGGGCCTTTATATGATATTTTTCATGTTATGTGTAAGTATCACATAATTATCATAATTGTACAAGTTAGAATAAATTTTTTTCACATTAAAAAATATAAAAAATTTACTAATTATCTATTTATTTGACATTGAATGCCGGGTTATCCAGCTTTGATATTGTGTTGGTATGACATTTAATGGGTAACCAATCCATGTTGTGTTAGGCAAGATATGATGACTAAATTAAGCTACTAAAATGTAGGTCGTGCTAAGATATCACGACCCATTTTATACCTTTGTATAAAGGTTGTGATATTCCAGCACAACTTTAATTTGGTAGCCTAATATAGACATCATATCTTGCCTAACATGGCATGGATTGGGTACCCATTCAATGTCATACCAACATAATATCATGGAAAGATGACATGACATGACACAATAATCCCCTTTTTTAGTTGGGAGTGATGGGTCATGTTAGATTAGGCTGACAATGGCACAACACTGGCCAATTGCTAGAACGCAACAACTAATATAGTGGTAGTGGTAGTGCCCAATGGCAGAGTTGTGGCAATTGCCACTACACTACATTGTGCCAATGCCATTGTTCTATACTAGCTAGGCCAATTAGCACATGCTGCATAGAAGCCATTCAATCCAATCCTATGGCCATTGGCCATTATGCACCCAAGTTCAATACTAGCTTTTATCTTTAAGTTTAAAGTAAAGTTTTTATTTTAAAATTTTAAATATTAAAAGTAAATTACATGCCTCTATACATAATGAATAAAATTTATAATTTGATAAAAAATTATATCTATTTCGCTTTCATAGTTTCAATTTAATGCTGATATCGCAAATAATAATAAATTAAAAAATTAAAGTAGAGCACAACATGATGTCAGTAATGAATATAAATTAGCAATAACATCAGCAATACACATGCCAATCCTTTAATAAATGTGATTAGTCTTTATTTGTAGTATGGTTCATATAATCATGTCTGATTCTAAAGTTAGTACTAGTAGTAGTCTCAATATTCTCGATATCACATGAGCCTGTGTCATATTAGATAATATGAGATAATTGGATTCATATTATTTGTACTTACTTAATATATTTAAATTCTTATTTTTATCATGTAATATGATGAAATAGTAATTAATATCTAAGTACCGGGGCAACTCACTCATATTTGATGGACGACTTCATCATTTTCCCCTAACCAACTAAATGACATTGTCATCATGTTTGGATATCATTTCCATATCTATCCTTGAATGCTTACTAAAACTATCACACCTAGTATCATAATATTTAAACATATTATTTAATTATTCATAAATCTTTTTATTTGATTCTCTTGATTAGTTCATACACGTGGTTATGTATTTTACTATATTGTCTACTCCTATATTATCCATATAATTCATAAAGGAAGCCAAGAACTAAAGAGATGGAATAGATGATTAGTATTTTATATACTTACTTTTCATCTCAATAGTCATTACACTAAAATCAATGTGTTCTCTATACTTGATAAACATGCTACTAATATTGTACATGCACTCATGTTCAATATTTGTGGTGAGAGTATACACAAACAAACACATATTCATCATATCATAAATAATCTTTAAAAATTTTAAAAATAAAAGTTATGTCTCCCAGTCTAATTCTTTTATAATAAGTTTATTACTTTTATTATTGATACAGTCATATATCACATATTTGTAACCAACACATGAACATAATATTATGTATGTATAATTATAATGGTGTCTAATATCTATTTGAATTTGTTTTAGGATACTAATAAATATAGAGTGTAAAACACTTTTTTTAATTTGACATACAATGTCATATAAAGGCCCGACATTCAATGTAATGTCGAGTCATCCTGGCATCATATTGTGTTGGTATGACATTGAACGAGTACCTAATCCATGTTGTGTTAGGCAAGATATGATGGCTAAATTAGGCTATCAAAATTTAGTTCATGTTGGGCTATCACGACCCATTCTATTTCACCAATGAATCAAATAGTCTCACGTGACACAATCTTATTACATGGTAAATTCCAAGGATGTTCAATAATGGGAAAAGACTTGAAGGTCTCTTCCATGATATCAAATAAATAGATAGCAATCCATTCTATTTTATCAAGTATTCTTTCTTTGACATATTATTCTTTTACCCCATGACTCACCTAGCTAAAATAGCTTCTATTATCTTTTCATGGGAAACTTTTTTCTATTGGTGATGGTGTTCGATATGACTCGACCCATATTAGATCACCTTGATCCTAATTGAATGACTTAAGCATGTTCACATGAAATATTATATGCACTTAAGTTTTGGAGGTAAATCAAGTTGATATGTGACATTACTAATCCTTTTGAGAAAATAATGAGGTCCTTCATATATTCACACCAATCCCTTGTGTACTACTTTGTTCTACAACACTAAGTATGGTTTTACTAACACCAAGTCTCTTACTTAATAGTGCACATCTATTTATTTTAATCATCTCATTTCTTTGATTACTTAGATGCTTTATGCAAACTAATTTCAACCAAGTTAATTTTTTCTTGTCACTCGTTAGTAAAATGATAAGTTGATGGGTTTTGTTCTACATGTCATATTACAATAGTGTTTGGGATATATCATTGTTATCCATTCACAATTTCAAAGACTGTCTCATTGCTTATTTCCATTGCAAGTTATAGGAAAATTGTACAATGTCATAGTTTTGGTTAATCATTTTCTTAGAAAATCACAGGATATTGTAGAAATATTTCTAATATATCATCTACCTTGTCTACCCATCAATTTGGGAGTGAACACATTAAAAAATTAAAATTTGATCCCATCATCTTGAATAGTTATGTCCAACATTATCATGTGAATCACCCATCTTGAACACTAACTAAGGACTAAGGAATACCTCAATACTTCAAAATATTCTTTAGAAAAAATTTACTTTCTTTGCTAGACATTTATTTGTGGCGGGGATGAACATAGCATATTTTGAAAATAGATCAAATAGTACCATAATGCTTTCAAAGCCATTTACTTTGAGAAATCTCATAACAAAGTCCATGGAAACATTCTATAATGGTCATAAAAAACTATGAAATTAAGATATTTTATTCCATCTTTATTACTTGACTACTTCAATTGATTCTAAACTTAAGATCAAATGCAAATAAAACACTATGAAATACATGTCCACTTATATAAACCATCCATAAAAATCAGATAATGTGATTTACAAAGATTTAGATAATTTATTTAAATATTATAAAAAAAATTTATAGCTTTTCGACTCTAAGCATGGAGATCTATATTATATTTAAAATGATGACTTTTTAATTCAATTAACAAAAAATAAGCAACAAAAAAACTTAGAAATATGAATAAGTTGTCAAGATATCTAAACACTAATTATTATTCCATTATATCCCAAAATGATATAAAACATTTAAATACTTAGTTGAAAATCATGCTAGATAATATTAATATTATCTAAAATAATATAAAAAATAAAGTCTACCACAATCAAATATCATTAAAACTCTATTAAGAGATAATTGAGCATGACATGATGTTGTTAGAATTTCTATGTAAAAAAACCCTGAAGAATTTACAAATAAATTTTCAAAATAAAGTAACAAGTAAATAATAACATATACAAATATAACAACTCTAAGATTGAGTTTTGCCGATAAACAAGCCAAATCATGCATAACATTGAAATAACTTCCTAGTTGGCCAGGAAGAAGCTAGTCACTAAATTACGTTCAACCCAATCATAACAATCTGCTTTTTGACCAAACCACATCTCAGCACAACAAATGCCTCATATGCAATCAAGCATAATTCCCAAAGTCCATGCCAAATGGCAGTACATCCCAAGGAATGAAGCCCAAACTAATATTTCATGTGCTTTCAATGGACCATGACATTTATCAACCACTTTCAACCCCATAAAAGATTCCAGGTATATTACAGCAAAAGTCAAACATAGGCTAGACTACATATAGAGATGGTACATGACAAAAAAAAAGTCTAATATATATATACACTAAAAAATTTTAATTTCATTGAATAAAACTAGAATATTGTCCAGCTTATTGAAAAATATGGAGGTATTTGTGACATGGAATATTGGTTTCAGCCATGTAATTTATCAGTTGGGTATACATGGACTATAATTCGCCCCCTGTTATCAAAATATTTAATTAAAGAATATAAATTATCTTATATTTAACAAAATGAAGAAATAGAATAAGTTAAATACCGACAAACAACTTGAAAATTAATCCCTTACCAAAATTAATCTTATATTAAATTTATGAAAAACTGATGAGCATTGTTTAAGCAATGACAATTAACAATAATGCCAAGTTAGGAAGGCAAACACAACAAATTTAAAGGAGAAACAGAAACAAGAAATGAAGGGAGGCAGCGGTGAGCGTTAATAATTATCTTTAAGAGGATAGTTTGAAAATTATTTACAAAAATAAAACATAAAAAAAATTCATATGTTGCTCATAATAAACAAAAACAACAAAAAATAACAAATGATTAACAATTATAAAATATATATTACTAAAGATGGAACCTGATGAAACCTTAATACAAATAGAAGCAACCTACAAATGAAATTGGGGAAATTATGATTTGGGGTACTCCCCCAGAAATATTTAAGAATATGCAACTAATCTTTTAAAATTTGAAAAAAAATCATCAAAATCAAAATAAAATTGATATTTGAGGGACTCTATTACGTTTATACTAAAATATCATTCATTAAATCACTAAACTAACATTTAAATAAATTTTCCTCCTCTCTTATTGGCCCTTACCTCACCCTCTAACTTTGGCCCTGGCCTCGCCTTCTAACAATGGCCCTCGCTTCGCCCTCTCCCATCGGCCCTCGCCATGGCCTATGCCCTCTCCCATTGGTCCTCGACTTGCCCTTGGTCCTCTGCCATTAACCAAGAGCCCTTCGCCCTTAGCCATTAACCAAGAGTCCTTCGCCCTCTCCCATTTTCTGTAGCTCATCGTCGAGCTCCATGAGCTCTTCTCCTAGCTCGATGGAGCTCGACAAAGAGCTCCATGAGCTCAATGGAGCTAGATGAAGAACTCTTTGAGCTCGTCAATAAGCTCTAGGAGCTAAAAGATGAGCTCAATGGAGCTCGAAGGAAACGTCTTCCAGCTCCAGGAGCTCATCATCGAGCTCGATAGAGCTTGAAGACTCGCTCTTTGAGCTCCATCGAGCTCATCTTCAAGTTCCAAGGGATGGGAGAGGGCCTAGGGCAAGGCAAGGGCCGATGGTAGAGGGCCTAAGGCAAGGTTAGGGCCGATGGTAGAGGGCTTAGGGCAAGGCGAGGGCAGATGGTAGAGGACAAGGCGAGGTACGATGAGAGAGGGCCGTTGGCAAGGCAAGGGCCGATGGGATAAGGCCGTTGGCAAGACAAGGGCCGATGGGAGAGAGAGAGAGAGAAGGTTTTAGTGATTCAATGAAGATCATTTTAGTATAAAAGTAATAGAGTGCCCTATATTTCAATTTTTTTTTTATTTTGATGATTTTTTTTTTCAAATTTTAAAAGATCAATTTGAAATTATTAAATATTTCTGAGGGATCACCCCAAAACATAATTTTCCCAATAAAATTTATAACAACCAATTTTTTGATGACGTACACTCAATCTTTTCAAAAACATTATTTTATAAGAAAAAGGAAATGATTTGAAGCACCATTTTGATATTATTGCCCTGCTTTTTCTACACAATGTTAGTGTGAACTAGACTACAACTACCGGAAGAGGAAGCGTAGGTCACATAACTAATTTATAAAATTAGTAGTATATATATATATATAACTTTTATATTTGTTATTACTGAGAATGAACTATGTACTCAATATTAGAGTATCTATCATTTTTTATTGATCAAACTATTACAATTAGTAACATGTGAATAATTTAGGTTTATAGTTTAGAGTGCACCTAAACATAAATATTTTATATTTTAGTATACTTGTTAATAAATATAAATAATTTGATTTTTATTGTGAATAATTTTATATTGATATGCTAAAACATAATTTACTCAAAAATATAATCTCTTTACTCTTCCACTCTCCCACTCTTCTACCTCTCTCTTCCTTCCCTCCTCTCTATTCCTTCTCTCCTCTCTCTCCCTTCTCTCCTCTCTCACTAATAATGGCTCTCTATTCCTCTATCTCTCTCTCTCTCTATACACAATATATATATATATATATATATTCTATTATTATATATAGTAGCAAATATATATAACATATATATCATATTATATGTATATATCATTGTGTGTGTGTGTGTGTGTGTTATATTCTCCCTTACTCTTTCCCTATCAAACCCAACTCGTGTTGTTTATTTGTCATATATGAGCTCTGGGCCTAGTAGAACTCTTTTATTCCAACCACATGTTATATAATTTGACATGTACTATGAAAAACATATCTTGCATTATTGAGGATCAAACTCGTGTTTCTATAATTATAGCATTAATCATATTTTATCCTTTAGACTACTATGATGTTGGTTATGTGTGTGTGTGTGTGTGTGTCATAATGTATATATCACAACATATACTTTTAAGTGTATATAAAATTTGTCACACTAATTATTTTTATTAATATATATATATATATAATTTTTGGATACAACTTTGGTCATGTCAACTTGAGTAACCCAAACTCAACATAAGAAAATAACAAATTCAAGTTGGTCTATTATCAAGTTCGAGTCGATATGAGGTTGAAAATTTTCAACCCAAACAAAATTTGAGTGAGTTCCTATTAGTATAACACCCTACCCAAACCACTCTAGTTGCAATCTTATTTATTGGAATAAAACATTCGAATTTACCAAGTCAATTGCATCACTTTTTTTCAAGATGTTCACATCAAAAGATTCAAAACAAATTCAAAAATATTAATAAAAAAAGTTAAACTTACTATAGTATAAAAATCTAAAAAATGAAAAATGTTTTAAAAATTATTACAATTATATAGAATAATATATAATTGTAAACATAATAAAAATTGTGTATTTCCAAATTTTAAAATTTAAAGAATAATGAAATTTGAAAATGTTAAATCTATAATTATGAATATGTAAAATGTGTGTGTGTGTGAGTGTATGTGTATCTTGTTTTAAATTACAAATAATTAGATAACTTGGGAAATAAATAAATTTTCAATTACAAGAATTACAGAAATTATACATATATTTCCATGGATATGTTAGATTATAGCTTCACATTATTGTTATTAAAGAATAATAATGCATGAAAAAACATCTTCAATGAACTATATAGAACTTGGTTTTCAAATTTGAAATTCTAAGAAATGAAGATGAAAGAAAATAACACATCTTGCTATGGATATGTTAGCTTATAGCTTCACGTTATTGTTATTACAGAATAATAATGCATGAAAAAAAAAACATATTCAATGAACTATATAGAACTTGATTTCCAAATTTAACAAGTTCTAAGAAATGAAGATGAAAGGTAACATTTTACTTAAACAATGCTTTCAAAAAACTAAAA
The DNA here is from genome assembly GCA_029783825.1 of Sapria himalayana. Classification (NCBI taxonomy): domain Eukaryota; kingdom Viridiplantae; phylum Streptophyta; class Magnoliopsida; order Malpighiales; family Rafflesiaceae; genus Sapria; species Sapria himalayana. The sequence goes on from JAREIK010002053.1 coordinate 840,194, forward strand.
AATTTATTGAAAATGAATAATAATGTGGCCATATATGTTAAACAAGAAAAGAGGGTGATCATAATGATATTTATCAAAAAAATCATTATATTTTTTGATCACACGAAATTAGAAAATCAGCTTGGTTAAAATGGTTTGATTAAAGTTTAATTTAGTTTTATTAATTAATTTGGTTTCATTTAATAAATATGATTTAAAATTTTTACTTTTACTTGGTGTATTTTATTATATTTGTAAGGGAAGATTTGGAAAAAATTAATGGGAAAATTGAATGACTAATAGCTGATTTTGATGTTTTGATGCACTAAAACATAAAATATTTATGTCTTAATTCACCGAAAGTCATAAATCTGATTATACCTCCAACATGGCATGTTGGGGGCCAAAATATATTGGTTAAAATGGTGTGTCATGATAGTTGTGTTTGTCTCGCATCTCAAAATAATAATTGGGTCATTAATTTTACAGCCTTTGCTTATATAATTTGCTATTTCAATTTCTTTTCATGTGTTCATAAGAATGATTTGGAAATTTGAAAATGTAAAATAGTGACGTGTCCATAATCAATGGTATTGGGGATACCTTCTTGGAGATAGATATTTGAAATAAATTAGTACTTAAGAATATTATGCTTGTTTTTGATATCCATCTCAATATGGTGTTCACTAATAAACTATATGATGAGGAATTAGTATTCATTTTTGGTGATGGCAAGTGGAAACTCATCAAAGGATTCATGTTTGTGATGAGTGGAAAGAAAATGAATATGCTTTATGTTATGTATGCCAAGATAAAAAAAGGATTAATCCAATTTAGAAAATTATAAATATTAATATTTGACATTGGAGACTTGGTCATATGATTGAGAATAATTTTCTAACCATTATTAGAAGATAGTCCTAGCCAAATATGAAAGGAATGTCTTTTAAAGCATGTGATCATTGCATAGTTGGAAAAAAACATATAACTATGTTTCATATTCTCTCACCATCAATAAAGGTATATATCATTGATTTGATTCATTATGAAGTTAATACTATGCAAACTAAAATATTTGGGGATGTATTGTATTTATTTATCTTAATTGATAATTATTTAATAAATATTTGGCCATCTATATGAAATCTTAATATCAAATTATTTAATAACTTGTTGCATATTAAAGTACAGTTAGAAATGGGAAACAACTTAAAAGTTCTAAGAGAAGATAATGGAGGTGACTGTCAATGCCCCTTTCAGAAGTATTGCTAGATGCATGAACTTAGATTAGAGAAAATGATTTTTATTACTACCTAGCAAATTTATGTGGCAGAGAGAATGAACTAGGCCATCGAGGAAAGCTTTTTGAGGATGACCATAGATCAATCTTTCTCCTTTTTTCCTCTAAAAAGTGATATACTTGAAAGATTCTAGGTTGAGAAAGTAATTTCATTTGATGATCATATGAGTTTGTGGAGGAAGAGCATTTCTACATGTCCGTAAGTATTGGAGATTCAAACTTGATTAAAAGGAGATACTATGTATCTTATTGGAATATGATTTTGAGGACTTTGGATACATGTGGTGAGATCCTATAAAAAATAATTTGAGTAGAACTAGACATGTTACCTTTTGATAAAATTATTGAATAATGATAGAGATAAGATAGAAGAAACAAAGTTTTGTACAAATACTTCTATTAACTTGGACTTTATTCTTTCTTTGATTGTCCATTAAGATAATATGAAAGGTAGGGATTATAATGATAAGGATAGTGTCCATGATACTGCTTTGGTACATCATCTGATCAAGTAAAGTATTATGCTTCTTTTCCCTAGTTGAATTATTTGAAAGGAAATCAACTTTCTCTCATATATCCTCTTAATGAATATGTGATGAACTCTCAAGGGGAGAACCAAAAGATCACCAGAAGAATTTATTTCATAAAGAAAGGTAAGAATGAGAAGAACCTATGAAAGAAGAGATTAAATCATTATTGGAAAATCACACATATAATCTTCAAGAGTTTCCTAAAGAAAGAAGGTGCTTAAGAATACATTAGTGTGCAAGGTGAAGACAAAAAATAATAGTTCTCAAAAAAATTATAAAAGTATATTTGGTTTTAAAGAGATTTAATCGAAATAAATGCATTTTTTGGTGAGATATTTTTTCTAGATGTTAAGATGTCATCCATCATAGACATTCTTAATTTGGCTACAAGCCTAAATCTGAAAATTGAACAACTTGATTGGAATACTACTTCTCTTCATGATAACTTGGAAATAAAATTTACATGGATCAATCTGAGAGACATGAAGTCGAGAGTATAGGGAATCTCATTTGCAAGCTTAGAGAAGGCTTTTATGGTATGCAGCAAGTCCCTAGACTTTGGTACATGTAAGTTGACTATTTCATGATAGATCATTGATGCAAGAGACCCTCATCCAGCTAATGGTGTTCATGAAAGACTTTTTTTTATTATCTACCAATTGTATGCTAATGGCGTTCTTATTATTAGTTATGATGCCAATAATATTTAGTAGCTAAAGAAAGACTTGGATAAGTCTTGTTCAATAAAATAGTTAGGTCTTGCTAGCTAAATTCTCGACAAAAAAAATTGAGATAGGAAACAAAAATTAGTACTTATCTCAAAAAACTCCTATAAAAAAAATCTTGAAAGGTTTATTGTCACTTCAAGTAAAAGTATCAACCTTTCAATGTAATCATAGGTACATTTTAATAAATATTATTGATTACATTAGTAAGATGTTAAATGTTGATTTTTTTTTTAAACACCATCATTGAAACATCATAGCATATAATTTTTGAACGGTGTAAATCAATTATGCATTTATATAAGCATCCATGAATAATTGACTTTAATACTTACATTATTCTTTGTGGCTCAATCATGTTTGTCTAGTGCATAGTTGCACTATGCACCATAATTAAATAAAGTTTGAAGATTTTAGGTTCTATTTATCTCTCTATGCTATCTTCCAAAGTTAAATAAAGTTTGAAGATTTACATTCAATTCATATCTATCTAGTAGTGTTTTGACATTCTTTTCAATAAATATTGAGTTTTTAGTGGAGTAATCAATATGAATGAGAAATTATATTCTATTATGTTTCATTCACGGTGCTTTAAAAAAATACAAGTATTCAACATCTAACTAGTGTAATCAATGACACATTTATATAAGCATCATAGAATGTGTTCATTTTATTGTTTTAAAAAAATATCATTTACAATTAATCTATTGGATGGCCAAAAAATCTTATTTTAGTGGTGGTCACTTGTCGTGCTCATGTTAACAATCATGCATTAGTGCACATGCACCCATTGGAAAAGTCATGGCATATAGGACCAGATATTTCAAGTTTGATGATTCATATCTATGCAGCTACAACCTCATTGACTAATCAAGCACAAATACAATTGTTCATGTTTCTTTATTTATTTCAAGCACTCTATATATTTTCTTTTTGGTTTTTGGGTTTTTCTTTACTACTACCAAAATAGGTGTGGATAATGTTATTAATTCTATCATTAATGATTTTTTTATCCTTTGACTCATCTAATAGAACTTATGTTTATCTCAACCAATTAATTTGTTTCATCATTTTGCATTTATATTTTCAAGATATTAACATAAAATAATTCGAAACTAATAGAATCACAATGAAATTTATAACAAGTTTTATATATTATTAATATTTGAATGGAAATAGAGGCATATCATTAGTTGTTTATCTATTGTTTCCTAAGTTCATGCTATTTTTAGTTCATTTAGAATAATTTTCAATTTTTTTTTTAATAATTTCTTATCATACTTTTATTTTTTATCTGTTCTGAAATATAAGCTAGTTACATCTGCATCTTCTCCAACATTCATGACAGCTAGATAATGGCATGATTTCGTTAAAGTTGACATAATTGTTGTTTATTTAGATTGCAATCAGATGTGCTCATTTGCTTTTCCAATGCAATATACGTGATGATCTAAGTTTATTTTTGTTTCCTAACTACTTCTTCCCATGAATGTCAATCAGCATGCTTGGAATCAAGTAAAATAGCTTTGGTTTCTTAAATAATTAATGTTTTTTCTTGAAAAATAAACAAATTGGATTTTACTATTCATGATTATTGTTTGGTTTGTCATAAGTGATTGTTAAAAATTGGTCCACATCTAAAAATTTTGAGTAATATGTGGTGTTTACATATGGGTTGGGTACTCTCTTCCTTTGAGTCAGCTTTTGTGAATAAGGTAGGCTCACGTCCAATTTATAAGATGATATTATAGGTTTTATATGTCACTCACATATGTCCAGTCCTATAAAAAATTATGCTCTAGGTGTCCAGGCATTGACATGAGAAGGATGTGTTAAAATTCGTCATGCATTAGAAAACTCAAGTAAGATGTGGTGTTTATATATGGATTGGGTACCCTTTTCCTTTGATCTAGTTTTAGGGAAGAGATCGACCCAAACTCAACTTCTATGTGGTATTAAAGGATTTATGGGCCACTCACATGTTCAATCCATCAAAATATATTTGCTCCATATATTCAACCCTAAGCGTGAGAAGGGTAAATTTTTTGTAGGATTTGATATATACAGGTGACACATAAATTCTCAGATAGCATATTATAAATTGGGCTTGAGCTGCCCCAATCTGCAAAATCTAGCTCAAAGGGAAAGGGTATCCAACCCGTATATAAACACTATCTTCTACTCAGATGGAATCAAAGGTATAACTTAAATAGAAGAATAAAATGCATCAGGACAATGCATATAAACACCCCAAGGTGACCTATCTTTTCTTTTGTTTTTTATATTTAGTCATTTTCAGCACTAAATTCATCTAGTTGTGCAATTTTTATTTGCAATATTTTATAAGAGGCATATAAGGTTTCATATAATGATATTTTTTTGATAGGGATCTAAAAAGGAAAAAGACAAAAAATAAAAGAGACTAGGTTCAAGGATAAAAACTCTTAAAATATTAAAAATCTTAATGCGCCTATTTGTCTCATGCTACACAAAGGGAAAGCACGACCCATAGATATTACAAATAATGTATTTGGTTAGGATTTTAAGTCTTTCCTTATGAAAAAGACATACACATGATAACTATTTTGAAGGAAATATCAGTTAATTATGTCAAATATTATATATGATACTAAATTATATAAGTTGCTAATATTTAATTATTTTATTTTATTTTTTGGTAAAGGGAGAAAAACTAATTATTTTAATAATCAGTTGAATTTGAACACATATACAAAAGAAATTAATTGATGATAAGCATGTTGAACACTTTGTTTTTGTCAATCCACGTTTGGTTTCCAAAGCTAGAATGAGTGACTTAATAAAAAAATAGGATATGGTTGATTGAAAATTATTTAATACAAACGAAAGATGCTGACTATATTTTCATATTATATAATCTTAAGTAAGTTATAAAAAATATTGTTATTTAACTTAAATCAGATAAATATTAAATAATTAGGAAATAATATTACATTTACTATTTTAGTTTCCACTGGGATTTGGTTGCACTAGATATAAAGATAATGTCTGCACACTACCTTCATTTAATACTAAAGCAACCATGTGATAAACAAAAAAATGTAAACATGTAAAGCATCTTGATTTTCATACTTGATTTTTGTGTATATATAGTATCAAAATATTAATGTATTTTTCATGTGGGACACTACAAAATTAATCACCAGAGAAACATTAATCTCAAGAGAGGGAGCCTACGTGAGTAAAAGTAGTTGTAAAGTTTCATCCATTCCTTAAAAATATAATTTTGTTATTTTGATGCATACTAAATAAGTGTGTTTAATAAGTTATCTCTTGGTGAAAGCACTCTCTATTATTACAGTTTGTACTATGTTTTTAGTGAAATCTAGTATTTGATCTTCACCAGTGAAAATAATGATGGTATGCCAAAAGCAAAATTCAACATTTATTCCATGGGTTTGAGCATATTTTTTCTATCATTTTGTAATCATCTATGCAAAAAGTTATAAATACAAGTTACATCAACACTAAACCAAAAAAGATATATTTCCTTGCAGGTTATAATATTATAATTCATTTACGCTCCTATAATGCAAAAGAAAACCATGCGGTGTGGAGTGTGACTATTATGTGATAAAATACATAAAGGATATAGTTGTCCATCTGAGTTTCCTCTCCACGAAGGTTCATACTTATAAGTAAATTTTGTATGTTTTCATATTATATTATTTATTTCTTTAACTCAACAAATTTTCATGTCTTACAATTAATTATCAGTGTAAGGAGTAAAAATCAGAAAGTAAAGTTGAGCTTAATGAAGTATGATCTCAATGGATTATGTTGGTAATCCAATTAACTATTATCCATGTATACAAGTGTAAATTAACATCTACAAAGCTTGGTTTTTGTGATTAATGAAGTTATGAATGAACTAATTGTGTTGTATCTATATTGATATTATATTTTAAGTTCAATTCGTTCATTTAGTACTTATAGATTTTGAAATAACTTTTAATATATGTGTATTGATTATATATAAATTTTTCTCTTCTATGTTTTCTTTTTTTAAGGTCAACAAGTAAACGTTTCAAGTTAAAGAGTTGATATGCTACTATTGAGAATACCCCTTCTTTCTTCTTCTTCATTATTACAATATGAGTTTTGATAATAATTTTAGACATCTAATTTGTATTGTTTACAAGTTAGAAAAATATTTGCTTGTATTTTGATACATTTACTTCCCAATACAAAATCTTTGTCATGATTTACACTACAAGCCAATAATCACATATACAAACATATAACTAAGCCATCAATGATTTAGAAAAAGAATTTAATCATTTGAAGAAATGAATTTAAGATGACATGATTATTACCAATTGTGATGCAATATTGAAAATTCTATTGTTTATATAACTTATTTCAAGTTGATATTATTGTGTAATATCCAAGTAGCTAATAGCTAACTAATATAACTTTTAAACATTTATTTTTGTAATAAAAATTGGAATTATTAAGTGTCTTAATCCCAAAGTCTCAAAGAATCTAGTGTTGATTTTTTTTTTAAATACTCAAAGCCATTTTTAGTTATTTTTCTTTTGATTGGATTAAATCAGTTTCTTATTTTGATGAATTTATTTGCAATGAGATTGTAGATGATTTTGTACTTAGAGTTTAGCTTTTGTATGGAAGATTGAATCATCAGTTCTGGTAGAATATTAGCTTATTATTTACAATCTAGATAGAACTAGACAATCTATTAATAAGAGTATAGCATAAAATTTTAATAGGTCTCTCTTGACAAAAAAGAATGATAACTTTCTAATTTCTAGTACTAGTATGCTGTATTGAATGAGATCACTATTGTGAAATTAATTTTCACTAACATGTAAAATAATATACACTATTATTATTTTAGAAACTATTACTTTTAATTTGGAAGTAATTAATACTCATGTTGACTTATTAATAGTCCTTTTGAATTTTAAAGAGTCATATCTAGAAATATACTTATGGAATCTATGAATCAGATAACTTTATTAACTATATGGTAAATATCAATTATTGATACCACATTTAAGGAAGTTTATAAGTTTTGATATTGTCAAGCCCTACAAGTGAATTTTGATCTGGCATATCAATTAAGTTAAGTGAAAAGTCTTGAAGATATAATTAGAGATTTATTGAATTAAATTGTTAGTAATTTAATTTAATCAATGAGTATCTATTATCTTAACTTTGGAAGTTTGATAAGTGGTAAATAATAATTGATATTAATTATTTTGAATAAGCGAGAGAGTACAACTACAATTCTTTAGTAATGTGAATAGTAGATGATATAAATTATGGTGTAAAATAATTTATATTTAGAGCCTGAAATCTTATCCAGGTCTGGGTCTCTTCCATAGCCTTTTCTAGTATCATGAAAATATATTATAGATTTTGTTTATTTGAAATAAATGTGTATGTATATAATAAGAGTAATTAATTTAATTGAAATCAAATTAATTATTTTGTTAAATCAAATTAATTGATTTATATTGAATTTATTTGATTATATATATATATATATAAAATAAATCTTTAATTAAATTTAAAAATATATATATAAATAAATAAAAGATTAAAAGTAGATGCTAGTTCAACTTTTAAAAATTGATGTGGCATATATATTTTTTAATTATTTTATTTATATTTATATTTTTTTAATAAGATGATGTGGCAAAGACAATGTTGTGCTCACTATAACATCTCGAGATAATTCAATATTGGATATATGGGAGTTGGTTCCACCATGGACAAGTTCTCTTTTAAGGTATATTTTTCTTATTAAAATAATTTTAATCCTAAGCAAATCAAATAATCTCATCCTATGCACATTTTTGTGATGAAAATTTTTTTGATTCCTACATCCCCAACAATAGTATCTGAGCATAGGTGATGATATTGCGCATGGATGGATTAGATTTTATAATTTTGATATTGAATGTATAAATGCATTGATTAAATAGAGGCATTCTAGCCTCTATTGACTGAATTAAGTAACCCAACTATATGTGTTTGGATTATGGATTGAAATGGTAATGTGTTTGGATGTATTTTGTTTATGGGGCTATAATTTGTGCACTTGTTGATAAGTGATTTTTTCAAATTGGGGTGTAATTTACTTTTATGATTTTTACATTTTGTTAATGGTGTTCTAAAAACCCCCCCTTGATCTGTTGAGACTTTTGTAATGATGATGAAACTCAAAGCCAGCGATAGTACCTATGGTGGTAGTTCTGGCCAATGACGATGCCTCTAGTGGTAATCATGGCCAATGAAGTTGCCTCTAATGATGGTCATAGCTAGTGATGGTATCTGTGGTGATAGTCATGGCCAACAATAGTGCATCTAGTATAGTAGGAATGATTGATAATAATGCATGTGGAGAAATACGTACTTTAGAGATCAATGTATGTGGTAGAACTCACAATGGTTGTGGTAGATAATGGCAGAGAGGATGGCCAAAAGAATCCAAAGCCTAGGCTTGACAAATTTGTCTCGATCAAATTTGACCTGGCCAGATTTTATGTGATGTTATTTTTCTGAGACACTACCCCAAGCTATTACAAACTAAATTGGATAGATTCAACCTAGTTTAGGCCAATATCCCAAGCCTTAAACATCTTAATGAAAAGTCTAAGGTTATAATACCCTAAAACTAATTTAACTAAGTTGTTCAACATTTAAATATATATGATGCAAAGTCATCATGTATTTATGGCATGTATTTTGAATGTTTATGTTATGACATGTCATTATGGATGTGATGACATGATTTATCGATGAGTAATGTAGCATGTATATTAGTATAACAACTTGTGTGATAGTTATGTGCCAAAATAGTTAGTTCATGAAACCTTCATACGTATATATTTCACAAAATAATTGTATTTACAAATATAAATTTTTGTTTTATTTTAAAAAAGAGAAATAGAAACCTTCAATTTTAAAATACCTAAGTGGGCGAGACAATTAGAGATGAGCAATGAAGATATTAAATTGGCTATATTTGAAGAAAGTGTTAGATCAGAAATTTTAGTGACTAATATAGAAGAAGTTGAGGAAGTCAAAAAGTATGATGAAAGTAGCATAATAGAAGTCTCAGTGGATAATATAAAGATACTTGAGGTTAAAAACTAGAAAGAATGAATTGAAGATACAGTCATAATTATACAAGAAAATACAAATTATGAAGTTTTAGCGGATGATACATGGAAAGTTGGAGAGAAGAACCATGAACAAGAGTTGAAACAATAATGAAATTTCATAATATCATGACAAGGAAAAAAGGAAAGAAGAGGTAGTCTATCCTAACTATCCTTATAGATGATATTATCAAGATGTTTACTTATCTTACATCAATGACTGATACTAAAAGTTCAAAAAGGAAAGAGATCAAAAAGTATATAGAAAAGTTAGCTTGGATAATAGAGATTACTGATGGAGTAGATAAGTAATTAATAGGCTAGCTATTGATTTTAAATTATATAAAAAACCTATCATCATTTTTCAGGCCCAAAAGATGACTTATACACTATGATTGTCATACTCATTATGATTAAAATTCATAAACTTAAAATTATCATACATTGGTTTATCTCACATATTAAGATTAGAAGGGTTGTCACTTCCTTCTATTTAAACCACATGAGTGTATCCTATGATATATCTATCACCATCCATCATGGTCAACACACATAAACTGATGTATTCATGAAAATCCTAATTTGAGATTATCAAGTGAATCTACATCCATCAATATCCAAATACTATAAACCAAATATAAAACCCTTAATTTAATAATCTAGCACAACATAATTAAAAACCCAACTCTAGAATTCAATTTAGTTGGACATCAGGGATTAAATCATATGAGATGTGTGAAAAGTTATTTTGTATATTTTAGGATTCCCAATGAACATCCAAACTAATTTCCAAGAATTAATTCCAATCAATTTTCTTTTTATTCATCTTAGATTCCCCCCTAATTGAGGTTGAGATCATAATGCCTCGGCTTGGAATGAAACATGTTCTTTTGCTCCTCTCCTCGATCTCTTTCTTTTTTTTTTACAAATGTATATAGAAAACCTATTATATAAAAAGTTCAAAAAGGAAAGAGATCAAAAAGTATATCGAAAAGTTAGCTTGGATAATAGAGATTACTGATGGAGGAGATAAGTAATTAATAGGCTAGCTATTGATTTTAAATTATATAAAAAACCTATCATCATTTTTCAGGCCCAAAAGATGACTTATACACTATGATTGTCATACTCATTATGATTAAAATTCATAAACTTAAAATTATCATACATTGGTTTATCTCACATATTAAGATTAGAAGGGTTGTCACTTCCTTCTATTTAAACCACATGAGTGTATCCTATGATATATCTATCACCATCCATCATGGTCAACACACATAAACTGATGTATTCATGAAAATCCTAATTTGAGATTATCAAGTGAATCTACATCCATCAATAATCAAATACTATAAACCAAATATAAAACCCTTAATTTAATAATCTAGCACAACATAATTAAAAACCCAACTCTAGAATTCAATTTAGTTGGACATCAGGGATTAAATCATATGAGATGTGTGAAAAGTTATTTTGTATATTTTAGGATTCCCAACGAACATCCAAACTAATTTCCAAGAATTAATTCCAATCAATTTTCTTTTTATTCATCTTAGATTCCCCCCTAATTGAGGTTGAGATCATAATGCCTCGGCTTGGAATGAAACATGTTCTTTTGCTCCTCTCCTCGATCTCTTTCTTTTTTTTTTACAAATGTAGATTTTATACTTTAGGAATCTGAGTGATATTCTAAGTTAGATGTCATAACAAATAGTTGAGGTTAAGACTTTGTCATCTCTTTGGATCCTCTCTGGAGCATAATTATCGCAATGCTATAAATGGCCGCAACTAATGGTTAAACTCTCTATAATGCAAAGTCATGGTAATAGGAATTGGCTATGACTTTGGTTTTGGCTTTATGAGTAAAATATCACGGTGTTGTGATTCCAGTATCTAAGTTAAATTCTTTCTATAACACAAAGTCATGGTACTGAATACTATCATGAATTTGGTATTTTCTATCTGGAACACAAGGTTGTAGCATTAGAAAAAGTTGTAATCAGAGTAATTACTCTCTAAATAAAAAGTCATGTTAGAAAATGATGTTGTGACCTATACCTATTTAAGTTTTGGTTCTATTAAATTAAGTCATGACTCTAGAATGTGTCACAACTACTTGTACTAATGAGATATTTAGTTATCATGATGTAAATAGAATATCTATATCATTAAATAGTTTAAAGCTAGTGTAGTTATGATTCCAAAGAATTATCATGGTCATGATGATTATATTGCACAGTGAAATGATTGTGTCAATTCTATTGGATGAGTCATGATGTAGGAAGAATGAAACAACTATTTTGGTAGAGTTATGGCCGAAAAAAATATTATAACATTTTTAAGGCTAATATAGAGAGGGCATATTAGTTGTGACAGAATAATTATCATGACCCTCTATTATTTCTCTCATTTATAAGTATTTATATATTGAGTACCCCAATTTCACCCAAATTCTTTTCAATTTCACCAATATTTGTCACTTACTCTTCAAAATAAGGTTTTCATGAAATATCTTTGATAACCACTAGTATTCATGCAAATACTCTACATTTGAATCACAAATGATATCATTTATTTCATATTTTGCGTACCAAACAAACTCTCACAGTAAAAACATTACTTATCCCTAAGTAATAAATCCCTGTCCAAATATTCATACCATGAGAAAATACATCTATGATAACTTTGACTCTGTTTGAATTTTAGCATTTATTAAAAAGTGTATGGTTCATGTTGTGAAGTATTTATTCATAACACAAAACAAAAAAAAATTAGTTACCTCCCAAGTAGCATTACATTTAACATATGTAGCTAGACATTCTTTAAATATCTACTTCTATCCAGAACTTCAATTGTTCAGGCTAGATTCTCAATGAAATCATTTTCTTTGACTTGTCTTCCTAATTTCTTTCACATAATCATCATCTCTTTATTAGTATAATACGCTGTTGATACTATTACTATGAGAAATATTGCAGCATCATTGCCTATGACTTCTTTTTAAATTGTCATGACTTGTTGTGCAATCATATCTTGTGGAATATCTTTGTAAATCATTTTAGTCATAGTTTTGCAACCTATCATTTTTTTAGTCATTGTTTCTATAAGAGAAATCATGATATCCATTGAAGTTGAGACTTTATTCATCATGCTTTGTTCTTTGTCATTTTTCTTTGGATAATCTACTATTTTTATCTCATCCTTGCTTTTATTCTCTATCATATCAATGATTAGTCAAAGATCCTCTTTTACTTGTATTTTTGTAACCATCTCTAGAGTCTCCCCAATAGCTACTCGACCTTTTTGCTTTGAAATCTTCATCTTTTTCACCTCTTCTTTAGCATCTTCTTAGTTGTATGATTCAGAGTCCCATGAAGTTATGACTTTAAAGAAAGTTGTGACTCCATTGTAGTCTTCATTTTCATTTTTATTTCCATCTTTTTTTTATGTCATGGTTTAGATTCTTCATCATTTTCTCCATTTTTTTCAGGCCAACACTCTTTTATGAATTATTTCCATATGAAATCCACCTTTTATCTCATCATGATGCATAATAGTCCTTCATAAACATTAAATAGTTTGATATTTAGGCTACTACTTTGAGAAATAGAATATTCTTATCCAACTTTCAAAAAACAATTTAAAACTTATCGAATTGTTTATCCATCTTTTTGTTTCTAAATCATTATGGAAATAGGAAATTCAAAGGGAAATTTATACTTTTGGCAGTTGTATCTCTTTTATTTCTTCACTTAATTCTATTGGTAGTAAGAGTTGGGCTCCAAGTTATGAGGATGTTGTGAATTTTGAAAATATAATAGTATGTTCTACCATGATACTTATAGATAATATGGCTTTTTCTACTTCATTTAAGCATGACATTATTACTTTAGGAAAAGTCATAATATTTTTAGTCACAACTTTCTTTTCTACTTCCTTACCTCTCCTTAGTGTAATTGATGTCTTTTTTGGATTTATCTTGGTATCACTAGGTAATCCACTCTCATTCTTGTTTTTCATTGAGAGTTCTAGTTATCCAAGTTGATTCTCCATAATTTTTATTGCCACATTCATGTACTCTATCATTATTTCAATCTAATGCATACACAAATCTTGAAATTCATTTCTTATCTTTGTTTCATCAAGTATGGCTATAACATTATCATCAAACATTGACATCTCTATTCCCTTCAGATGAACATATTTGGAGCTTGATGCTCCTTACATTTGATAGTCCATCAAATTATTTCAATTTTTCTATATTGGTTCAAGTTCTACTATACATGTATATGGTTCCTATATGAAACACTTTCATTCTTCCACAAATTTGGATGATAATGAGTTGGAATATCTTGGTTGGGTCATAATACATACCATTTAATTTGTATAACTTTAACTCTCTCAACCTAATTTACCAGCTTAAATTCATCTTCCTTTTGTTGCATATCACAAACTTCTAACACACTACTTTTCTTGTCATTTCAAGCTCCAAATCTACTAAAAAAGCATCAATATTTGCTTCTATGATGATCAATTTATCCAACTCTAATTATCAACCTTGCTTCCATCTAAATATGTGATCACTTAAAGTTTAATAGTTGTTATTTAATAGTTCTAAAATAAAAAATATACTTCCTCGGGCAACATATTCATAATGGAATGATTTGAGGCTACATCAATATTATATCTTATTATATAATATAGCTCGTTATAAAGATTTTATGATTGGAAACTTAACTCAATGCCATATTGTAGATACCTCCTAAAAAAGTTCTTAGAAATAGTCCAAACCATCATACAAAGTCTTTGATGGAATTGTATTGTTTCTCCCCTCACTTAAGAGGTAAATTGAGGTGGAAAAAACTTGGTGAGAAAGGCTTTCACTAATACATCATAATTCTTATTTGAATATGGAGACAAACATTGGATCTAATTATAAGTTTTTTCTCTCAAAAAAAGGGAAAAGCCTCAATCTAATTACATCAAATCAACCCCATGTATCTTTACCATTTTATATAGCTCTAAAAAATTTATGATGTGACGATTTGGATCTTCTAACATATTATCACCGTGTTGATTCTTCTGTATCAAAGTTATCAAACTTTGGCTTCAACTCAAATTTATTAGCTTGTATTGGTTGCATATGAATCCCCAAATTACTATCCATCATGATAGGTCTCCAATAATCTTCTAAGATACAATGAGGCTTGGGCTATTAAAGAGTTTATCTTTCACCGCCCTTGTTGTTTTTATTTCTTTTATTATCATCCATCATCTCTCTCAACTCTTTGTCTCAAAAGTGTTCACATTATTTTTCAATTTCTAGGCCCAAATGGTTTAACTTAGTCTTAGAAACTATGCTCATTTAATTCATTTGGTAGTTACAAACATAAAACAAGAAAGGTACCTTGACAATACAAATGCAATATAAACAATAGACAAAATCATATCCACATAACTTAAAAAAAGTTATTCATTTACAAGGATAGTAATGTCAATTTAACTTAATAAATTAAACTATTTTAAGACAATCTCTTATAATGATGCCAAACATTTATTATGACTTTAAAAGGATGTCAAAATTCATAGTTATTTGACATGATCACAAAGCTAGTTAAGTAAAGATCTCACGACTAATATAGTTTTGAAAGTAAATGGGTCATACAAGTAATAAAATAGATATAAGTCTAGATATGAATCCCACATGGATTGTTCAATAGTTTAGTCCATCAATAACAAACCAATAATGACCATATGAGTTGAATAGATTTACTCAATCTTAGGTAATATACTTAGACTCTAGGGTTGGAATATGCACTTGTGCATGATGATATTTCTCGATGTTTGATTCATGTTGTGTTTGATTCATATTTTTTAGTGTTTGATTAGTGTAAAACTACTCATATGCCCTCTTGGCATATAAGGTGGCTATTTCCCATTAGACAATTACTATCAAAAATAATATCTTCATAATTGTCTCCTTTGTATTTCATTACCGAAGTAACATGAAAATTCATGTAAGGGTCATTATCACATATACTCTTTTTAGGTAATACATAAAATGCTATTGATGATTACTTTTAGTATGTCCTTTTATTCTTCATTTTTCTAATTGTCTCAATGACTTGAGATAATGTGATATTAAATTTATTTGTACTCTTGGCTTCATGGGTGACATATTCAAGATAATTAAAAATATATATTATCAAGAATTTTACCCATAGAAATTATAAAAGTGAGAATGATTCGCCAAGGCTATCGCCACCATACAAGTCTCTCCCACTTGCATGTGCCTCTTGACATACCTATCATTATCTACCATAGCTAAAACATGACTCACACATTATGATGAAACTCATAGGTAAGATGTTCTACTTAACCTCCACATTAATTTTAGGTTAGTTCTTCTAGATAGTAAATAATAAATTGATCTTTAATATGTTCATGCTTTTGACTTCGTAGGTTTCATACTCATAATAATTAACATAACTAAACTAATGATTTTCACATGTTGATTTATCTCACGTATTAAGATTAAAAGGGTTATAAGTTCTTTCTATTTGAATCACATGAGTATATTTTATGAAATACTTATCACCATCCACCACGACCAACACATATTAACTAACATATTAATGAAAGCTCTAATTTGAGGTTCTCAAGTGCATCCATATCCATCAACATCTAAACACATTATAAACTAAATATAAACTCATAAATTCAATTATCCATCACTGTACAATTATAAATACTACCCATATAATTCTATTTAGTAAGACATTGGGAATAAAGTCGAAAAGATGTGTGAAAAGTCATCACATGGATTCCCAATGAATACCTAAACTAATTTCCAATAATAAACCATAATTCCAATTGATTTTGCTTGAAGTTTGCATTGGATTTGCCTCTAATTGAGGTTGATGTCATGATACCTAGGCTTGGAAAACATCATGATTTTTTTCTACTCCTCTCCTCACTCACTCTCTCTTTCTCTCTATTTTCTTTTTTCCTGGGGTGTAGCTTTTATACTTTGGGAATTCATATGAAATTTTAAGTTGGACGTCACAATGCAAAGTTGAGATCATTACTTTTTTATCTCTTTGGATTCTTTCTAGAGAATAATTTTCATAACCTTGTGACTGGTTGTGACTCATATTTAAATTCTTTGTAACACAAAGTCATGCATAACATTGAGAAATAGCCATGACTTTTCTCTTGTATTTGTTAGCAAAATTTCATGGTGCTAGGATTACCAAGACCGAATTAAATTTTTTCTATGACACAAAGTCTTGGTACTGAATACGACCATAGTTTTGATATTTTTTTGGAGCATAATGTCATAGTATTGGAATAAGCCATGGTTGATAAATTTTAACTGTTTGGATTGTGATTATTCTGAACTTTTTGGTATTTTAAAATTTAAAGCTTCCTTTTCATACCAAAAAAAAAATATTGAGCAATTTTATTGGATTTGACTTAACCACGATCCCAATTGCCTACCCAAACACAAGCCACATTAGATATCTTCACACTTAATAGCAATCAAACTTTGTAATTAAAATTTTAATTAATTATAAAAATCATAAAAAACATACAAAATTATAAATTTATACAAATAAAAATATATTAAATAATGTAAAAAATTTAAACTCATAAAAATTGTAAAGAATAAAAATTATAAGAGTTATGAAATTAAATTAAATATAAAAATAATAAAAATTATTAATTTATAAATTTAGAATAATAATAAATTTTATAGAATTATAAAAAATCTCAAAAAAAAATAGCTCAAAGCTCATTCCCACCACGATTCAGCCTCCTCTTATCTATTAAGCATTAAGTAAAAAAACAAAAGACTTAATACTTAATGCTATTAAGTATTATTCAGTATTAATCTCAAAAAAAATTCTATTCAGCATTAAGTAAATAAAATAAATGCCACATTAGTCAAGGAATAAAAGGCCGACAAAATTATTAGTCATTTTATTCCAACATAATTTTGGGAAATTCAACATAGCTCAAAGCTTAGTGTCTTTATCTTCAACTCACTTAGGTAAGTCGAGGCTGAATGTTTGGAGCATCTCCATGATATCAAGATAATACTAATCTTAGGGTTAGTTTAGATAGAGTAAGTGGCTTGTAGAAAGTTATAAATATTGATTCTAAACTGCATGGACTTAGATATGTTTGTGTAGATAATCTACTTTTTATAAGAAAATAATCATGACTTATTATCCCAAAGTTGCCTACCTATGGAAGGATAGTATGCATGACTAGAATATGTGTACAACTATATCACTTTCACCTCCTTTTTTGAGGAGATCAAAGATTATTAATCAAGTAAACCTAGGTGCTTGTTGTGTGACAAGCATAATTCTCAAAGATATTTCTTTTTATACTACTTTTATTCTAACTATTCTAGGGAATCATACTGATTAATGAGGAGCTTATAAGTCATAAGGAAAAGTAGATACTTTTACTCCATCTACTTTTAGGGATTAGTCAGATCAAGGGAAAACTTACTACTCAAAGGAAAAAGGTTATATCTCAAAATATTTTTTTAGAATATTTAATTTCTAGGAAACTATTTCTCATGTAAGAAACAATAATTAGTTTTAAGGTGTGAGGAGAACCTAAATTTTCTATTACGAATAATTTTTAAAGTTAAACTATAAACTAGTCTCAGTCTACTCAAATAAGGCACAAGAAAATTTGGAAATATTTAATCTCTTGAGTTTCCCAAGTTGGGCAGACCAAGAGAATTTAGATAGGCTCTAGAAAATGATTTATTCAGTTTAATTTTTGGTTTAAATTTAATTGCGTGGTGTAATGTTTTTTTAGTATGTATTTTATTTAATTAATGACATAGTTAATATATTTTAATATGGACCCTTGGTGATGCTTACATTAAAATGGAGTTTTATTATTTTTTGTATATGGATTTATCATTGTTAAAATAAATCAAAAGAAAAAATGTATCCTTTTTAAAAGAATAAATTATATAGTATGTGATTTAAGTAATAGGCATGCATGCATGAAAAAAAAATAAGAACTAAGGGGCATTATTATTAAAAAGGAAAGTGACTTTTTTTGTACATGCTAGAGAAGAAAAGAAAAGTTTTCAAAAAAAAAAAACTTTTTGAAATAATGTTTTTTGAAGATCTCATTTATGTAAGAGCATTGCATAAGGACTAAAGGTAGTTTCAGGGGGCAAACAACTAATCTAACTGAAATGAGAGGGTCTTAGTAACCCTTAAGTTTTTGATAGAGGTTTTTATTTAATCTCCTCCCTCATTTTTCAATCTCTATAGCTCTTAAATAAATGGGGAGCATTGCAAAATATATGTTATGAATATGCAAAGTTATTGTTCTAGAGTTATCAATTGGGTTAGGCAGTGCAAGCACGACATAGAAATGTCATGCCTGGTTCGACATGACATGGTCCATAATCATGTTAGAACATGATTGTCATGCTAGGTTTTTGGACCGCATGTCATGGGAAAAGTTAGATGCGGCATGGCATGGTAAGACATGACCAACACATGTAGGTAGGTATTGGCCTGGATGACTAAACTAACTTAGCTTAGAATAAACCCAGACTAGTCTGGCCAGGCTTGACTATGCAAGACCCGACATGACCAGGGAAAATTGTGAGCCAATAGGTCATACCAGACTGCCAATTTTTAGAGTCGTGCCAATATAGCAAGTCCCTGCTATAAAGTGTGTCATGTCGAACACGACATGGTGGCTCGACTAAGCATAAAAATGGTCATGTCAACGTGACATGGCCCATTTAACACATATATCTGGTAATCAGAATTATTCTAGAAGATAGGAGGAGTACTATCACATTTATATTGGAAATACAACTAAAATTCTCAAATCATCAAGCGTTTATAATACAATTTTTTGCTTTGACTTAGTTTCGAACCTTTGTTGTTAATGGACTTTTATTTACTAATTTTAGTATGCTTTTTTATTTTGTTTGTTAGACTATTCAGTCAATTTCAGCAGAATAATAATTGGGCATAATATTTTGTATTCTCAAAATAATTTAGACAAATATTTTTGAATTTAAATAATATATTTTTCTTGGATTTGAAAATAGAAAATTTATTTCAAGAAAATTAATTCGACAAAATTTGTTTTTAGATTTTTGTGTTTTGAAATTTTTAAAACACAATTCAGATTTTAATTTGAGTTAAAATTGATATTTTATCATATTTAAAATTAAAATTAATATAGAATTTTAATTAACAAGAGCATAAAATATATTTGCGAAAATTAGAAATTAGGTGTGATTTGTTGTGTTTGGTATAGTGTAATAAAAAAATTTAACTAACTTAATTGTGGGTACAAGAAATAGTTCTGAAATTGATCTTAGTATCCGGGTTACATCATGTTTACCCCAACACAATTGACATATCAAGAGTTACCAAGATTTACTAGTTGTCCTTGTATATTTTCTATTCGCACTTTAACATTATCCATTGGTAAATATGTTTGAATATATCCAATCTCATTCTACATATAGCTGCACATACATGTTGAGATAAGAGTCCCAACAATGTTCATGCTTTACTTGTGTATGTTTGTCCTTTCAAGTCAATATCAAGGATTCCTCTTTCACATCAAGTCTTTGATTGAGCCACTTATATATAAATGAGTGTGCAGTTTTTATCTATAGCAATATTCAAAACAATTTTTTCTATTATATCTAACCTAATGGATCCATTCCATTTTGCAATGACACTTTCGTAATCTAGAAGAAGAGATTCAACATTATCCGTATGCTCAATGAAAAATACATAAATATAGTGGTGATGCTTTCATCTGCCAAGAAATATATGACTAAAGATGATTATTAGTCAGTTTATTCCAACATAGCTCAATGTTCGAAGTCATTATCTTCAACTTGCTTAGTTAAGTTGGGGTTGAATTTTGATGCATCTCCATGATATCAAGATAATAACAATCCAACAATTCATATGCTTCCATGTCAGATATTTGTAATGCATTATCATTTCCTTCATATCGATTAGTGTTACTTTTGTAAGATAACTACTAAAATTTACTTTAATGTGATGGTAGTAATATGCATGATGCTTCAATCTAAACACTTCAGCCACACCATAAATAATACCTTGGTGTCAATTTGAAATTATAACAACCTCTTTTTCATAAACCATCATCTTCAACTATTATAAAAATCACAACCAATCCTATAATACTTAGCTATAAATAAGTCATACACTAATGGAAACATCTCATTATCAATATCATATGAGGATCAAAATGAAGCACCCTTATACAATCAACTCATTTGAAATCTTTGAATAAATATTATCAAGGCAACAAACAATTATTGAAAATGCTCATATGGACATCTAAATTTAGCAATTGTCCTAGGGTTAGTATTCATTGGATGATCATACAACCAAAATAACAACTTATACGAGAATTGTATAATACACCAAAACTTTTTACTTTGACTTCATTTTCACATTCCATTATTGGGAGTATCCTAATGACATTATTTGCATACATATAACAACCCACAATATGATTTTTTTTTCCTTCAAATTAATGACTCGCCATATCAAATGAGTGGTTGTGTATATTATAAAAAAATATGCACTTGAGTTATTCTCATTGCTCCAACAAAACATATAGTAATCATCCAAGAATATTCAATAACATGATATACCACCTTGATGTAAAACTTTTTTTTTATTATATCTAAAACATTTTGCAAGCGATATCAAATATAGTGCATCCTAAAATTCATTGGCTAGAGAGAAGTTTTGCTAGAACATAATATCATTCTCTCAAATTGAATCACATCTAATACCTCAACATGGGATTCAACATGCCATTGAAGAAACTCATATGATTGTATTGTCACCTCTTCACATTTCACTAAACTAGGGTGTATGGTAGTTGACACTATCATGACCTCTTTGCACCTATATTACATCAAAGTTTATATTGTCAAATATGGTGCAATGATGCATGTCATTTTATGTATTATTATTTATTCAGTCATACTAATATGTGTCTGTGTGTGTGTGTGTGTGTGATGGTACACACACATGATGTTATACATACATACATACATACATACATATATATATATATATATATATATATATATATATATATATATATATATATAATATTATATGAAATTAAAATGAATTAAAACTTAAGTCATGAAAAAACCAACTAAATATATACAATTTCCAAGGCTTTGATCATTTATATGTAGATTATGGAAAGGCATGGAATATTAGGTCATCTCAGCGAGAAAGATGAATAATGATGCTATTCAAATATATGAATTGGATCGACATAATAGGTGTTAAAGTGAGATGTTTATAAGTAAAGGCATCTGATTTCAAATCACATTGTGATCCAAAAATTGCATGACATATAATTGGTAATGTGTTACCTAACTAAATAATTATGCTTTAAGCGATAAGTAAAAGCATACTCAAAGTTTGGTGAAATATAAATCCTTATCCACTAAAGTCTCAAATATTAAAATTATTGAATTAATATTTGATAATTTTTAATTTGAAAAAAAGGTTGTGGCAATAATTTTTTCCTAACTATAATTTAATAATACATCTAATTTATCTATGCAATTAGTCTTAGAGAAGGAAAAATCCAATGGAATAAAAATTCTAGTGTGACATAGAAGCTTAGGAAATATTTGTATGAAATAAAAAAGAATTGTTTTAAAAAATATTTTCTCCAAAAAACATGTTGACAAATACCACTAGAACCAAAAAATTTACTTATAGTAAGTATCAAACTATATCTCTTGATGTACCATGTCTCATGCTTGCCTTCATGAATTCTGAATGCCACCAAGCAAATGAAAGATATGGATGCATTCACTATGATTCATCATCTCAATAAAATTTTCCAAGAGAAAGTCCACACTTAGAGGCTTATAATCATTAAGACATTGTTTTCCTTTAAAATGATTACATGTAGCTAAGTTAACTCTCATGTTCTAAAAATGAAGGGTTGTCACGATCACAAGGAGAAACATGTCCTAGTAATTAGGTAATAGATGAATGTTAATATTCTACTCCAAACATTACCAATCACATAAAATATTTTTTTATAAACTATAATATGCATAATGTGGAGAAATTAATCATTGGGCTGCATCGAATACTTAAGATTTGTGAGAAAAAGTCACACCAAGGTAAAGAAATTTAATGAGAAAGTATATCTTTTTTCCATGTGCTAGGTCATAATAAAAGAAATTATAAACTTTACATGGATGATCTAAAGAAAAAGAAAATAATGAGACGAAATGTTCATGTATTTATATTATAGATAATTATCCTTCTACATCTATTTCATATATATTAGATATCCATTATGGATGACATAATATAAATGATCTAAGAAATAATAAATTATTGGCTAGGAATGAGGTAGATTAACTTGTTGGCAATGAAGCAAGGGTTCCTATTTTTGTTATAGGAACATACTTTTTATCTATATATTTTGGACATTTTTTTTGGATTTAGAAAAGTGTTATCAGTTTCATACTATGAGTAGGAATATAATTTTTATTTATTATGTGTACATAATTAGATCTAGTTAGCTAAAAATTATATTTCTCATCATGTTGTGTTTATTAAAAATATCCCATTTTTTTCTATTGCCTCTAGTTTCCATCATATCATCAAGTATGATCTCATTCACTTTGATCAATTTACTATGGATTGATGAAGTTATAACCATGAATCCATCTTTAGATAATGGTTCTTGTAGGCTTCCTTTTGGTAGCTCATTTGATAATGATATGTTGCTTCCTATTACTCCTTTTCATACCCCTCCTTCCGTGGATGTTCAATCATTTCCTAAAATTGTGTGTTGGGAAATTTCGCTTCCGATTTGTAATTTCACAGATTCAAGAAGAAGAGAACAATAAAAAATAGCAAATGATATATATATATATCCACAATTCAATCTAACAGAACCACGACATAATCAAAAACCACAGCAAAAAACATGAAATAACGTGGTTCACTAGTCGTTCAACACGACTAGCTACATCCACCAAAAAAATGCTTATGCATTTATAGATTATAACCAAATCATAAAGTTCTTATAGTTTGTAAGTAGAAACGGTCGCGAAAAAAATAGCACGGAGATAGGAAAACGGAGATGAACAGTTCCACACGCAAAATTACAATAGCCCGAAAAATAGAAATAAAAATACTTTATATTAATAACAATTTCTCTATTTGATTAACTGAAGGGAGTCGGATCACTCGAACAGGTTAGGCTCTGCTCCAAAAATTTCTTTAGTCCACTTACTGGTCAATAAGACCTCCGTTATTGTGCTATTACTACATTCCCAGCCTATTAATATTTTCTTTCTTGCACTTACATGAAAATATAAAAATAGAAATATTTTGGTTATAAAAATAGTTTATCAAAACAAACTATACATATACAACATTGTGGCTCCATCTCCCCCTCATAATTTTATCTTTTTGAGTCTATTAAATTTCCAAATTTTGTTTACACCTAGTATTCATGCTGCTTTGTTCCATTTTTATTTGATATTTATTATCTTTCTTAGCCTTCATCTTATTTTGTATAAAAACTATTCATGATCAACTTTTGTAGAATACATATGTTGAGGAAATTGATGCAGTATATCAAACTCATAGATAAAACTTATTGACTCTATCACTAGAAAAATATTTAATTCTTTGTCATTAGACTAGAAAATCAAAATTATGTATAATTGATGTAATTATACAAAGTATGAATCATTGTTAATTATTACTCTAAAATGTGAAATTCAATTATGAAATTCATTTACAAAAATCACTAGCAATGTATCCACACCACAATTGCTTTTGTTCATCGATGGAATATATCACATCAACATCGAAAATATTTTTCTAAATAGTAATTTTCATGAAGTTTACAAGGTATAGTCTTCTAGTGTACCTTCAGTTTGGTAAAATGGCTCAAATGGAACATATATATCACATCTAAAGTGAGTAAGATAGCTATTGGCTCATTGCTTTGCAATGAAAAATGCATGGTTTCTATGAAAATTTAAGACTTAGGTTGTATGTATTTGAAAGGCTATCTACTATCTTAGTCAAAACAAATAATTAATACATTTGAGCATTTTCTGGTAAGCCAGATATAAAATAATACTGACTATTTGATATGATTTTCATGATATTTTTTTGCTTGAAAGAGAAATATATTTGTAATCATTTTATAAAAACTTAGTTTAAAGAAATTTTATGAATAGTTGTAAAATAGGGAATTTTTAGTGTGAAATATATGGTTAGGCAGAGTTGGTGACTAGAAGGTAAGAGAAAAGTCATACAAGTTATAGCATTTTACATGCTACAACTTGATTACACCATTGAGACCATATAGATTGGTCTTGATATTCATTATTGGCTAAACCTCTATACACATAGTCATGAAAATCTTCATATGTCATGACTCTATCATCTTGCCGACATAATCTATACAATATATATTTTTAGGCTGTAAAGATTTCATGGAGTAATAACTAAATTAGCTCGAAATAATTATGCTATGATGTAAAATTTTTGTCATAGCAACAAGTATCACACTAGTAATAAAAGTCTTGAAAACCTCCTTATATCACATATCTTTACCAAACCTCACAATACTTAAGCCAAAGCCATGATGCAAATCTGACATCATGAATTTTTATAGAATATTATAGAGAGCCAAACTCGAGCTGTAGCTAAAACAAGCATTATGACTCTTGGCTCAAGAGAGAAACCAAATTCATGTCTATTCTTTAACATCATGACTATGGATTACCGAAGCAAAAAGAAAAAGTCACAACCACATTCTAGTATCATAATTTTGGGTTATAGAGGCTAAATGGGTCATCAAAACTTTTTCCATCATCATGATCACCAAGTAGAAGAAAGAGACAAGGGTCGAGGCTCATATCTAATGCTACAACTTTATGTTACAAGTAATAAATGAGTCATCGCTACATTTTTGAGCATCACGACCATTAAGCAGAGGAAAGAGATCAAACTTGTGGCTCGTACTAGCACCATGATATTGTGTTACAAATCCAAAGACCAAAGTCATGACTTTTATTTAACATCATGACTTCTAATTAAAGGAACTCATATTAGATGCTTAGGTATATAATAAAAATCCTAAGAAGCCAAGAAATCTACAAGAGGCAAGAGGATGATGAACTAAAATGCTCTACAACTCCATTTTTAAGGTGATCCATGAGCAATAAGTGTGATACAATGCATAAACATTAACCCTAAGAGGTGGACATGCATTTTGACCTATTTCTATGGGTAAATCAAAGTCAAATTGAGTGAATTTTGAAAGATTTAGGTTTTGAAGCCTAGATTCTTTCAAAAACTAAAATTAAGTATTTGAATTTGCACAAGATAAATTTTCACTTGTATCATAAATTTTTCTTCATAAATTTAGCTAAAATGAGAATCTAAGGCTGATGCAATAAATTTATTATGATGAATACTTTATTTGATGCTTTAATATGATATTTTTTATGATATTTTTTGGTTAAAATTTGTTTGGTAACTAAATAAAATTAAGACTAAGTTTTTGGCTATTAGTATGTTCATACATTAATGGAGTGGTGGACCATTATAGGAAAGCCATGAAAGATACTCATACATATGGTAGGAAGGAGGTGATCTTCATTCTGACCATGATGAGACAAACTCATACACTAATATCTAAAATTTAGGTATTTGTAATCATCATTAGTATGATATTTATGAAGTCGAAAGCATGATACATTTTATAGTCCACTCTATTATGTATATCTTAGAGGCACTAACTCTTAATTGATATTGAGGTGGAAGATTTAATGTTCTCCTATGAGTTTTATCTTTAGAATAGGAGTCACATATCATAGTAGGGATGGTGATAGGAAAGTCACGTGACACGTATGGTTGGATGTGATTTGTATGGTGATGATAGTTTTATGAGTTATATTTGGTTGTATATTGCTACTAGTGAAACATGAAGGAGAGCATATATTAATTATGTGAGCATGATACTAATAAAATTGAAAGTGCTAATACTTTTATTACAACATCAATTCTCTTTGAGATAGATACTCAAGGTTGGAGAATATGAATGCATATTTGAAGTAACTATTAAGGTTACTTAATGAGTTGCCTAAAAGGTGAAGACTTGTGAATGACCTCCAAGTAGAGATAATATCTTGTCTCGAAGGTAAATAATTGAGGAGACAACTATGAGGAGACCATCATTGGGAAGGGCTCAATAATTGATAACCATCTTGTATATCAATTGGGCAAGATGTCATCCCATAATTATCCAGCCTCTATTCTATGACTGAAAATAATCACAACTTAGATATTTATAAGTTCTTTCACAAATAAAAATATGAATTAACCCTATAATCTAGTTACAACTTGAATCTTATTTATCATGTCTACTAGATTAATTGTTAGATATATTTCATTAATCTAACATTGAGTGTGTAAAATCTATGGCAGGATTACACTACAACAAAAACCATAATCAATGACGCCTAAAAAGCATCATTATATATATATAATGTCGCTTATCGAGAGCATCATCCACTAGCGTGACATAAAAAGTCTATACATATAATGATGCTTTTTTGCAGTGTCGTTGAATCATACCTTGACGGCAAAATAAAGCATCATTTTTATTAACAATGATGCTTTATTTTAGCCTCAAGGTATTATTCAATGACACTGCAAAAAAGCGACATTATATGTTGTAGGTATCGAAAATTTTTTTAATATTATGACACTTAGAAAAAGTGTCAAGGAAGATTATAATTTAAATAAATTTAAATTTAATAATTATTGTAAATATATTTTCACCTGTTATTCTAATACTGCATGCACATAAGAACAAAATTCATTAAATTCATACCAAGAAAATAGTTTTCATGTACAATGGGAACTTAGACTTCTTACAAATCAAAAAATATATATAACATAATTTCAACATTCGTTTCTTAAATTCAATTCAAATTTTCTGATATATGCAACCCAATTGTGCCTTACCTCCATAAAACTGAAACCTGCTTGCCTGACAAAGTTGAAAGTTAATTTCCAAATAAGATAACATGTATACAAATAGATGAACAATAAATACTTATACTTGTAGAAATAAATATATTATAGAGAATTGGAAAAAAACAAGAATGATAACAACATATCATAAAAATAATTTATATAATAATTGACATATACGATTAAACAAATTTAACAATAACAAAAACAAAGTTAGTAGTAATGGATAAAATATAAAGCTGGAGATTTATCAATTATGGCATAAAAGTTGATATAATTTTTTAAAATACAAAACAATAATAATCCATTTAAAACCTAAAGGTATGTAGTGAGTTTAAAGATCTCACAAACAACTTGTAAAACCCCTACAAAAACCAATTAAATAGCATAAAATGAAAAGTTAAATTACTTGCCATCTTTCCAACACATCAATTAAACTCGATGAGATGCTATGTAATTTTATTTCAAGTTCTATTTGATTACACAAATATAGTAATCCAATAAACATATAGTTTTAGATTCATTAATAAAATATTGGCTGCATTAAAAAAAAATTTGTGCCTTGAAATAATTATTGTATTTTATAAGGGTGAAAAGGTAATTTACACTATTGTGGTAAAGTAGTGAAGCCAAAAGTCGAAATCATAATTTATTCCATTGTCAATCTACTACAAAAAATCTATGGTTGACAACATACATAAAAGATAGAATGAAAACAAAAAAAATTCTAATTACTTATTCAAGTCTTGAATATTTAATTGAAAGTAAGAAGTAATAACTATTATGGACCTAAGAATCATGCATTCAATATACTAACGTTATTCAACATATGAAAAATATTGAAATATAATGATTGTGTAAGTTAAATGCTAAAATGTCTTCAAATGAAATTGTCGAATAATTTACCATAAGTCATAGTTTTGTTCAAAAAAGATATAAATTATGGACCTCATCAAAAGTTAATGTTATAAATCCCAAAATTTGTTCATGCTTCAATTAAAAAAGGTGTCCCCAATGCTTTTCAAACCGAGGAAAGTATTAATTGAGTCACCAACATCACCCATTCAAATCGTACTTCATCCAACTCTTCTTTTTTGTATGATTCCTTCCCATTAAACTATTGAAAAGTAAAGTATTATTTTAATCAATAAAATTGGAAAACTAAAAATAACTGATATATTGAGAAATAACAAATAAACACATACCTTTGATGTTAGACATCCTTGATCAAGAATGATATCTCTCATATATCTCATCACATAGTATTCCACATTCAACACTACCTTGTTGTCTTGGGCACTGAAAATAAAATAAAATCAATATATATTTATATGAAGTTACTTGCAAGTCATATTATAAAAAGTTTAAAATTAAGCAGAAGATACTAAATATTATATTACTCAGTTAATGAGTTATGTACCCCTAGTACAACCCAATTAGGCTCTCTTTTTGATGATATATGTTTTTTAAAGTGAAGATTTCTTTGAGCCCTGCAATAAGAAAAAAAATTAATTTTGCCACCAAATGCTTCATTATATAATAAGAAGGAAAAACTTACATATTAACAATGTTTTTAAGATCATCTGCAGGTTGATGATGCAAGGAATCAAGGTAATAGGCGATCAAAGTCCTTATTTCAAGTACCACCAATACCCAATGACAACTACAAAATTAACATTAGTGTAACAACATATCATTTATAATTTGATATATATGCATACTTATAATCTTACATATGTTAAATAACTTACCCTGGGTTATATGGAATAAAAACAAAATCTGCATTATTTGCATTCATCAACTGATTAGCTATAATCCTTGACCTATTTTTATTGCTTGCTTCTCCCAATCCAGCTTTGGAAACCAATGTCGGATTTACAAAAATAAATCACTCTTCCTCTTTAGCATCAACCATGTTTTTATGCAAATATTTGATTTAATTTCACACAATTTTTAAAAGTTATAATATTTTAATTTAACTAATATTAAATACAATTCGCATAATGAAAAATTAAAGCATAAATAAAATAGTTAAAATAAATGAAAAACATATTAAATTTTTTTCTTACCATATATAGAACAAAAGGCAATTAGATGACACCTCTGTTGATGATATAATGATATTCATGTCTTCTTTCATGAGGAAGGTGTTAAATAACTGTCCAAAAACCTCCTCTATTATTTCTACTACATGTACGATCTTATCCTTTAACAAGCACCCAACTAATGTAGCAAAGTTCTTGATATCTATGGGATTCTCATCATTTAAACTCTGTGTTCTCTCTCTATTACTTTGTTTCTTAAATTTCTTTGAATCTTAGCAAACATAAAATATCTTTGTATAAATAAGAATTGTCTTAGATAAACTAGTATTATTATTATTATTAAGAAATATTTTATTTTAAAAAAACCAAATACCTAGATGCGAAGAGTAGAAGAAATGACAAATTGGGCAGGCCATAAAATTTGATGCCCAATAGCATCTCCAATAGTGGTAATTTGGCTTGGAATAGGTACAGAAAGTAATGCATTTGGATCATTAGAAACATCCACGGCAACAAGGCAGTTATCACCATATTCAACTACCATAGTTCCAGCTGTGATAATATTTTCTTTTGTCCCTATGGCCAATTGACAATTCATTTCCTGTAAAATGAAATTTGTTGTTTAGTTATATGCAATCATCTAAAGTTGATAATTTTCACGTAGAAAAGTAATAGTTAGACAAAATTGAGTTATCATAACTTAATGAGCTTATTAATATAATTGATCATGCTAACTTATATTGTAACATTACTTATATTTTTTCATATCAACTAGGTAAGTTGATATGAAAATTATGAGTTTGTGATACCACATTTATATTAAAGAACATAATATTAAATACAACTAATCTTTTTGGCTGCTAGCATTGGTGAAGCGTGGTCTTCTACTCGACATTTTGGTTGCTCAACACTTTCCAGAAGGACAATATGTTTTTGAAGTATGTTAGAGCTACCAATATCAGATTGAGATGCAGGTGGGTACCATTTGAGAGAGTTGTAATAAAATCTTTGCCTCAAACTTTGATTATCACTCTTGTGATTCTTTCATAAATTCCCACAAAGCACTATCAGCCATAGAATGAAAATAATTTCATGGAGTATAATGATTTCTTTTAGCTCGTACTCGACCACTATATTCTGGAGTTCCCAATGCTTCTGTAAGTATGTCATTTCCATTGAAACTCACTGCTTTCTTGTGACTGTTGCAACTTTATATCCTGATACATAATTCTATTATAAAATTAAATATCATATTGATTACAATAAATAAGTTTATACCGTAAATGAAATATTTGTTTCATAACTAATACTTACAATCTTCTCTATAATTGGAATGACCAATTCATCATACGTGCCATCTTTTTTAACCATCACTTTCTTCCATAATACACTTCTATCAATGACTGAAGTAAAGCCGGTTTCTACTGACTTTTACAATATTGCAATGTAATATAATGAGTCTCTAGGCAAATTTAACATAAAATAAAAAGTAAAGTAACAACATATTTAACTTACCATCTCCGTTTCAAGACCAGCATATCTCTTCCTACTAAGATGATGATTATAAATATGTTTTTTCCTTCTTTCCTTTTGAACTTCTCTAAACTCCTAAAATTTTTAATTTATATTAAGTAAAGAAAAATTGAGAAAATTCCATGAAAATAATTAGAAATATACCTAAAATCTTTGAGTCATTCTTTCTTTGAAAAAAATTATCCAATCTTCATCTTCAATAAAACTGTATTCAGATGGTGGTTTTTTAAGAAGTTCGAGTTGGTCTTTGAATGGAATGATATACTTTGCTATCAACATGTTCTTTAAAGATCTAAAGCACCTGCCAATTGTTTTCATACAATTCCTTCTACATTTACAATCCAATATAAATGCAGCCTAGAAGTAATGAACATAGTTATAAGTTGTTAAAAAAATTTGCAAATAAAATTAGAAAACATTAAAAATATAAAAAATAAATACAAGTTTACCTCAATTGAGTCCCACAATTTATTCTTCAATTGCTTGGGTACATGGTGCCAAGTGCTATATCTAATTAGGACCATGATACGTGCCAATATCCCTAAATAACTTGTGAGATGCACCACAGCTTGTCCGACATAAACACCATCGACATTATACTGAACTGAAAGTTTAATTCCTTTGCTCCTATTCTTGATAATCATTGGCTTTCTTGTTATCCCTATACATCTATTTCTTGTAGTAGTTTTATCTAGTTGATCCATTTCCATACCTATTAAAAAAAATAATGTTTAAAAAGAAGTACAAAGAAATAAAAAAATATTTAAAAGGAAAGAATATAACTAATTAAAGGTATTACCTAATCAGCTGTTTTGCACAAAACATAATAATGTCAGTTTTTAGAATATTCTCAACCTACCATTAACTAAAATTGAAAGAATAACATTCATCTAATAACAAAGATGAAAAACTTAACTAGTCCGCATACATTTAAAAAACAAAAAACTTTAGAAGCATATCAATTCACAAAGCAATAACAAAGATAAAAATTGAAATCATTTATGATTTGTTCTCGACCCAAATTCCCTCGCAATCATCCTGATTACAAATTTTATCAGATTCATCCAATGCATCAAATAATTCAACTTGTGGCAAAGAAGATATGACTGGATTGTGTTCAATACAAATTTCCATGGGATCATCATCGTTTACTCTTTTTGTGAAATCTTCTTGAGGAGTTGACAAAACAATTGACTATCTTGGATTAAGCTCATCTTGTACATAGAAGACTTTCTTAGCCTGGGAGGCTAATATGAACGGATCTGACTTATGAGCCAATCTGCTAAAGTCAACTAATGTAAACCCAAGATCATCGACCCTGATTCCATTCTTATTATCAACCCAATCACACTTGAAGACTGTAATTCTAAACATAGTATAATCTAGGTCCCAAATCTCTGTAATAATCTCATATAAACAAAGTTCCCCGAAAATAGGATTTTTATCCTTAGCACTAGCAATTTGCATTGTCGTTGATACAATACCAACTCCGCTATTTTGGGTAGCTAGTTAATCATCATGCTCCTTGGTATTATATTGACAATCATTTATAACATAACCATTATACTTCATCACATAAAGGCTTGGACCATTAGCTATCCATTTAATGGTTTCAGATACAGGTTCATTATTTCTCAATGCAACTTCAACCTATAGAAATAAGATAAAGATATAATTTATATGGTGACAAATAATGAAAACGAAAAGGAAAATTTAATAAACCATTTTAGTATCTTTTTCGTAACCAAAAGGTAAAAGTACGAGCATGCTCATCCTGTAACCACTTTTGCCTTTTTGATTGACGTGGATGTATCGTGTTCAGCCATTGCATGTGCTCTCTATGAGGTCATGTATAAAAATTAAATAATTAGAATAATATATAATACATAAAACAGATAAAGAAACAAAAAATAAGTGGTGCTTACTCAATAAAAGGTTGGATAATTAATGTATTTTGCAACACATAATGATGTGCTTGTAACCATAAATTGGATTCGGCCTTCATAGTATGACCTCCAAATATTGGTGCCCCGACTTTGTGATCAATGTTTGAACTACTAGAAATTCCAATTGCTTCCACATTTGATAAGTACTCTGTACAAAACTCGATTCCTTCTTCTGCAATATAGCATTCAACAATACAACCTTCAGGTCTAGTATGATTTCGTACATAGCCTTTTAATACTTTCATAAACCTTTCAAATAGGTACATCCACCTAAAGTAAACCGGTCCCCTAAGTCTCACTTGTCTTACAAGATGCACAGTAAGATCCACCATTATATCAAAGAAAGAAGGTGAGAAGTACTTTTCAAACAAGCATAATATCACCACTATCTCATTTTGTAACTCATCTAATGAAGGAACATTAATAACTTTAGTACAGAGAGCATTGAAAAATAAACTCAATCTACATATCGCATTCCTCACATGCTTGGGCAAGATAGAACGTAACAAAACCGGAAAAATTGTTGCATTAATACATGATAGTCATAAGATTTTAATCCATTAAGTTTCAAGTCTTCAATTGACATGAGGTTTCGAAGGTTCGAACTATACTCACATGGAACCAATTGTGAAAGTATTTGGCAAAACACCTTCTTTTCCTTTGTAGAAAGTGTATAACATGCAGGAGGGAGATATGTTCTCTTCGAATCAAACACTAGTGTCAATTCGCTCCTTTAACCCATATCTACAAGATCCAAGCGAGTATTAAGCCCATCTTTTGTCTTACCTGCACTGTTGAGTAAGTTACCAATAATGCTTTCACAAATATTTTTCTCAATATGCATAACATCCAAATTATGACGAACATGAAGATATTTCCTATAATCAAGATTAAAGAAAATTGACTTTTTTCCAACAAGTAGTATTGTTGATTTCAGATTTTCCCTAAATAACCTTTTTTTTCTCTCGAGAATTGAAAATTCCATTGATTTTTTTTAATATTTCCTCGCCAGTCAATATTTTTGGAGGTGACCCGAACTCTTGTTTTCCACCAAATGCTTTCTTTTGTTTCCTATAAGGATAATTTCTTGGAAGAAATCGTCTATGTCCAGTATAGGAATTCTTTTTTCCATGCTTTAACCTACAAGAATATGTTTCTTCTCCACATATTGGACAACCATAATATCTTTTAACTTTGCATCCTGACATGTTTCCATATGCAGGAAAATCATTTATTGTCCATAAAAGAACGGCTCTTAAAGTAAAGATTTCTTGTTTATGTGCATCATAAACTTGAACTCCGACCTCCCATAATGTTTTAAGATCTTCTATTAGTAGTGCTAATTAGACATCAATGTCATTGCCAGGTTGGCGTGGACCTGAAATTAATAAAGATAATATCATAAATTTTCTTTTCATGCACAACCATGGAGGAAGGTTGTAAATTATCATGAGAATGAGCCAACAACTATATTTGCTATTAAATGAACTATGAGGATTTATGTCATCTACAGAAATTGCAAGTCTCAGGTTTCTAGGTTCTTTTGAAAACTCAGGCCATCCGTGATCAACTTGCTTCCATGATGGTGAATCTGATGGATGACACATTCTCCCATCAAAATTTCTTTCTTCGAAATGTCATATGAGCTCTTTTGCAATTTTTGATGATTGAAACATTCTTCTAAATCTTAGAATTGGAGGAAAATACCACAATACTTTCGCAGGAACTCCTTTTCTCCTCTTAGTTCCAGAGTTATTTGTCTTCCACCTCGAAGTTCCACAAGTAGGACATAACGATGCATCTTTCAACTCCTACCAATTAAAGAACACAATCATTTGGGCACGCATGGATTTTCTCATATTCCATTCCCAAAGAATTTAATGTCTTTTTCGCTTCATACATCGACAACGACAATTCATTGTTTAAAGACAATATTTCTCCAAGAATTTGTAAAAGCTCTGAAAAGCTATTATCTGACCACCCAAAACGTGCTTTCAAGTCGTATAATTTGATCAAGGCTGACATTCTTGTAAAGTTTATGCAACCAGGATATAATGGTTTTTCTACATCTTGTAGTAATTTTGCAAACAATTGAGGATCATATTGACAATCCTCATGTACAGTTTGAACCATTTCTATTGTACTATGTTGATCATCAAATTGAAGTCTATCATAAATTTTTGCTCTTATGGAAGGTGGGCCAGTTGGAGCTGCCTCTCCATGCTAATACCATGTATGGTAACTCTGATCAATTCCAAAGAAAAACAAATGATCTTGAATAATTTGAGGAGTATTGAAAATCATATTCCCACATTGTAAGCATGGATATTTAATGAAGGTTTTATATGCAGAATTTTGTATTGCAAATGCAACAAAGCATTCAACTTCATCTTCATATTCCTTCGATCTTCTATCCTTTGAGATCCATGAACGATCCATTTTTAAAGAAAATATTAATTCTAATAGATATCACACTTCAAATGGAAGAACTCATCAACATTTCAGTGTTATTCATTGAGCAACCTCTATTTTATCTGTTAAAAGAAAATTATAAATTTTATATTTAAAAAAATATTTAAATGCGTGTTAGATATAAGATAGAAGAGATGAGCATTATATTTTTAAATATTGTTGAATTTGTTAACACACGCAAAATTATTAAAATAAAATTTAAAATTGAGGAATTATTTCTCAAAGTAAGTTAGATTCATAGAAAAAAATATTTAAACAAAAAAAATATCATTTAATTATACTTTAAATTAAAGTAAAATATGATAAAAGTCATTTTATAGATATGACATTTAATGTCTCTAGGTCCTTAGGCTCATTGATTTTGAAATAGCATGACTATAGAGCACACATTTATATGAACTATAGCCTCATTTTTCAAATCAAAATTTTAATAGATAGAAATAACTGTAAAAGATAGAAATAGCATGACTATAGAGTATGACTATAAAACAAATTGGAGAATAAGTTTGCATTGAATCAGTGATAGAAATAAGAATTTTCAAATCACCAATTTCCTCTAGATGGAATCCCAGAAATGACTGGTGCCAAACTAACAAATGGCCTCGACACCGAGGATTGGTATTCTCCGACGAAGGAAAATGTTTCCAACAAATGCAGCCAAGTCTTGTTTGCGAATATGGTGTAATTGAGCTTAAATAGCTGTGCGGTATATTTAAAGGCTTCAAAAAGAGACGAGCGATCCAAAATATAAACTATTATTGGTCGCCACTATTTATTTTAGTAAATGGATAGAGCTAACACTTTTTCATCAATCAAAGATAGAAAGGTTACTCGATTTATCTGGGACTCTAGCTACTCCGACATCCCAAGATCAATTATATGTAATAATGGGCGACAATTTTAAAGCCAAGTCTACCAGGACTTCTGCCATGAATTGAAAATAAAAACTTATACTTTACCCATTGGTATCTGCAAAGCAATGGCCAAGTTGAGGCCTCCAACAAAACCATGGTGATTACCTTGAAAAAACAACTAGACTCTGCTAAATGTAAATGGGTGGAAGAGCTTCCTGAGGTGCTCTGGGTTTACTGTACCACTACCTAAAAGTCAACTGGAATCTTGCCTTTTGCGCTCACTTACAAGATGGAAATTATTATCCCTACCAAAGTTGATCGGCCACCATCCAAATAGTTGCACACGATTCAAAAAATACGAAATCAATAGCCATGGTGTTAGATATAAGTGAATAACAACGAAAAGTTGCAGCAGCCCGCATAACACCCTACCAATGCGTATGATTCAAAAATCAAAATCTTATTTCTTTTTGGATTAATATGTGTTTCATTGAAAGAAAAAAAAAATCATAATAAAATATATAAATGTTAGAGACAAGTAAACGCATATTTATAGATTTACAAAAGATATTCATAATTTTAATAGAATTATAAAGTATGGTAAAACATTAATAAAAAAACATAATCTTAAATAAGTACAGATGAAAAAATAAATAAATTTATTTATGATTGATCTCAATGGTGCACTACATTTAATTTATTTTAAAAACAAAAATAAATTTATGAATGAATTATTACATGGATGTCATTTTATGTCACCTATGCTAAGGCAGGATATTGTTTTTTTTGAAGTTATCATTGTGACATTGGTGTTCTCAATGAATGAACCTTATCTACTTATATTTTTGTTGAACATTTGCTATATAAAAATTAATATTAACATATTGAATAAAGAAATCATAACTCCTAAAATTTAGAAAAAAAAATTACAACAAAACTAAATAATTAATATTTTATTGCTCTTCAATTCATCAAAATAAATCAAACTATTCTTTCCCCTCTTTAATGTAGATATTTAAAATGAAAAATGTTGAATATAAAAAGAATATGGATCAGATATAAAAGTACCTGGGTGAGAATCAAAAAAATCATCCAATAGATGCAAGATAACATGTGACTCAAGAGTTGTTGTGCATTAATAAATATGTGGGGTGCATCAACTTGTGATTCGATCTAATTCTAATATACATACACATGCACACACGTTTATTGCACTTGTTAGTAGCACTTAACATGAGAATGGTGAAGGTGATGGATTGGCAAAGCATCTACATTTATAAGGAGAAGTTGGCTTCGGGTTTGAACAAAAGAATCACTATGGCAAACTTTAGGAATTTTAAACAATGATCACTCAGTTCAGCCCAACTCTTCCGATGTTCTCGCCGAGTGCTCCCGACAAATAGAGCATATAATACTGTGTTTATAATACATGCGGTATATGCTAAATCACTCGGAACACGTTTACATTAATTAATTATTTCAACGAAAGTGAAGAGCTGATACAAGTATAAGTATAATGGAGAAACTTATAGGATGCTGCAAAAATGGCCAATGATTTCGAAGACGCGAGCTTGAACCCTAGCTATTGGAAATGGCCGAACGTGATGAAGAAGAAGCACAACTCTTTCTAGCAATAGATTAATCTATATAATTAAGTTAAAAATAATATTAAATTTTTTACATAATTATATTAAATAACTTCTAGAAACAATATTAATCTAAGTTTTGTTGTAGCAACAATGACGCTTCTAGAAAGCGTCATAAAAACTTTATAAATTTTACAAATAATGTCGCATTTAGAAAAGTGTCATCAAATGTCTAAATACACATCATATAATGACGTTTTCTGAAAGCGTCAAGATATAAAGCGTCATTAATTTGCTGTTTTGTTGTAGTGTTATATATGAATTAAAGATCTACTTTATTACTGATATGAATTATAGACTTATAGAATCATCTTGGATGAGATATCCTTGCTCAACTAGTTTTTGGGACACACTTAACCATAAAATTAGATATTGTAACTAAGTCATACCAAATTTTTGATGATGTTGTTGAGGATTACTTTTCAAGTTTGATTAGTTAACTTGATTAAATATAATTACCCTTGAAAATAAGTAGTTCTATTTTTAATAGTTTTGATAATGTTATCTAATTTTATTTTTTTATGATTTATAATGCATGTCTTATATTATTTTATTATCATGATAATTTTATCCTTTTTTTTATTTTTCTTTTTTTTTTTCAGGCATCACCCTTACATGAGTAGGAACTCTATGACTGAGCTAATACCTTTGACCTAGAGATCGAGGGAACAATGAGAGCCATTTTGAAACAAAGAGAAAAAAAAAAGAAGCTATGAAAGGAATGTGTAGCAACAGAAAGGCACAAGGAAAAAGGGGGTAGCTATCCAACAACCCAACCATTGCCATACCTTTGGCAATTATTGGAGGCCTACGATTGTGGATAGTTATTTAGTAATTTGGATGCTGCTAGTAGAAGTCATGTTGGAGGTATTTATAAATAAGTTGAAAGCCCATGAGAAGAAATAAAAAAGTGTTGGAGAACTCACTATTTTGCAAGGGAAAGAAACAACTTTCAACCCAAATTTTTAAGTGGAAGAGATTAGTGGGTTGCAAAGCAAAGGGTA
Organism: Sapria himalayana; assembly: GCA_029783825.1. Lineage (NCBI taxonomy): Eukaryota > Viridiplantae > Streptophyta > Magnoliopsida > Malpighiales > Rafflesiaceae > Sapria > Sapria himalayana. The sequence continues at coordinate 879,513 of JAREIK010002053.1, forward strand.
TGTATTTCAACCCAATCTTAATATCCCCACATTAATATCTAAATATGAGAAATCGTGAAAACTTTTTGTATATAAAGTAAAGTCGTGGGAACCAGAATATTGGTCAAGTCCCTAAATATTTCTGACTAAATTCAATGGGACTTAACAATCAATGAGGATCAAACTAAAATTACCCAACACCAGAATGTATAAAAAAAGTTATTTATTGATGACAAGTTATTGGCATTGCTAATTACTTAGCAATTTAAATTATTAAACATTATTGAGTATTTTAGTACTATGAAAGGATGAGTTAGTAAGAGAATGAGAGATAATTAGATTAAATTCATGACTTTGGAATTTGATTGATTTTAATGAATAGTATTGAAATTGATAGGTTTTGGCCACTTGGTAGATTATAGATCATCGAATAGTTTTGGCATCCATTCTTGACTAAAAATCTACCTAATTAATCATGACAATCTTTATATGTTATGATTATACCAACTCATTGGTATCATCCTTTAAATATAATATATATTCTTTGTAGTTGTGATATTATCATGTAGTCACCATCATACGTATCTCATAATAATTAAAAGTCTGCGATATTAATTTTACATCCCAATAACTAAATATACCACTATTACTTAAAGTCATCATCACTTCCTAGTATCGTGACTTTATCTTTCAGAAGACTTTATAGTCTTAAGTCAAAACTATGGCCTTTTCATAACGCCATAATTTTTGAGCTATAAAAAGTTACAAAGTCAAAACTACTCAGGTCAAAATCATGGTAATTATCTATATTTATGACTTTTGGATAAAAAATATTATAAAGTGCATTTAATCAAATACAGTCATTCTTCATGGTTGTGACTCTTGCCCTCAAAAGAAAGAAAAGCCACAACTTTTATATTAGGGCCACCTTCTAGTGTCAAGTCCTTTTTGCAGCAAGTCTCTACAATCATTTGATGCACAAGAGATATTATTTTTTGTATTACAACCATTCTCAATGCTATGACCATATGATGCACATGAGAGATGATTTCTAACACCATGATCATTCCTAGTGTCAATGTCATATGTACTTGAGAGACCACTTACAACATAGTGGATATTACTAGCACCATGGTGATATGAATAATGATATACATAATGCCTAAGCTATAATCATTCTCAATACCATAATTTTGTATTACATAAATAATAAGTCCAAGTTGTGGACACTTCACAACATCGCGACTTAGTTTTATAAAAAGATTGGGACACATTACAAAGTTACAATCACTATTAAAAGTTATGACCTCGGGCTCAAGAGATGAGAGTCAAAGTTCTACTTAAAGAAATATAGAAATATGATAGTATAAAAGAGGAAAGAGAAAAAATTCATGAAGATATCTGAAAATTTTTCTTCTTTTCATACACCAAGTTAAAGAAATAAAGAAATATAGAAAAAATTCATGAAGTTGTTTATCCTTATATCAGTAACAACCATCTATGCCCCAGCTTAATCCCCATGTTGCCCTTCAAGTTTTTTTTTGTTTCAAAGTACTATGGAAAAGCATTTGCTCAGATTGGTCTTCATATCACTAAATAGCTTGTTCATACTCTTCCCATTCAATGATATGCAAGTTGTTTAATCTAATTTTTTATACTCTGAATTGCCATGTTCATATTTTCTAAATTAGTTTTAAGCTTCTAGATTTGGCTATCTTGAAAATCATTTTTTTGCTTCATCTTGGTTAGTATAGTGACTTCATTATGCTGCTTAATTTTTTTGGTTAGACATTATCCCAAAATCTCATTGGCAGGGGTATCTTTTCAATAATGATTCATTAATGTATATGAGTCAAACAACTAGTAAAGTATATGATGATACAAAATAAATCTAGTAAAGAAGATAATTATGAATTTTAGTATGAATCTTATATATGAGGGTTTGTCCATTTAATTTATGTGTTGCATATTCACATGTTTCAAATTATATTGAGTTTAGATTAAAAATTAAAGTTGAGTTTTTGTATGATAACTATTTTTCTTAATGACATATAAGATGGTTATTACCACTGAGTCAATCTTAATGTTAATCTTTCATAGTTATCTCTTTAGTACATTACTACTGAGATAATAAATCATCTGTTCTTCAAAGAATCATTCACAAGAGAATACCTTTTAGGCAACTCATCAATTATCCTTGATAGTTACTTCATATGTACATTGTTATTCTTTGGCCTCATATGTCATAAATACTAAGAATTAATAGAATTTATAAGCATATACTTTTTTATCTTCGTAAGCATCATACTCACACAATTAATTTATGGGTCAAAGTAACTCAAAGGGATATCACCACCTTGTGAGTCATAATACACTCACACATGTCTCTTGAATTATAGCCACCATCCTTTTTGGTCATGATGTACTGAAACACTAAAGAAAAAAAATTCTTAGGTGAATATTCTATAAAATGTCTACCTCAATTGAGAATAGTTCTTTTAAGGCATGCACAATAGATTAACACATAAAATTATTCATGCTTTTAGCTTCATTAGAACAATACTTATAATGATTAACATACCCAAATTTTAAGTTTTAATATATAACTTTGTCTCATGCATCATGGACAGAAGGGCTATCACTTTCATCCTATCATATTGTGTGAGTGATCCTTTTAGTTTATATGTTACTATCAACCATGATAATTCACACAAATCCACCAATAGTCAAACTCCTAAATCAATTTCTATTTAATCACTACATCTATAAATTTGTATTCTATAATATAAATCAAACACATTTATTAATGTCAAAATTATGTATCCATCACATAAACAAAAATACACATACATAAATTTCTATTTAATCTATTATGATAGAGTTTCCTGAATCTAATATATATAGTGTGTGTTTGAAAGTCATACCCTCTAACTCTGGGGTTTAGCTAATGTATTTCATCCTTTTCTTATTTTTGGAGCCCTGATAAGTGTAAAAATAACCTCTAGGTTTGGTTGATACAATTTGATTTGTGCTTGATGTGTGCAAAAAAGAAAATTTTTAGATATTTTCAATAATCCCTTTTCTTTCCTCTATTATACTTTTATATGTCATGGCTCTCGGAATATTTCATGACTTTGGCCTTAATCTCTAAAATTTGAGGGAAGGACTCTAAAATGTGGACATGGTTTTTTAATATGTCATAATCCATCTATAATATTAAATCACAACACTAAGAAGTGTCCACAACTTGAGCCTATTATCTATATAATACAAAGTCATGGTGTTGAGAATAGCTCTGGCTTTAACATTGTCTATCTCATTCATCATAACATCATGGTGATAGGAATGTCTACATCTTTGGGAATGACCTTTCATGTGCATCATATAGATGTAGTTTTGGAACTAATCACGACTCTATCTTTTACCTTTCTCATATATTTACATAGCTACGACACTGAAAAAAGGCTATGATATTGAATATAAGATCAAACATAAAATTCATGGCTTTGCCTTCTCTTGAGGACAATTGTTTCCCTTTATAATATTTTATGTCCAAAAGTCATGGCACTAGATAATTAATAATGTTTTTGCCTAAATAGTTTTGGTTTTATAACTTCTATATCTCAAAAGGAAAAGCTTTGTGAAAAGGTCACGACTCTGACTTGAGACAATAAATTTTTATTATAGATAAATTTATGGTGCTAGAAAGTAACCATCACTTTTAGCATCAATGAGGTAGTTATTTTGATGTAAAATTAATATTATATCTATTTAATTATTATGAGATAAGTATAACTACGAATCTATGATAATATCATAGCCATAAAGAATGTGTAGCATAGTTGAAAGATTATGCTAACAATGTAATAAAGTTGAGACAGAAAAAAATTTCTATGACTACTTAAGTAGCATTTCGGTCAATAATAGATTCTAAAACTACTCAATGATCAATAATCTACTAAGTAGTTAAAAGTCTCAAAAAATCTATTGATTTTATGACAAATCAACAAAATCCACCATAATATCAAAGTCATCAAATCAATTTAATTATCTTTTGAATTCGTGCTTAAACATTATCTAATAGTACCAAAATACTAAAGAATATTTGATAATTTGAATAACAAACTTACTCTCTCACCAAAACAAGCTCATCTCCAAAAAATAACTTTTTTTTCAAAAAATTACTAACATCATCTCAATCAATTCAACACAATGACTATAACATCAATATATAAAAATAAACAAATAGTATAAATTTATCCACCTAGGGAGGTTAGTAATATAGTTTTAGAATCATACTCCTTAAAGGTAAAATTTATTTTGGAGTGCTTGAATGGTGACATAAAAATCTATGGTCTTTTTGAATCTATCTTATATGTAGCTAATCAATCCAATATCTTTTCCAAAATGTCACAAAGTGCCTCTTCTCTTTTCCAAATAGAATTCAGTACATCCACAAAGGATCTCATTGCAAAATACAATTTTTTTGATTTGTACTATATTTTTCTAAATTCTCTATCCATCATTTCTCATGATATTTTGATTATTTCTATTTATATCATTTCTTTTCACCATCATTTTCTTCCAATCTATCATTAAGGTTTTGTATAGTTTCCCAAATAATTCATCATTTCCCATCAATCTAATATCTATGCATTTAATCCACTCCTCCAAAAGTTTATAAGTCTTATCTTCAAACATGTATTGCTTCATGATAAAAGACATTTTTTTTTATTGGAGATCATTTTTCACATATTGCATCTTCTTTTCCAACTTTTTCTAATATAACTATGCATAAAGATTTGATCTCATTTTTTAGGTCTACCTTGTTTCTTTTGGCATCCCACTACCCAATTTGTAAAATGTGAAAAACATCAACAAACTTATCTCCATGTGCATCTAAGGAATGCTCAATGTGGACTTGTTCACTTCTTGCCTTCCTCCCTTACATTTCATCTCTTGTATGTTAGCCCTGATGAAAGATGATAATTATTCTGAAATTTCTATTGGTCCATTCCTTTCAAGCATCAACTTCTTTCCTTTTATATATCCTTAATTTTCCCTTTTAAAAATAGTCAATATTAGGGGAGACACTACCAATCACATAGCAGCAGCCTATTCATCCATGGGAACACTCTTATTTAGACATAATAAGGTAATAAAGAAAGGATAATTTAATTGGCTATAAAATTCAGCCTCAAGTAAATCAAGAATTGATTTCTTAAGAATTTTTCCCACATCAAAACTATAACTAACAAGGATAACATATAGTAAGATTGCTCTCTTTGGAATGATCAATGAGACATGAAGAGTCAGTAATAAAAATGAGCATGTGAAATATAAGCAAACTTTAGTCTCCTCTATGAGTTCTCCTTATCTCAAATATCCATATGCTCTTTTTGAAGGTACCCTTTCTATTCATCAACAAACTAGTAATATTGATAGCCATAAAATTGGGTTGTCTATGAAAAGATTAAAATTCATGCACTCTTTGGCTCATTGGAATCCAAATAACTAATTTATTGTCCCCTTATCAAAGTACACCTAAATATCTCTTACATAGTATATTTTCCATCACCTATCCTCCAAATTGCATTGGATTCTTTCACTATCAAAGTATTTGCTCATTCTTTGTGTGTGCAAAACAATACCCAACTCCTCTTCTTAATAATGTCTTGAAATGTAAAAAGAAAGGTTAATTTTCTAAATATTTTTTTTCCTATATATTTTCTTTATTTACAAGAATTGAGTCCATCCATCGCTATCCTTATTCTATAACAAAAATCATGCCTGTGACCCCGGGTGTAATTTTTATGGTGCGAGGTTTCTCTTAGTTCCATTTCTCCTTGTTTCTTGTTTCTATGACCTTTTTCTTGAGGATCTTTTTCATTCCATTTCCAAATTAATTAGATTAATGAATATATGGTTGAGTTTTCAAGTCATCCGAAGAGAAATAGAATTTTGTTAAAGAATATCTAGGGTTAGATATTTATAGTTTTGATTTGATTAATGAAGGTCACAACTATATGGGTTTTATTTTTTTCTTATAAAAGAAAAGTCACAATGCTATGTCAAGTTGTTGCCTTTAAGTCACAACATTAGCTAATGGTCACGACTTTTCTAGTTGATTTTTAATTATGTTTATATTTTCATAATATCAAAGGCATAATACTGGATATGACTATGGTTTTATCATTAAACTTCTAATGGGCATTCTTTTACTATAATACAAAAGTTATTGTGCTGTAAAATGGTCATAGCTATGGGCTAAAAAAAATAGAACCATAGCTAATTTAAATCTTCGATTATTTTGTGGGAGAGTTTTCAAGTATGACTATGTAAATATAATGCTTATTTTACAACAATGATACTTCATCAAGCAAACAATAAAAGAACTTTGGGTTGCCTCCCAAGTAGTACTATATTTAATGTCCATAGCTAGACTATCAATAACTTATCTCCTTCATCATTAATCTCTATTGTCCAAGCTAACTTCTCCATATAATTCTTGGTCTCTTTCCTTCTTGTATTTTAGGTATCAGTCATTGATGTCGAATAAGTAATCATTCTCAATTTTTTCATTATCAGCTACTATAACTTTATCATTTACCTCTTCTTGTCTAATCAAGACAATATCTTTAATTTCTTTTTCATAGGTTCTCAATCTCAACTATCTCCATATTATCCTTCGAATCCTTTAATGTTGAGCTTTCATCATATTTTTTGATCTCCTCTAATTTTTATGTATTAGCCACTAAAACTTTGATGCATAACTTTCTTCAAACTTAAGTAATTTAGTGATTTCATCTCTCTCCTTTAGTAATCTTTCCCTCTCTTTTGTAGTGGCATTTGACCTTGTCAAATCATTTAGAAATTGGATATGCATATCTTCAAATGAAGATTTAAAGAATGGATGAAGATTATAAAATTTTTTTCCCTAAAGGCTTCCAGATTTCCACTCACTATAACTCATTGTTATTTGATAATAATGTTGATTCAGGTTGACATGCATTAAAAAATAGAAGTCATTACTTGGTGAATAATTAGTCTCATCATATTCATAGTCTAGGATATTTTCAAACATTCTCATCCCTTCCTATTAATAATCACTTGCATCATTCTTCTCCTTTAACTCCTTAAAAAAATATAAGATTTTTTCTCGAAGGATTGACTATATATCATCTTTTGATTTATTATTTTTTGAGTCCCGATGTGTTAGCTTAGTCCTCAAATTTTTCTTTTTAGATTGGTAAGCTTAAAAAAAAGAAAAAAGATGCAAGTAAACTACAAAATACAACTATTTACTTTTCAAACAAGATAACAAAGTAGCTATTATATCAAAACACATTTATAAAGATTAATACTTTCTAAACTATTAAAAAATAATTATCTTTTTTAATGATAATTATATCAACTCACATTGACTAACTAAACTAATTAATCCCTAACAATGACACTAAAAATTTGTTGCAATTTTCTTATGTTGTCCAATTTTATTGGTTAGACAATATCCAAAAAACTCATTGGTGAAGATATTTCATCAACAAATATTCATATGTAGATGGGCTATACAAGTAGTAAAAAAGAATTTTGTCTGATATTGATCCCATAGAGGTTAAACTAGTTGTTTGGGCAACAAATAATGAGACAACATAATTATAGTATAAGAGATAATTATGGATTTTGGTATGAATCTTAGATTGAAGATTCTCCATTTAATTTATGTGATGCATATTCAAATAATTCAAATGATATTAGGTTTGGATACAAGACTAAGTTTGAGTTGTTGTGCAATAACTCTTTGCCCTAATGACATATAGGATTGTTATCACCATTAAGTCTATCCCAATAATAGTCTCTTCGAAAGCTATTACATTGGTACTTTACCACTGAGACAACAAATTATCTCTACTTGAGAGTCATTCATGAATTTATACATTTTAGACAACTTATCAACTACCTTTAATAATTGATTCATATGTATATTCTTATTTTCTAACCTTAGTTGTCGCAAAGACAACTGACATGATTTAAATACTTTTGTACTTTTGACTTCATAAGTTTCATACTCACAAAAAAATAACATATGCTTTCTTGAAGTTTAATAGGAAAGAATCATATGAGTCAAAGTAACTCAAAGGGTTGTCACCACCTTGTGAGTCACAACACACTCATGCATAGGTAAACCATACCTCATGAATTACCTATCCCCATCCATAGTGACGATACGACTCTCATACTAATGGTGAAATCCTTAGAGAACATTTATAAAATATTCACCTTAATCAATAACCAATTCTTCTAAGATATGTACAATAGATTGATGTGTAAAATTGTTTATGCTTTCAGCTCAGCTTTGTGAATGTCATACTCACACTAATTAACATAAATAAATTTATATTTTTGACATATAAGTTTGTCTCACTCATCATGGTCAAAAGGGTTATCACTTCTTTTTTACTATATTATATAATTGAGCCTCATGGTTTACCTATCTCTATTAACCATGGTAACTCGCGCAAACCTTCTAGTTTTTAAACTTTTAATTCAAGTTCTATTTAATTACCATATTTATTCATTTCTATTCCACAACATAAATCAAGAACATTTATTAAAGTCAAAATTATTTATACAACACATAAATAAAATTGCATAAAATTATATACCTCATACTATTTTGATTGATTTTTCTATATATACCTTAGAGGAGGGGGGGGGGGGGGGGGCGAGGTTTGAGAATTGTGCCCCCAAACTCTAGTGTTTATCCTTATATCTTTCATTCCTTATTTTCTTGAAGATTCTCTATGGAGTGTGAAAAATCACCCTTAGGATTGGTTGTTCATACTCTTCCCATTCAAAAGCTACAAATCACAGCTCCAACAAAAGGCTAATTCAAAAGCTACAAATCCCAATGTCATGAGCTTTTTTTTTGAGGCCATAACGTCCACTATATAGAATGCCCAGCTCATATCCTCAAATATGATTGATGGGGAAGGTGAAGTGAAAGAGCGAATGGAGACTAGCCAAAGCATTGGAAATAAGCATGTCATGGAGAGTGATACAAAAAATACTTTTCCTCTTAATTTATCTTTTTTGCAAAGATTTATCAAAAAAAAATAGATGAATAATTTGAGATTTTTCTCAATATTTTTTGGAAGCTAGAAGTCAAGATTTCATTTTTCAAAGTATATATTATTTCAAATTTCCAACCATAAAAAGTTCATGAAGGATGTTATGAGTAGTAAGAGAAAGTAAAAATTATATGGAATCATAATATGATGGAGAAATATAATGCATTTATTCAGTGAAACCTTCCAAGGAAATTGAAGGATCTGAAAAAACTTTACTATACCATGTATGATTGGGGAGCACAAATTTTAGAAGGTACTTTATGATTTAAGATCACATGTCGACTTGATCTAGTTACAAAATGTGAAGCTTGGGGAAATCACTCAAACCTCTCTCTCATTCCAAATAGTAGATCAATCGACTAAGTGTCCATTGAGTATTATAAAAGGTATATTGATTATGATTGGTATGTATTATTTCTCAAGAATTTTTTTGTGTTGGATATGGAAGAAGATCAATATGCTCCATTGATCTTGAGATAACCATTTTTAGCCACTAGACATACCCTTATCAATGTAGAGGGTGAATAGTCTGAAAAATGATATAGAAAGGTTGTTAGAGGATAGATAATCTCTTATACATTGCAATCCAACGAAATATTGACTTTAAATGGAAAGACTTTGTCGAAGATTACTGGCCCAATGAAGATGAGAGAGAAGACATAGATGAAGAAATATGAAGGTACAAAAGTGATGAAGATGAAAGTCATGAAGATGACTATCATGAAGTCATGACATTTTTCAAAGTTGCGACTTTAGATAATTATAGAGAAGCCTACTCCAAAGAAGAAGAAAAAGGAAGTAAAACAACAAATTTCTCAATGCAAAATTATGGAGAAAATGAAGAGGAAAATTAATGACTGCACAAGAAGTAAAGGCAAAGGAAAAATCCCAACTAATGAATGATAAAATGAAAGATGAAAACATGGTAGAGATAAAAGATTTGAAATTTCTTAAGGAAGTAGAGAAAAATGATGAAGTGGTGATTAAAGTTCAACTTCCAATAGTTCCATGACATTGGAGTTCCAATAGATAAAGGTAGCATCCACAGCTCAACAAAACATCATAGTAACCGTGTTACAAAAAGTAAATTGTCACCCATATCCAAGCACAATGCCACAACACTCAAAAAATTCACCAACTTTTATGGAGAAGAAACCCAATAAATAAAGTTTAAAAGGAGAAATTAGTAGTGATGATCCAATTTAAAAAAAATACTAAAAAGAAAAGAGGAAGTGAGGAAATATACTAAAAAGCAACCAAGATCACCTATGAAGGTACAAACTCATTGATAGTCTAGTTATAGACATTAAATATAGTGATGCTTGGGAGGTAACACAGGAATTCTTTTTTCTACATAATGTGATATAATAATGATTTAAAGGCAATCACACAAATATAGTACACTATTTATTAATCCTAAAAGTTAATCATGAAACTCAAACCCCGTAGTGACTCTTTAACAAACCACAAGAAAAAATAGTCTTACCATTTTTACACATTATGACACTCAAACTCAATCATAGTAAACATTTATTTAGAAAGAGAAAAATCTATATATTTTTTAGTAAGTGGGAGATAGATTGCTTAGGAATGAGCAATGATTTTAGTGTTTAATTTTGTTTTATATGTCAAATACTAAACAAATTTGACCATTTTGTATGCTATTAATGATGTGTTTTACCTGAAAGATAGATATACTTTATAATGATTTCATAAAAACTTAGCTAGTTTTAGAGAATGTTAACAAATAGTAATGAAATCGAAAGTTTTTGGTATAAAATATATAGCTTGGTGGAGTTAGTGACACAAAGGAAAGCAAAAATTCATGCAAATCATAGTTTTTGGTATGCTACGACTTGATTATACCTTTGAGTACTTATAGATTAGTTTTGATGTCCATTCTTGGTTAAAACTCTACAGATATAGTAATGACAATATTTGTATGCCTATGTCATGACTATACTATCTTATTGATACATATATTTCACTAAACAATACATTTTTTTGCTACAATGATTTTTTGGAGTCGTAGCCAAACTAGGTCAAAACAACTTCATGACTCCAATATTAATGTCACATCATAACAACTAACTACTGTACTAGTACTACAAGTCATATCAACCTCTAGATGTCTTGACTTTTCCATTATCAAACTAAAAAAATACTCAAGCCAAAGCTGCAATATTGATCTAGCATCATGACTTTTGGCTACAACATATTTTAGAGAGTCAAACTCGAGCCACAATCAACACTTGCACCATGACTCTTAGCTCAAGAGATGAACCAAAGTCATGGTCATTCTTTAATGCCATAAAATTGGGTTACAAATGTGAAATGCACAAGCCACAACCATATTCTAAAAAATAATAACTGTGTTATATAGGAAAAATGAGTCATCATGACTTTTCTCATCTTCTTGATCATCAAGCAGCATACAAAGACCAAAGGTGTGGCTCATATCTGGCACCCTGACTTTGTATTACAAAGGTTAAATGAGTTATCATGATTTTTTAGTGTTATGACCATCAAACAGAAATAATAGACCAAAGTTGTGACTCATATCCAGTGCCACAAGTTTATGTTAAAGACCAAAAGACTAAAAATATGACTTTTATTTAGTGTCATGACTTTCAATTAAAGAAACCCATACTAGATACTTCAATATATAAGGAAACCCTAGAAAAGTCAAAAGAAATCTATGAGAGGCATGAGAAAGTTGATCCAAGAGTCCAACTCTATTTTTGGGGTGATCAATGAGCAACAAGGATGATACATGGAACAAACATAAACCCTTATAGGCAAGCTCACATTCCAACCTACTCCTATGGGCAAATCGAAGTGAAATTGAGTGCGTTTTGAGGGATTTAGGTTTTGAAGCCTTGATTGTCCTAATTGCTAAAAATTGGGTACTTTGGATTTTTATGAGATGAATTTCCACTTATCTAATATCTTATTCTTTTTAATTTCAATATAGATAGAGAAATCTATAGATAATATAATATGTTTTTATGAATGATTTTTTATTTGATGCTTAATAGTGATATTTTGTTCTGATATTATTTAGTTATGGATCATTTGGTAATTAAATGAAATCAAGACTAGATTTTTGCTATTTTTGGGTTCATGCATGATTAGAGTGGTGGGTGGTGATAAGTAACCATGAAACACACTCATGCATATGGTATGAATGAAGTGACAACCCTTCCGGCCATGATGTGCAATACAAACTCAAATGCCAAAACCCAAAATTAAGATATGCTTGATCATTATGAGTATGATACTTACGAAGTTAAAATTATTAAAATATTTATAGGTCACTCTATTATGCATTTAGAGGAACTGACCCTCAATTGATATTAGGCATTAAATAGAATATTCTTATAAGTATTTTAACTTCGATATGTTAGTCATCTTTCATTGTAGGAGACATTGATAGGTAAACCACATAATAGGTACAAATAGATATAATTTGTATGGTGGTAACAGTCCTATGAGTTACATTTAATCATATGGTTGCTATTAGTGAAACATGAAGAAAATTATATGTTAATTGTATGAATATAATATTAATGATACCAAAAGTATAAATACTTTATTACCATGTTAATTTTCTTCAAGAAAAATATTAGAGGTCAGAGAATTAGAATGTATATTTAAATCAATCATTAATAGTAATTATTGAGTTGCCTAAAAGGTAATAACTTATGTGACCTTTGAGTAGGGATAATGTGTTATCTTAGTGAAAAAGTACTAGGAGAATAACCATGAGAGAATCATCATTAGGAATGACTCAATAGTTGATACCCATCTTATATAATAGCGAGATTGATCATTCCACTAGGATATTTAAAAATTTCATCACAAATAAAAATATGAATCATCCTAAAACATATGATTTATGACCTAAATCTTATTTATCATGCATACAATAATAGTTTTAAATTATCATTGATTGATCTAACATTACATGTATAATCTTTATGTAATTAATATATAGAATAAATATCCACTTTATTACTTATACGGCCCACATACTTGTAGAATAATATTGGATGAGATATCTTACTCAACTAGCTTTTAAGAGACGAAACCATAAATTATATATTGTAATAAAGTCATAATACATGCATGTCTTTTTTAACATATGATTATTAATGCACCTCTTGATAACAATGATCGATAGCCTCTCCTTAACTATTCATCCTTAGAACTTGATCACAAGTCAACCACTACTTTATGTATCATTCTCAAATGTGGAAGAACATATAGACGTAAGATCTTTCACAGAAGCATAATGTCATTGCATGGCCTCAACATACTACTTATCATTAGTTTGAGGTGGGCTCTTAAACATGATTATGTGTTTTTTCTTATCGTAAGATTCTAATTTGTAATGCTAATTATTCTAGCTTGATGTTAGAATTACCAAAAGAACTTTCTAAATCAAGAGTTCAAGGTTATTCAAATGGTACTTGAATCTTAACTATGTTATTCAAATTTAGTTTCATTTTGTATTATCAATCAAAATTATTAATCAAGGAGTGAATACCAGTCCTTAGTATTAATGTCATCCATAATTATTGGTTACATCAAAATGTCAACTTGCATTCATTAAATAACAATATAAATAAATACAATAAAGAAGAAAAATATATTGTACTTAGTCATATCATAATGTGCAACACGTGGAACAAATAATTAGCAAATGAACAATTTTGATAATGTTAATCAAAGAAAAAGTGATGGTTATTCTCATGTTTCAAGAAGGTTTTTATATACCTATCCATTTGATGAAAAGATATCCAATGACTTCGAACACCAATAAAAGAAATTCCAAGACTAATTAAAGCACAAGCTAACTATGTATTCCTCCACAATTAATCATAGTATTTGTTTTTTATTTTTAGAATATGTTATAATTTTCTAAGTCAAATGTTCAACCAAGTTTATTCCATCACATTACTATGTCAATTATTTTCATGAAAAATCAATTGCACATATGTAGCTATTGATGGAGGCATGATAGGGTAAGCAAGAGAGGAAAGAAGAGAAAGAGAGAGGGAGATATAGATAGAGAGGGGGAAGGAGGGGGTGGAGAGAGAGAGAGAGAGGAAGGAGCAAGAGTGAGACAGAGAGAGAGAGAGAGAGAAACCATCAATGAAATGTTGAGAGAGAGAGAGAGAAACCATCAATGAAATGTAGAGAGAGAGAGAGAGAAAGCATCAATGAAATGGAGATAGAGAGAAAGACAAAGAGAGGAGGAGGAAGGAAGAGATAGAAAGGAAGCAAAATATAAGCATATTAAATACATTTAAAAATTTAAATTCATAAAACAAAGAAAAAAATTTTTAAAATTATGAAATTATAAAAAATATAAAAAATAAAATTTATTATTTTATATATTTAGAACAATAATAAAACTTGTAGAAATATAAAAAAAACTAAAAAAATAAACATTACAAAAATATAAAATAGAGCATGATCATGGTAGAATGCAAACCTTAACCATTGATAACCAAGAATCAAGAATATTAAGTTGGTGGAGTTGGAAGCAAATGGTAAATGCGAAAGTTAATTATTACTTTTATAATTTTTGATTAAGAAGCAAAGGATGAGAAAAATTTAAGTTTGGGTCTTAGTTTCCATAACAAAGCATGAATCATGATTTCCATGATTTCTATCTTCTGCTACTATTTTCATGCATGAGTTAACTGGTAATATCTAGTTGCCACTCATGAGTTGAATGCAATAGTTCAATATAAAAGTTAATAGTAATTGCATAAGTTTCCTATGGTTTCTTTGTTTGTGTCCTCAACAACCTCGTGCACATGACCAGAAATATCTTAAATAGAAAAAAAAATAATAATTACATGGATTACAACAATGTATATGTGGATAGTTAAAATATATATATAATCAAACACCATAAAGTAATTATCAAAGAATGTAATATAATGGATAATACTACTCATATAATATTATATTCTAAATTATATTTAATTCAAGACAATCAATATCATACAAAAAGATATCATAGTATAATTAAAACAAAATTTGATCTCGCATAATTTGAGCATAATATGTAATAATCCTCATCAAATATACTATGGATTTCATTCATAGAAACAAATTAATACAAGTTGCATGGTTTGATCATCCTTGTTGCAACACTAGTTGTTCGAAATTTTATTTGAAATGACATGCGACTCAATTCAATGCTTCCTAGGTTACTCAAAAGGTCATTTTGTTAATGGAAGAATAAAAGATGGCATAACATATCCTAAATTATCACAAAGAATGTCAATTGCATGTACAATATTTTTGGTCTGCTCAGGTTGGGTAGACTGGAAAAATTAAATCAGCTTGTGAAAATGATTTAATTTAGTTTAATTTTTAGTTTAGACTTAATTACTTGGTGTAATATTTTCTTTGTGTATTTTATTTAATTAATGTCATTGTTAATTTATTTTAATATGGCCCACTAAAGTGCTCACATTAAATGGATGTGGATTTATCATTTTTTAAATATAATCAAAAGGGCATCATTGTTAAATATCTTCATATCTATTAGAATGCCCAATAACATTATTGTTAAAATCGACATGAACTAATCTATCAAAAAGAGGAGGATTTATGTAACCATTAACTTTTTCATAGTAGTTTTTATTCAATAACTTCTCTATTTTCTTCTTTAATTGTAAAAATTATTTGTGTTGAAGTTCTTGTAGAGGTTCATGTTATGGTTCACATGGAGAATATATGGAGGTTCATCATTCATGTGGTTCTAATGAAGAATGCGTGGAGATTCATGTAATAGTTTTAATGGAGAATGTGTGGAGGTTCATGTGGTGGTTTGCATGGAGAGTGTGCGAAGCTCAGCTGCTTGGAATTATGATGAATATAGGAGCAGCACAACATTTACATGTAAAATACAATTGAAATTCCTAAATTATTATGTATTTCTAATACAAATCATTTTTTTTAAGTTTTGTTTTATATATTAGTTACAATTGTACTTTATTTGTTAATTTGTTTGTGGTTTATAATTATGTTGTTACAATATTCTAATTCTGCCAATTTGTGCACAATAGTTATTGGGCATAATTTGTTAAATTCGCAATATATAATTTAAATAATTATTTTGATAATTGATATATATTTTCGGATTGAAAATATATATTTTCTGTGATATAAAAATTGAATTTTTATTTTTAATAAAATTAATTGCACAAAGATGGTTATTATATTTCCAAGTTTTGAAAATTTTAAAAACTAGATTTACATTTTAATTGGAGTTAAAAGTTTTAATTTTGTCAAATTTTTAAATTAAAATTTAAACCGAATTTTAATTTTAAAGGACAAAACTATATTTAGGAAAATTGAAAATATTATATGATTCATTGTGTTCGGAGTGAGCACATTTTGGTTTAAACCAAAAAAACCAAACCGAACCTAACAAAAATTAAAAGTTTGGTTTAGTTTTTTGATAATTTTTTTTTGGAAAAAACCCAAACCAAAATTAGACTAGTTTTAGGTTTTTGGTTCGTTTGTAAAAAAATTCAACCAATTTCAACTGTAAACCAAAATATAATTCTTTTTTTTAATTAGAAAATGTGTCTACCTCTGCGAATCTGTGTTGCATCATGCATCTATATCATGCATATGTGTAAGCTACCACTATTTTTTTCAACCATGCATTGTGTGTTTGTGTTTGGTTTCCATAGCCTCTCCATTTCCTCACCGAAAGCCACCGAAAGCCACCTGCATGCATTGTGTGTTCATATTTTTTTCAATCTGTGTTGAATCAAAAAATTGAAGATATTAGTTCAAAATTGTTTGAAGTTTTTATTTTTTAAATATGTTGTAATTTGTTTTAAATATGTTGATTGTTGAAGATATTAGTCCCAAGGTCCAAGCAAAATCTCCATCTCCCTCTTCTCTCTCTTTGAAATATGCTTGATTTTTTTTCATTTTTTTAATATGTCATAGTATGTTTTAAATATGTTGAAGATGTTAGTCCCAAGGCCTAAGCACAAGTAGAACCTCCATCTCCCTATTCTTTCTCATTGTAATATGTTTGAAGGTTTTATTTTTAATCTATGTTGTGGTATGTTTTAAATATGTTGAAGATGTTAGTCCCAAGGCCCAATCAAAATCTTTATCTCCCTATTCTTTCTCTTTGTAATATGTTTGAAGTTTTTATGTTTTATCTTTGTTGTAGTATGTTTTAATTTTTAAATATGTTGAAGATGTTAGTCCACCGGCCAAGCACAAGCAAAGTATCCATCTCTTTTTTCTTTCTCATTGTAATATGTTTTAAGTTTTTATTTTTTAAATATGTTTTAGTTGTAGTCACAAATTCATTTCTATCATTCTATTTATATGCAAATATCATTCTCATCACAATTCGGACCCCCAAATGGCTAATATTGAAGATGTTAGTTCAGCTAATCCATCAATTTCAAGTGTGGCTTCAGAATACACAATAGATAGTGGCAGGACATCGAAGAGGAAAGCAATGAAGCCAAGATCCATTGTGTGAGATCATTTCACCAAATGTATAGATCATAATGGTGAAGCCAAAGCTCAATGCAATTTTCGTGACATGGTATTTGCTTCTCATCCTATAAAAATGGCACAGCCACTCTTAGAAGTCACATATGCAAAAAAAACACCCCCATTGTGTGGGATCATTTCACCAAATGTATAGATCAAAATGGTGAAGCCAAAGCTCAATGCAATTATCGTGGCATGGTATTTGCTTCTCATCCTATATAAATGGCACAACTACTCTTAGAAGTCACATATGAAAAAAACACTCCCTTGGTGTTGAGACTTCACAAACATAGTTAAATTTAAACCTTCATTCTATTGTTCAAAGTGGAAACATTCATAGCACCTGGAAGTTTGATCAAATTGCTTGTAGAAATGCTTTAGCTTACATGATCCTTGTAGATGAACTTTCATTCAAATTTGTGGAGGGTTTGGGTTTTGAAAAGTTCATATCTATAAGACTATTTAAATTTTAAATTCCATCTAGATTTACTATTTCAAGAGTATTAATAAACTTGTTTTAGTTGAGAGGTGAAGTTGAAGCAATTCTTGAAAATAACTTCTCAAAGGGTTTGTGTTACATTGGACACATGGATATCTATTCAAATAATCAATTATATGTGTTTAAAGGCTCATTTTATTGATGATGATTGAAATGTGCATAACAAATCTTGAATTTTTGTCCAGTTGATATTCATAAGGGTAAAGATTTAGGCATTGCTATTGAGAAGTATTTGCTTGATCGAGAAATTGAAAAAGTTATTACTGTGACAGTTGACAATGCAAGTTTGAATGATGTGATGATTAGATACTTAAGAAATGTTATTAATAATTGTGGTCATAGTGCCTTAGATGGTGAATTTCTTCATATAAGGTCTATGGAACACATTTTGAATCTTGTAGTTGTTGATGGGTTAAAGCATATTAATACTTTGATCATTCATATTTGTGTGGCTGTAAGGTATATGAGGCAATCTCTTGCAAGGTTGAAAATAATTAGAGAATATGTTGAAATTGAAAAGATTGAATTTGAAAGTATGTTAATCCTTAATATTGCAACTAGGTAGAACTCAACCTAATTGATGTTAGAAAGAGCTTTTAATAGTATGAAAAAATTGATCTTTTATATAGAAGTGAAGTTGATGTAGATCATGGTGATGGAGTACTTGGGTTGCCTAATGTTTGATGATTGGAGGATTTGTAGTAAAATGGTTAGCATGTTAAAAAAATTTTATGTTCTTTGTTTATTTTTGGTTCTTCTTATGTCACCTCTAATTCTTACTTTGAAAAGATTTGTTCAATTGAATATGTTTTGAAACAATGGAAAGAAAGTTCAGATTCTCAAGAATTTTTAATGGCTAGTAGAGTAAAAGAAAAGTTGAATAGGAATAATAAGGATAAGAAAAATAATAAGAATAAGAAAGATAAAAAGAATAAAAAGACTAATAAAAATAAGAAGAATAAATAGAATAAGAAGAATAAAAAGAATAAAAAGAATAAAAAGAATAATATAAAAAAATAATAAAAAGTACAAAAAAAAAATGAGAAGATAATTAGAATAAGAATAATGAGAAGATTAATAAGAATAATAAGAATAAGAATAATAAATAAAATTAGAAGAATAATTATAATAAATGAATAAAAATAATAAAAAGAATAAGAAGAACATAAAGAATAAGAAAAATAAGAAGAATAAGAAGAATAAAAAAAAGAATAAGAAAAATATGAATAAGAAGAAAATGAAAAATAAGAAGAATAAGAATAATAAGAAGAAAAAGAAGAAGAATAAGAATAGTAAAAATAAGAAGACTATGAAAAATAAGAATAATAAGATAATAAGTATAAAAAAAAGAATATGAAGAATATGAAGATAAAGAAGAATAAGAAGAATAAGAAGAATAAGAATAATAAGAAGAATAAAAAGAATAAAAAGAATAAAAAGATTAAGAAGATTAAGAAGAATAAGAAGATTAAGAAGAATAAGAAGAATAAGAAGAATAAGAAGAATAAGAAGAATACAAAGAATATGAAGAATTGAAAAAATAAGAAGAATAAGAAAAATAAAAAGAATAAGAAGAATAAAAAGCATAAGATGATTAAGAAGAATAAGAAGAATATGAAGACTAATAATAATAAGAATAATAACAAGAATAAGAAGAAAAAGAATAATAAGAAGAATAAGAAAAATATGAAGAATATGAAGAATAAGAATACAAAGAAGAATAAAAATAATAAGAAGAATAAGAAGAATGAGAATAATAAGAATAATAAGAAGAAAATGAAGAATAAGAATAATAAGAAAAATAATAAGAATAAGATGAATACAAAGATTATGAAGAATACGATGAATAAGAAGAATAAGAAGAAAAAGAAAAATAAGAAGTATAAGATGTATAAGAAAAATAAGAAAAATAAGAAGAATAAGAAGAATAAGAAGAATAAAAAGAATAAGAAGAATAAAAAGAATAAAAAAAATAAGAAGAATAAAAAGGATAAACCAAATTAGAAGAATAAGATGAATAAGTAGAATAAGCCAAATTAGAAGAATAAGAAGAATTAGAAAAATAAGAAGAAAAAAAAGAATAATAAGAATATGACGAATAAAAAGAAAAAGAAGACTAAGAAGAATAAGAATAATTAGAAGAATAAAAAGAATAAAAATAAAAAGAATAATATAAAGAATATGAAGAATAAAAAGAATATGAAGAATAAGAAGAATAATAAGAATAATAAGAATAAAAAGAATAAGATGAAAAAAAAGAAAAATAAGAATTAGAAGAATAAGAAGAATAAGAATAATAAGAATAATAAGAATAATAAGATCAAGAAGAAAAAGAAGAATAAGAAGGATAAGAAGAATATTAAGAATAAAAAAAATAATAAGAATTAAAAGAATAATAAGAATAATAAGAATGATAAGAATAATAAGAATAAGAAGAATAAAAAAAATAAGAAGAATAAGAAGAAAAATTAAGAAGATTAATAAGAATAAGAAGAATACAAAGAAATGGAAGAATAAAAAGAATAAAAAGAATAAGAAGAATAAGAAGAATAATTAGAATAAGAAGGATAATTAGAATAAGAAGAATAATTAGAATAAGAAGAATATAATAATAATAATAATAATAATAATAATAAGAATAAGAAGAAAAAATAGAATAAGAAGAATTATAAGAATATGAAGAATAAGACGTATAAGAATAATATAAAGAATAAGAAGAATAAGTAGAAAATGAAGAAAAAGTATAATAAATAAATAAAAAGAATAAGAAGGATAAGATGAATAAAAAGAATAATAAGAATAAGAAGAATAAGAAGAGTAAGAATACTAAGTAAAGTAAAGAGAATAAGATGAATAAGAAGAATAATAAGAAAAAGAAGAATAAGAAAAAGAAGAATAAAAAGAATAAAAATAAAAATAAAAAGAATAAAAAGCTTAAGAATAATAATATGAATAAAAAGAATAAGAATAATAAGAAGAATAAGAAGAATAGTAAGAATAGGAAGAATAGGAAGAATAGGAAGAATAGGAAGAATAGGAAGAATAAGAACAATAAAAAAAATAATAAGAATAGAAAAAAGAATAAAAAGTCTTATAAGAATAAGAAGAATAAATAGAATAAGAAGAAGAAGAAAAAAGAAATAAAAAATAAGAATAATAAAAAGAATTATAAAAATAAAAATAAAAAAAAGAAAAACAAGAATAAGAAGAATTAGAAGATTAAAAAGAATAATTAGAATTAGAAGAATAATAAGAATAAGAAAACTAATAAGAATAATAAGAATAAATTAAATTATAAGAATAAGAAGAAGAATACAAATAAGAAGAATATGAAGAATAATACTAATAATAATAATAAGATAAATAAGAAGAATAAGTAGAATAAGAAGAATAAAAAGAATATGAAGAAAAAAAAGAATAATTAGAAAAGAAGAATAAAAAGACTAAGAAGATTAAAAAGAATAAGAATAATAAGAAGAAAAAGAAGAATTAGAAAAATAAGAACAATATGAAGTATTAGAAGAATAATAAGAATAAGCAGAATAAGAAGAATAAGTCGAATAAAAAAAAAGAATTATAAGAAAAAGAAGAATGAGAAGAATAAGAATAAAAAGAATAAGAATAAAAATAAGAAGAATAAGAATAAAAATAAGAATAAGAAGGATAAGAAGAATAATAAAAATACGAAGAATAAGATGAATAATAAGAATAAGATGAATAATAAGACTAATAAGAATAATAAGAATAAGAAGAATAAGAAAAATAAGAAGACAAAGAAGAAATATAAAAATATGAAGAATAAGAATAATAAGAAGAATTAAAGGAATAAGAAGAATAAGTAAAATAAAAAAATAGGAAGAATAAGAAGAATAAGTAGAATAAGAAAAAGAGGAAGAAGAAGAAGAATAATAATAATAATAATAATAATAATATGAAAAATAATAAGAATAAAAAGAATAAGAAGAATAAATAGAATAAGAAGAATAATAAAAATAAGAAGAATAAGAAGAATAAAATGAATAAGAAGAAAAATAAAAATAATAAAAAAAACAAATAATAAAACGAGTAAAAAGAATTAGAAGAATAATTAGAATAAGAAGAATATGAAGAATTAGAAGACTAATATAAATAAGAAGAATAAGAAGAATAAGTAGAATAAGAAAAAGAAGAAGAAGAATAATAATAACAATAATAATAATAATAATAATAATATGAAAAATAATAAGAATAAAAAGAATAAGAAGAATAAATAGAATAAGAAGAATAAGAAGAATAAAATGAATAAGAAGAAAAATAAAAATAATAAAAAAACAAATAATAAAATTTGTAAAAAGAATTAGAAGAATAATTAGAATAAGAAGAATATGAAGAATTAGAAGACTAATAAAAATAAGAAGAATAAGAAGAATAAGAGGAATAAGAAGAATAAGAAGAATATGGAAAATAAAAAGAATAGAAGAATAAAAAGAATAAGAAGGATAAATAGAATTAGATGAATTAGAAGAATAATATTAATAAAAAAAATATTAAAGAATAAGAATAATATGAAGAATAAGATTAATATGAATAAGAATAATAATAATATCATCATTAAAAAGAATAATAAGAAAAAGAAAAATAATAAGAATAAGAAGACTAAGAAGAATACTAATAATAATAAAAATAGTAAGAATAATAACAATAATAAGAACAATAAAAAAATATGAAGAATAAAAATAATAAGAATAATAATAAGAATAAGAAGAATGATAAGAATAAGAAGAATAAGAATAATATGAAGAATAAGAAGCATAAGAAGAAGAAGAAGAATAATAATAATAATAATAATAATAAGAATATAAAAAAAAGAAGAATAATAAAAATAAGAAAAATAAGAAGAATAGGAAGAATAAGAAGAATAAAAAGAATAAAAAGAATAAGAAAAAATAAAAAATAATAATTAGAATAAGAAGAATAAGAAGACTAAGAAGAATTAGAAGAATAAGAAGAAAAAAAAAATTATAAGAAGAATAAAAAGAATAAGAAGAATAAAAAAATAAGAAGAATAATAAGAATAATAAGAATAAGAATAAGAAGAATAAGAATACGAAGAATAAAATAAATAATACCTCCCATTATTTAATATTCAAAATAAAAAAGATTTTACATGTCATAGCTAGTAGATGAATATTTATAATGCATGTTTCACATATAATAGTATATATTCCTATTAATATATTAATGTTCTTTGCCTATAGTTGACAATTTTTTGTCATTTTTCTTTTGACAAATTTAAATGTATTGGTATTGCAAATTTTTTAGGATTTCTATTATATAATATATTTGTCTAATTATTGTTTACATATTATTAATTTAGAAATCAAGAATTATGACAATGCAAATTTTTGTTTTTTTTCTTAATTAATACAATTTAATCAAATATAGTCAAAAATAAAATATTTAGTTTTATATATGTGACAAAATTATAACTTATTACTTGTAATAAATATCTAAGTGATTGAGGTAACCCACTTTATCTCATTTTAATTCAAAATTATCTAATAATGATTTTACTATTATTTTTATTAGATTTATGTAATATCATAAATATGTTATTATAACTGTATTAAAAATTATTTTCTATCTACATTATTATAATTTAAAGAATATTTGTGTTGTGTTATAAGAATGAAAAACATTATATGACCTAATCATCAATGAATGAATATAAGACTAAGAGATGAGTTTTTGACTTATAAGATTGTAAATAGGATTAAAGAGTTTATTAACTTTGTTGAAAAAAAAACTTGAAGTTATGGATGAAACAAAAATAAAAAATCCATTTAATGACAGGAAATATCAAAATTAGAGTTTCCAATATATAGACATAGTGTAATATCATTTTGCAAAAAATGAATATGTTACAGACTATAATGTTTTGTATAAACATGGGAAAATAATTATGCCACAAACACCTAAGCACTATGTACATAGAAGTGTTGATTCAAATACTATAATGGAATTGTCAATCCCAATGATGCATATAAAGCAATGTTGAAGAATGCCATTAGTATTTCATTAAATTTGAATGTCGCTGTCCATATCCCAATATCATCAGGAAAATATTTTTATAAAATGTTGAAAGCTTCAAAAGAAGAGGTTTGGCTAGATAATCCATATGGCCACTCAATGTTATCTACAGTGACCAAATTTTTGATGGTGCAATACCTCAATCGTGTTCTAGCTTTAGTCTAGTCACAACAAAAAAGAACAAGGCATGACTCCTTAGTGCATGTTCCATCTTTAGTTTAGTCATGACACCATAGTTAATGAGTGGAGACCCCTCAGCACATATTCCAACTTTAGAATAAGTATAAGTCCAAACAACAAAAATATGTAAATCTAGCTGAAAATTGATCTAGCAAGAAATTTCAAAAATACTTTAAGTATTGTGAATTTGGGCTTCAAAACACTTCAATTGGGCATAACTCTTAATGCTTTCAGAAACACTTGTAAGAATCAAGGGATTACATTAAAATACAGAATACACCAATAGTTTCCAAACAGGTACAAAAAAGTTATATATAACATTAAAGGAGAAAAGATTTATAAGTTCGCCAACACTTTTAAAAATATGAGAGATTCATTTAGTTAGATTGAAATTTTAATCAATTCGAAACCACTTAAAAACTTTTGAAGAACTAATATCGGAAAAAGTGTTCATTAGTTCATAAGTACTAGGAAATTACTAAAAACACTTGGAAATCACCCAATTTTTGAGGCCTTTTGCATCTTTTCATTTTTTTATCCAATGAGTTGTAAACACTCATAACAATGCCAAGTATGAATGAGAGCTAGAACACTCATTGCAAACTTTTATTTATTTATTTTTTATGATTGAGATTAAGTTTTACAATTCTTCTTCTTTTCCTTTCTATTGCACCATTTAAAATGTAAGTTACAAATCTTTGAGAGATGACAATCAAAGAGTTGCGTGGCTAGATTTTAAATTTTCTTTGGGAAATGAATAAGCTAGATGCAAGATCCTTGATAATTATAGTTGTTAATTTCTAATTTCATTTTTTTTTATTTCACATAGTTATTTCATGAATGACTAAATCTATTTCATAGATTACCTGGAATGAATATTATTTAGTATTCTGTAAAGATATAATGAATGCTTATCACTAGATCTATAATTTATTTAAAGGAATCATCAGTTATCCATGGATAGATAAATTGAATAGAAGAATTTAGGATTATAAAGTTACTTTTCAGAAATCACTTGACTTATTTAGTAATTTCATTCCTAAATAAAAATTTAAAAGCTATACGTTAATCAACCTTGAAATTTGTTCTACCAAATTCCATCTCATAGGATCTTGATCCAAATCCTACTTTTGAAATCCTAGAATCTAGAGAATTTGACAAGCTCTCATGAAATTATTTTATCATTCGACTACCAACTAATTATACTTGTGTTTTTATGTCTAAGATCCTATACTATGTTAATCCATCCTAGTGAATGATTCAAAATCTCTTTTAAATACAATTTTAAGGTCAGAAATGCTTGATCATTCATGAACAACCTTAGTAAATAGTTTAAGTTTATAATTTGTTTTGTCTTGACATAGTTGAAAATACAATCAGATTGATAATGTTGTGGGGGATGGTGTCAAAGTGTTAGAGATATCTTAACTTTTTTATTGTGGTGATATTTGAATATTGAATTTGTAAACCAACTTATAATGTAAAAATATAGTTATCATAGTCCTTAACATAGTGCCACAATGATATAAGAGCATCAATAGTTGAGCAATATCAATATATATAATCAAAATAATAATGAATCTCACAATTTGATAGAACAACATTACTAGAAAGGTAGGTTGATAGAAACAAGAAACTCTATGAGTTGTATTTTGTTAGAACATGTTTTTTGATTGTAATTATCTTAAATTTTTATGGATTTCAATTAGAATATAGATATGTAAAAAAAATAACTTATTTTAATGTTTAATTCCCTAATTCTCCTAAATTCTTTTTATGAAGTACAATAAGATATAGCAATAATCATCTATGAAATAATATTAATTTATCAATAGTCTTCATTTAATTTAAATTGAAGGAATAAATCAAGGATTAATCATCTTGGTAGTTGAAGAGATAAAATAGAATTAAATACAATTTATGAATCAATTTCTCTTTATATTTTATATGGATCATTAAGATATAGAAAATCCAATACAAAGAAAACGAAAAAATGTGAAATCTATTTTTTTGGAAATTACATAGTTTCATTTGTCTATGCCCCACTTATTTCTCTCACTTCTCTTATTTTTTTTTTCATTGATCTCTTATTTATCCTAGCATTATATATCTAAGCCAAGTATGTCTCACCGACTTCCACATACATGTATATCCAAGTATGACAATATATATATATATATTGGATATTCTCATAAAAATATTGGACATTCTTTTAGTAATGGATGTTCTCCAAAATTTGGACATTCTCCAAAAAATACTACATAACTCAATTTGGACATTATCTCATTTTCAACCCTCATAATTAATACTAAATATATTATTAAATAACAACTATGCACAAATTCATTTATTTGTGATGTCCTCATACATGTGAAATGAAAGTATGCTATTTTATGATTATACCATGTCACATGCACTATTATAGCTACATGAAAATAAATTACACGACAGTATATTATTCATCTAAACAAAATAATTTTCAACTATTAATAGTTCATTATTTGGTATCAAAATATTTTTGAATTGGATTATTATATTCACGGCCATTTATGACCCTTAAATGGGAACAAATTCAAATGGGTGAAAATCCCTACCTATCAAAATATAAAGTGCCGAAGCTCTTTAATCTTGATATTTACATAAAGCTCTTATCACATGGTGCAATTTTAATCATAAACTATTCTATTTTGACCTCAAAATATTCAATTAAATTGAAAAAGAACACTTTGACATTTTGTTTTTTTTCCCGTACTAGAGAAGAAGAAGATGTACATCCTTGTTTTTTTATCTTTCTTCCCTTTTTCATGTTTTTAAATAACTTATTATTATTTTAAATAATAATAATAATAAATAATATTAAAAATGGGATATTTGGCTACTCATGTGCAACCATGTTTCCCTATTTTTGTTTCCCATTTTTTAATATATATTTTATTATTATTTAATAAATAATAATAAAGAATATTAAAAAATGGGACATATGGTTGTTCATGCATGCAACAACATTTCCCCATTTTTGTTTCCCATTTTTTTCATTATTTTATTGTTATTTTAATTAGAATAATGAAATAAATGCTAAATTTCAACTATCTTAGAATTCGAATAATTTGTTAAAGTAGTTATATTTAGTGAGATGAAGTCTATTTTGTCATCTGGAATCTATAAAATTTCAGAGTTTTCTTAAGACAAAATTATCTGTTTATTTTTTTAAGAAAAATAATATTAGTTTTTTTGGGTTTTACATATTCTCCTCATTAAAGAATTTCATCCCAAAATTCCAACATGTAATTATATACAATCATATACATATGATAAAGTTAAATAGTTTTTAAATGACTAAAATAATGCACCTCCATCCTCAAATAAGGAAGGATAGGTAGCACGCATTGTGTTCTAATGCTCCCAAGTTGCTCCTTTCACTTATTGATGCTGCCATAAAACTTTCACTAGTCTGATAGTCTTTCATCACCAAACCTAGTTTCAACTATCCATGATATGCACTGATCTCTCCTTAAAGGTTCTATCTGCATCAATAATAAATTTACTCTAATCCATTATATGAGTTGGATCATGAATGTACTTCTGGACCATGGAGATATGAAATACCTCATGGACCCCTGATAAACTTGGCATTAATTCCAACAAATAAATAACAACAACACCAACTCTCTTGAGTATGTCGAAAGGCCTAATATATCTTAGTGATATTATTTCCCACTTGCCAAATCAGACCACTCCTCTCTTAGGCATTACTTTGAAAAAAACATGATCACCTACATCAAACTCAAGAGGTCACCGCTTTTGGTCAGCATAATTTTTCTATTAGCTTTGAGCTATAACAAGGCATTATAGTATCAAATACACTTCTTTGAGATGTCTCTAATCAAATTTGGACCCGTGGTGGATCTGTCTCTCACCTTAGTCCAACAAACTAGATATTAATATAGCCTTCCATATAATGGCTCATACGGTGTCATCTGTACACTTACCAGATAATTATTATTATAGGCTAACTCAACTAGAGGAAAATGCTCTTATCAGCTACCCTTGAAATCTAGGATGCTTACTCGTAACATATCTTCTAAAATCTATATGGTCCTCTCTGACTAACTATCTATCTATGGATAGAAAATCGTGCTCATTATCAACTAGGTTCCCATGGCTTTCAAGAAATTCTATCAAAGTGAGTCATTAACATATGATCTCGATCAGATGCAATAGATACTAGTACTCCATATAATCGAATGATTTTTTATATATACAAATTGCATGATTCCTCTAGTGTGAATGTCATATGCATAGCCAGAAAATGTGTCGATTTCATAAGCCGGTCCACTATTACTCACACATCATACTTTCACAATATTCGTGGAAATTAAGTGATAAAATCCATCATAATATGCTTTCATTTCTGCTTCTCTACCTCTAATGGCTAGAGTAACCATGTGTCTTTTCATTTCTCTCCAATAATATTAGAAATGAAGATCATTATACATTTTCATGCCACTTAGATGAACTACAAAATGAGAATAGTAGAATTCTCTAAGAATCTTCTCTCTCAACTCTACTATATGGGGAATCAGAATCCTTCACCTAAACTAAAGACTACCATCAGTGTGAATAGTCCACCCCTCGTCACCTATACCAGCCTATACTCAGTTCCTGATGGATGATATCTTTCCACCTTTTCCTTGGGACATAATCACTCTACTCAATAGAAAGTCATAGCTACTAAACCCTCCATAACACTTTGAGCCTGATTACTATATTATAAGCTGAATCATTCCATTGTTTCGAGTATTATATAATCTCAGGAAGCTATACTAGCTGGTACTTAATGTGACTTCTGACTAAGTGCATTATCTATTATCTTTGGATAGTAATACAAAGTGAAATCATAGTCTTTCATATATCCTATCTATATGTGTTGTCTCATGTTGAGGTCTCATTATGTAAAGATATATTATATACTTTTATGGTCTTGAAATACTTCAAACTACCCATCATACAAATATATGTGCAATATCTTTAAGGCAAATATTATAAATGCTTACTCTATATATTATAAGCTGAATCATTCCATTGTCTCGAGCATTATCTATTCTCGGGAAGCTATACTAGCTGGCACTTAATGTGACTTCTTACTAAGTTCATTATCTATTAACTTTGGATAGTAATACAAAGTTAAATCATAATCTTTCATATATCCTATATATATGTGTTGTCTCATGTTGAGGTCTCATTATGTAAAGATATATTATAAACTTTTATGATCTTGAAATACCTCAAACTGACTCACCATACAAATATGTGTGCAATATCTTTAAGGAAAATACTATAAATGCTTACTCTATATCATGTGTGGGATAATTTTGCTTGTGGTTCTTCAACCATGAACCATAAGCTATTAACTTTCCTATGTTATATCAGAACACATTAAAACCTATCTTTTAAGACATCACAATACATTGTATATCTCTTTCCCCTATCTTGAACTATTAGAATAGAGCTGAAATAAGTATCCTCTTCAATTCCTATAATACACTCTCATAGAGATCAGTCCACTCATACTTGATTTCTTTCCAGGTCAATCTAGTCATAGGAGTAGCTAAATGAGAGAAGTCCTCAATAAACCTTCTATAATATCCAGCCAATCCTAATAAATTGTATATCTCATAAACTAACTTTCATGACTACCTTGAATTTTCCAAGGTCCACTAAGATACTAGTAGTTGATACTATGTGTCCCACAATGTTTACCTCTATCAGCTAAAAATTATACTTGCTAATTTTGAAACATAATAGATGTGCTCACAAAGTTTGAAGAATACAATAAATTTAAATGATCTTTTTTCTTTTTCTTGGATGAAGAGTAAATCAAAATGTCATCAACAAAGATTACAATAAACTGATCTAAATATAGTTGAAATATTCTTTGTATGAGATCCATGAATGCTGTTGGCATATTCAACAATTTAAAATGAATCACTCTAAACTCAAAATGCTTATACCACTGTCTAACTACTATCTTAGAGATATTAGCCTTTCTAACTCTCAATTGATGATATTTAGTATGAATATCTTTCTTGGAATTGACTTGTGCCCCTTTCAATTGATCAAAAAAAATCATTAATCATCGGTGATGGATACTGATCTTTGATCATAACCCTATTCAATTATTAATAGTCAAAATATAGTTGAATTGTCTTTTCATTCTTTGCAAATAGAATCGAAGTGCCCCAAGGTACTCTATCTAATGAAATCCTTATCCAACAAATCTTGTATCTCGACATTGAGTTCATGTAATTCTATTAGTGATACCTTTTTTGAATCATAAAAATAGGTGATGTACTAGAGTTTAACTTGATACTAAAGTTTACATTTCTATGCAATGGTAATCCTAATAACTCATCCATAAAAACATCTTTGTATTTACAAACTATCTGAGTAAGACTCAGATTATGTGTCACCTCATCTTCCAGGGAGAGGTAAGCTAGCCAACCCAATAATTATCCATTTCATCTAGAATCATACATAGTCTAAGGCAAAACATCATGTTTATTCCCTTGAAATATAACACAAACATAGTTTAGTTTATATGTAGCAACCTTTCTATGATCATAATCAATGATGACTCGATGTACTATCAACTAATTCATGCCAATAATGACATCAAACTTTGATATGTATATAACTCTAAGGTACATCATGAGTAGAATCCATAAGATATTCAACTCATTATCCTAATATATCTGATTAATTTTTATCTTAGTCTCTAAGGTAGAAATCACATGCAATGACTATTCTAAGTTTCTAACCTCTAAACTCATTTTTTCATACTAGATATAGAAATAAATGAATGTGATACATCCAAATTAAATAAAACTCTTTCCAATAAATGAAAATGCAAGAAAATGTATTCCTGACTAATTTGTCATCTGTGTTTATGGTGTGATGGAGTAGAAATGCCCCTGTGTCTTCTATGTCCTGGCCTATGGGCCCGATTCTTGACATTGACCCATGCCCTAGCCTCTATGGCCTACCTCTAAAGTAAAAAAAAACACTTGTTTAGCACTTTGAGATTAAAACTGATTCTTTTTAACCATACTAGAGAAATGAGAAATAAATTTTGTGTATTTCTCATGGATGTCTATGATTGTGATGTCTAATAACCCTGTGATCCTTGCATCTGTGAGCTATCTCATATATAATATCTAGAGTGATGGCATTGAAAACACATTCTATGTTTGGTCTGGCTAGAAGTCTCGACTTGGCATTGGCCTTGATAACTATGACCCTATCCTAAAAATCCTCAAGAAATAAAAGTCATTTGCCACTTTCTAGAACTAAAAGAATGTTGACTCTCATTCCTCTTTATACTAGTACTTACACCCATATCACAGATGTTCCATGCATTCTAAACCTCTCACTCAATAGCCAAAGTTGTCCTGGCCATCCAATCCATATTTTGAATGATAAATCCCACAATCTTGTCCTGGATGGACAACTTCAATACATCCTCAAAATTTTGAAATTTTTCTACATTGGTGGCCATATAATTATCCTGATATATGTAAACTCTATGAATTTAGCTATATAATCAATAATTTCATATTCACTAGCCTGAGTTCAAGGAATTCCCGGGCTTTAGCATGCCTAGCTGAAGTTAGAAAATAGTTTTTCATAAAGAGTTCTCATAATCCTTTCCAAGTCAAAATCTTTATATTCATTAAGGTCTTGATCCAATCCCACTAAACACGAGACTCGCTATCTAGCTGGAATTAGAGATATCAAATTGGCCCAGTTCATTTGTTGGGCCCAACTTGGCTAGCATGTTGTGCCAAGTATCGCACGACACGATTTTTTGGAAGGCATGCTTGGCAAGGCATATAGCCCAGAATTTGCTTGGGTTCGAGCCAATTCGGGTCGGGTTGATCGTAGTAGTTTGGGTCGGGTCGGGTGTTTTTAAAAAAATTATGGTTTTGGGTGGCGCACCACCCTCACCCATTGGGCATGCCGAGCCATCGCCCATCAGGTGTTGGTGTGTCATCTGCCCATCGGGCATCGCTTGGTGCAAGGTCCCGTGTTGTGTCCATTTGTTAGGCATTTGTGTCATGTATTCCATGACATACAGGCTGAAAACTCTTAGTATGACATGACACAACATGATTCATGGCAAGGATCTGCCTGGCATGGGCTTAGGCACGCCACTGTAGCATATCGTGCTAGGCTTTGTGCTTGGCTTGGGCTGCCCGACTCATTTGACACAAATAGCTAGAATGATGCTAGCATGATATTTGTGACATTAGAAGTGTTTTTCATAGCTTCTAATATTTTTTAAACTTGTCAGAATTAATGGTCAACTGCCAATGAATCTACTCCTCACATAAATATTGTAGAATGATGTACCTTGAACCTTTTGAGGTTACTCAACCCTTTTTGACATGCAGCTGTACTAGCTTATGCAAATGTGATAACTATCACACCCATAACCTCTATGAGGGCATGCAATAAATATTATATTTCTTCACAAAAATTTATATATGCCTTTAAGTTTGCTTAGTGGAATAAAAAAAAGCATATAATACAAATCAAGCCACAATCAGATTTTTTCGCACATGTATTTCTGCATGTGGATGTATCACTGCCTATGGACTTGTACCTGATAAGGGGTCCCATAACAAAGTCAGCAAAGTTCAACATATAAACTTTTATAGAGCTACTCTCTATCTAAGTGCACATATCAACACACATTCAAGTATAATATTTACATGAATTTAATTATAGATGAAATATTTTAGTGCCAATATCCCAAGTCTCATCGACTCTTCCACATATGTTTAAGCCAAGCATGACATATTATTTTATATATATATATTGGTCCACAAAATATTGGACATTCTATGAGTATTGGATATTCTCTGAAAATTGGACATTCTCTAAATATTGGTAATCCTTCGTAAAATACTACGTAACTCAGTTTTGACATTATCTCATTTCAAACCTACATAATTAATACTAAATATATTATTAAATAACAAACATGCACACACCTATTTATTTTCGATGTCCTCATACATGTGAAATGAAAGTATGCTATTTTATGATTATACCATGTCACATGCATAATTATAGTTACATGAACATAAATTACACTATAATATATTATTCATCCAAACAAAATAATTTTCAACCATTAATAGTTCACAACTTGGTCTCAAAATAATTTTGAACTGGATTATATTCATGACCATTTATGACCCTTAAATAGAAAGAAATTCAATAAGAGAAAATCTATACCTCTCCAAATATAAAGTACTGAAGCTCCTTGATTTTGGTACTTACACGAAGCTCTTATCATGTGGAGTAACTTTAATTCCTAAACTATTCGTATTTTGTTTCGATCTCGAAATATTCAACTAAAATGAAAAAAAAAATACTCTGACATTTTGTTTTTTTCTCGGACTAGAGAAGAAGACGTACATTCTTGTTTTTCTATTTTACTTTCCGTTTTCACATTTTTTAATATTTTATTATTATTTTTAATTAATAATAATAATAAATAATATTTTAACAAATGGGACATATGACTGCTCATGCATGCAACCACGTCTCCCCATTTTTGTTTCCCATTTTTTAAATATATTTCATTATTATTTTGATTAATAATAATAAATAATATTAAAAAATGGGGCATCTGGCTGCTCATGAATGTAGCCAAATTTTCCCA
Organism: Sapria himalayana; assembly: GCA_029783825.1. Taxonomy (NCBI): domain Eukaryota; kingdom Viridiplantae; phylum Streptophyta; class Magnoliopsida; order Malpighiales; family Rafflesiaceae; genus Sapria; species Sapria himalayana. The sequence goes on from JAREIK010002053.1 coordinate 913,657, forward strand.
TTTTTGTTTCCCATTTTTTTATTATTTTATTGTTATTTTAATTATAATAATAAAATAATACGGCTATATTTTGAATGCCTCAAAATTTGATTAAATTAGTCATAGTAGCTATATTTCGCAAGATGGATTCAATGGTAAAATTCATTTTGTTATTCGAAATCTATAAATTTCTAGATTTTTCTTATGACAAAATTATCATTTTGCTATTTTTTTTAGAAAAATTATATTATTTTTTTAGGTTTTATACGAATGCCTAATTTTTGGTGGCAATCTTATCTACTCTCTCTCTCTCTCTCTCTCGTAAGAAGCTTCCTCAATATTTATGTTGAAGAAATAAAATGAGCTGTAAGAATAGATTATTTTAGATCTAAAAAAGATAAATCTATTAATACACACACACACAACATGTTTACAGAAAAGTTTTAAACCATAATAAAAAGTATAAAGAAGACCTAACCTATATATGAAAGAAATCATTAATGTTGATGTGTCGAAACTATTACAAGTGAGAATAATTTATCATGTATCATACAACTCTTAGGTGAGGTCCACTAAAGTAATGCCACAATAAGTGTAAAGTTTTGGATGTCTAAAATTGAGGAAAAAAGAAAAATCATATAAAGTTTGCTATAAATTGGAGTATGTATGGGCTGTCATAGGTTGAATATGATGATGAGAAAAGATCACATTTCTTTTTCTTTCATCTACCAAATTCTCAAGAGGATTTGGGTTATTCATATTGTATCTTTGGTTAAATGTTTGTGTTACTTTTAAATAGAAATAGCTATTAAAGATCATGAGAAGACTATATTTACATACTTATTTGATATGTAAGCTTATTGGTATATGCCTTTGGCATTATGTAAGGCACCATCAACTTTTCAAAGATGGATGTTAAGTGTCTTTAGTAATATAGTTGGAAAACTCGTGGTAGCGTTTATCGATGACTTCACCACATTAAAGGCTATGAAGATTATTTATCATACTTGGAGGAAGTTTTAAAAATATGCCTTAATATAAATGTTGTCTTGAATTTAGAGTAGTGTCTTTTATGAAGGATCATTTAGGGGCTCACAGACATAAGGGGGAATGGAGTAAACGAAGCAAAAGTGTAGCTAATATATTAGCTATTAACCTCTATTGATGTGAAAATAGTTAGATAATTACTTGATCATATTAGCTACTATAGTAGATTTTTAAAAGTTTTTTTAAAACTAGAAAAGCCTTTGTGTTAGTTATAAACCAAAGATCTGAAATTTTCTTAGGATGATGAGTGCCAACCTATTAATGAAGAAAATTTGGAAGAAACACTTTTTGTCATGAATGTCATTCCATTGTACATACTATTATTAAAAATTATTAGATGAATCAAAGTATACGTAAAGGTGGAAGGAGCGTGAAAGGAAAAATATTTAGAGTGAAGTCTCATACCTATTATTAGAAAAAACTTTTCCTTTGTGGATGTTATATGGATCAAATTGCCTAGAACTAGAAGTATGTTGCAAAAGAAGAACAATGAGATTTCTTAGTCATTGGCACACTTATGATGCATGGGAATGTCATTTCACACTCAATAAAAAGATTAAATCTTGTATCAGCAGGATTTTATTGGTCATGTCTATTTAAAGATGCTAATACTTAGCATAGAATATGCATTTAATGTAAAGACTTGAAAATTTTATAGAAGACATATGATGCCCCTAAGCCCTATCCTGGTGGTTGGTTTTTGACAAGTGAAGAATACAATTTATGGGACCATTTCTCATCTCATTCGATCATAACTATATTTTAGTGGGGTGGACTATGAATCAATATGGTTTCAATTGATCCCTTCCAAGTGGAATAACCACCATGTTGCAATGAAGTTTTTAAAATGAAAATATCATTTCCCATTTTGGACTCCCAAAACATTTATATAGGATGGAGAAAAATATTTTTGAAACATATCTTTAAACATCATCTTGCCAAGCATGAGAAAAATCATAAAATATCAATCTAATACCTTTTGAAAACAAATGGGGATGACAAACAAGCTAACCTAGAAGTGAAGAAAATGTTTTGTAAATTTTCAACACCAATAAGAAGGATTTGGTAGGAAAAAAATAATGGATTATTTATGAGGTTACTAATTCACGTTAAAGAATTCTTGGAGATGCATCATACACTTGGAATATGAAAAATTTGTTACTTACTCATGGAGTTATAATATAAGGCTTGATGGGTAACATGTATGTTGAATTTTGATCTAAATGAGGTAGGAATGAAAAGAATTCTAGACCTCAATGAGCTGGATGAGGTATGAAATGACACATATTTTAACATGAGAGTTACCAAAAATTATCAAAAAATGGCATGATCAGTTGGTATTGTAAAAGAATTTTGAAATGGGATAATAAGTTTTGCTATGTGATGCAAGACTCATCACAATTCTATCAAAGTTAAAATATAGATTCAAAGGTCCATATTTGTGGATCAAATAGTCTTGTATGGCATGGTGGAAATAAATTATATAAGATAAAAAAAATTATTAAAGCGAATGAGCATTGACTAAAATTATTCAACATGAATGATCAATGATCATCGGCTAAAATGATATAAAGGATAGTTCAATCAAGATAAAGTGCAAAACTTTTCGATCCACCAAGAAAATTGATATTGTGCTGATGGACTTGCCCCTTTTGTGGTTATGAGTCCTCATACCATTCTTTCTTTTTATCTTGTATGGTTTTATTTTATTTTATTTTGTATAGAAAAAAAATGAAAAAAAGAATAAATAAAAAGCAACAAGAAAATAATTATCATGAAGAAATTCTAAAAAAAAAAGATGAGGAAGAGGATGATATACAAGAAAAATGAATATTGGAAATATTTATGTGTGAATTTATTTGGTAATAGAGGATAAAATATATAAAATATATTGTTTTTATCTCAATTGGTAAAGCTTTAATGATATAAAACATAAGAGTGTGCACTAGAGAATATTTCCAAGTAGTTATGAAAAAGAGAAACATACCAAAAGTTGGAGAGGTTCATTGAAGAAATTGCAAAATTTGTTGAGAAAAGAAAAGAGGCCTCTACATATTTGCTATTGGGGAGTTTTGACAAGTTGTTGTGAAATGGAGGAGCTTTCAAGAAATATTTTAATGAAATTTTATAAGCAGTAGTAAATGGAAAGAGCCTTCTAGAAGAATATTGTTTAACATATTTCACAAGTAATTGTGAAATTAAAGATCATTCCAAAAGTATGTCACCAAATATATGTAATAAGTAGATGTGAAATAATGATGTCTTTTGGAAGACTATCACACAAGAAATTTTACACGTCGATGGGAAATGGTGGAGCCTTTAGAAATTTTACAAAGATATCTATTTTGCATGCCATTGCAAAATAGAGTATCCTTTTTGTAGGTTTTTGATGAAGTAAAATAGAGTATCCTTTGGTAAATTTTTGATGATGCAATTCATTTCCAATTATTTATAAGAAATCACTAGGATTTTGAAGTTGCTATAAATAAATTTTCACAAGTAATTTTGAAAAAACAAGTATCTTAAAATGTTCACATCCAATCGTATTTTCAGCCATACATGCATAAAGTAATATTTTTGGAAATTTATTTTTATGATAAATCTCAAGTGTTTGTGAACTATTTATACTCTGTTTCTCTTTCTCTTTTTGATTAACTTGAAGAATATTATAAATCCCTTATATAGAAACCATAGAATTGAAAGTTCAATTATTCCTATTAAATCCCTTCATTTTGGCCAAAACTTGATATTTCATGGGTGAGTAGTCTAGTACATCATCACCACTAGAAATGAGTCACCATAAAAATACTATGTATATTATTCTACAAGATAAATGAAAGAAAATGTGGATATTAAAGTTCATAGCCAAGCATTCGTGTAGGTGATTGCAATCCTCTTCCAAGAGAGAAACTTAACAATCTAGAATCATGGATTTTCCTCCCCCACTCGCGACCAATATTGTGAAAAGTCATCCACGTACTTTTTGATCCACGTAGAAAATACTCCAAATCTTGAGGTTTATCACTGCTGACCTCAAACATCTTACCACTATTACTACACATAGAGTAGCTAATTCAATATATCATTTAGCCTCCAATGCATGCTACAATTTAGAAATTTAAATGTTGAATTCCTTTATTTCAGAGGTTCTGTTATATATTTTGCAACATGTGATGTGATTAGCATATGCAAGATGTATTTTTTTTAATTTTGAAATGTTATGTTTCCTAGAAGATTAATTTTATCACCCTCATATTCTTTTAGATTTTTATCAAGCCTTGACATTGCATGGAATATCCAATCCCTTGTTGATATATTTTATGATAGATAGAAAGCAAGGTAGAATGAATGTGGAATAGGTGAATGCTACCATCAATATCCCATTATGGTCCTTGTGTGAACAACAATACAAAGGTAACTTGATTAAATATTTACTACCTCAAAAATGGTGGAATCACTATCTCGAGAAGTTGTAAAATAAAGGTACACTTTTACGTGAGACTTGCCTTTGTATTTATTGTATGTGACCATATTTTTTATTCCAATATTTATCCTTGCCAACATATTACACAGTGTCCTATTGATAGCCTAGATGCTCATTTTTGGATAATCGATTGGTATTGATTTTTTTCTCACACTTTGTTATAACTTTAGTATTTAATTTCAAGCAAAAAGTGATTATCATCAAGGTTCCAAAGCATGAGCAGAAGATCTAAAACAAAGAAGTTTTTCATATATCAAGATGAAAATAAATATCATTGAGGTGTGAAACTGCTTTGAGTAGTACTACTTTTGCTTGATTTTTGGTGTATGGTTATTTACTTCCAAAGGGTTTATATCATGATCTTTTGTGTTTAATGTGTGTTTCAATGTGTCATTTTCCTTTTCATGTACATTAATTTATGAAATATTGGAGAGAATGTTAAATTGTTTGGAAAAGGATTGATAATAAAATAATTATAAAATGGAGTGATGTATTTGCATGGTGTCATTTATTTCTTGTTTGTTTTATTCATATCATATGTCTAAAAAGCAAACAATGAAATAAAACTTTAAAATAAATTAAAAGTGGAAAGCAAAAAAAACGAAAAATGATAGAAAGAACAAAACAAAAAGAAAATAAGAGAAAAAAAAATAAAAGACAAGTAAACACAAAAATGTAAAAAAAAAGAAAAACAAAAAAAAGGTTTTTGTGATATTTTTCTTCTTTTTTCATTGTTGTGGAGTGTGGACTATTGATGTCTAAGATAGGAGAGTATTAATGCTCAAAAGGTGCATATTTATGGTGGGGTTTTCCAATGATTTAGTCACTTCCAAGTAGTAATTATTTATAGTTAATCTAATTTCTCAAATAATGGACATTAAAAAAAACATGTCTCATAAATTCTGAAATAAAATTTTGGATAGTCATAAAATCATTAATAATCATAAAGATTTGAGTTGTAAAGAAAAAAATAAGTATCATATAAATTTCTAAATATATAACAAATCAATTATGGTGCAAGACAAAAATAATTAGGAGACTTGTTCACTGAATACAATAGTATAATAAATCACTTAATAATTTACATAAAAGATTAGATACCAAAGAAAGAAACAAAATATTTTTAACTTAATAAAAGCAAAAGAATGATAGACTAAATATTTAAATCACATTAGGCATATTAATATTAAGAATATTATTATTTATGCAAGACAGATTTATCTTTGCTGAGTAGATAAGTTAATTCTCAAAAATACTTAACACATATCATCTTATCATAAAAAAAATTCATGATATTTTTTGTGTTAGTCATATAAAATTTTATTCTCCAAATAATAGAATATTTAAATGAATCTTCACAAAATTTAACTCATGCAATAATTTTTAAATCTTCTTCATGTAATTTTTTTGATGATATATTTTTTCTTCTATATCATCCACTAACTTGTCAATAAAATTATTTTTTTATTAAATTTGAGTAATTTTTCATCTTCATATGTCCAAACTATGTGATATATCTCTCTAATTTTATATTTTTATAAGTGTAATATCTAGATAATTTTTTATTCTCTAATTTTTAATTTTATTCTTAGATGTTACTACATATTTATCTTAGTATATGCATCTATGTTATAGTTATCCTATGAATATTATATATAGTAATAGTCTTACATTCTAAATCATAAAACAAAGTTGGTTCAATAATTTGTCATTCAATTTTATTTTTCACCTAGCAAACATTCTTATATCAAATAAAATTACTAATATCATCTACAATTTCATCCAACTAATATTAATTTATAGGCTAAAAATTTTTAATTGCACTATTATTTGAAAAATATAAATTCTAAATTTCATAAAGAAACATAATTTGAGATGATAACATTACCAATTTCAATTAAATTGTCAAACTTGGTATAAGGGCGTAATACGATGACTTCTAACATAGTCACTATCTTATTATTATTATTCACGTTAACACTTTAAATTTAGAATTTGAATGAGATCTAAAATTTTATTATTGATTTGTTTGCACATTAGAAGACACACATAAGACTTAAGACAGTTAAAATTAAAAAGATTTTTTTCTATTGATAAAGTATCTTATGAGTTTCATTACAAGCTATACAAAAAATCGACAGAAGATATAAAATAAAAAAACATAGTTGAACCAAAATATATTACAATTAAGACTAAAATGTCATATTTGAATTATAATTCAATGGTTAACCATAAATTCTAAAGAAATTTAGATCTTAAAAAAAATATTAAATTTATGAAAATATATTTTTGTGATATTGAATTATAAAAATAAAAGTGATATTTAAAACTTTTTGAATTATGAAAAATTAAATTGATAAATCACTTAACAAAATTTTGAGAGATTATCATTGAAATGATACTTACAATTTTAATTACCATATTAGACAATTAATTTAGTTTTATATTAGATGAGTCATCTACAAAATTATTATATTGTTTATATAAATTATAAAAAAAGTATAGAGAAATAAAAATATATGCAAAGTCTTTATTAATTTATATAAAACATTTAATACGGTTCCAAGTAAATTGATTTAATAGGTGCTTAAAAGCAAATAAAGATCTCATTATTATATTGTAATTATTATAAATATATGATATTATAATAATAATTATTTACATTCTATGAAAAATATCAAATACATTTCGAATCATAATTGAATTATACTAATAATATACTTAAGTCCATATCCATTTTCTTTAGTTCTAAGTGAGTTGATAGGACATCTTAGACAACACTAGGAGTATATTACTCATAATTGTTATTAACCTAATTAATAAAATTAGTAAAAATTTAAATAAAAAATTAGATAGGATATGGAATACATATAACAATAAAAGCTTTAAAATTAGTTATTTAAAGATGAATATCTAGTTTGTAATTTAAATATTAAAAAGATAAAGAAAAAAACTCGATTGAGATTGATAGTATCAAGATCTCAAAATATATTTTTTTTAATATTTAAAATTATAATTTTTAAAAAATTAAAGCATATGATTATAGTCAATTGAATAACATGAATAATAACAAATAATTTTATGTGAGAACAAAAATTGTTGGGTAGAAAAATGTAGTGCATAGAAGATAATTATTAAATTAGTAATATTTTATAATTTAAAATGTTAATTTGCTACAATATATGATATCCATAAGTTTATTTTTAATAGATATTCATAATATTATTTTATAATTTTATGAGAAATTAATTGTTGGGAATTTTGCTTGCCATATTTGTGATTTTATAGATTCAAAGGGAGACGAAGAAGAAACAACAAGCGATATATATCCACAACCACAATAGAAAACACAAAATAACGTGATTAACAAGTCATTCAACATGCCTAGCTATATCCACCAGAAAAAATACTTATACGTTTATAAATTATAATCAAAATCAGAATGTCTTACAGTATGTGCAGCAACCGAAAAAAAAAATCACAGAGAGAGAGAGAGAAACAGTTCGTCGGAAGAGAATTCACAGAGCCAAAAATAATAATAAACAAAAACATATTTATATATAATAGTTTCTCAGTTTAATTAACTAGATGGGTCAGATCACTCGGAAGGGTTATGCTCTGATCCAAAATTTTATTCGGTCCACTGACCGGGCAGCTGGACCCCCATTATTATGCTATTGCTACATTCCCAGCCTCGTAATATTTTCTTTCCTGCAATTACATGAAAATATTAAAATAGAAATATATTCGGTTATAAAAACTAAATTATATACAACATTAATGTTAATGTGAATGCATAAAAAACCCATTAAGTAAAAAATTAAAATTAAAAATAATAAGCTTATAAAATATCTAAATATCATATCTATAAAGATGACAATTTTTAAAAAGTTATATTACTTTGATGAGATGGTAAATAGATAATCATATACAACTTAAATTAGAAATTATTTAGATTAGTTAGCTTGTAAAAATATAGAACAAAAATAAACCATTAAAATTTGGATGAATATGATAAGATATGATGTAACATTTAAAGTTGTGTTAGGAACTATGTGAATATCATATTTCTTAAGGAACTAAAATTCATATTAGTGACGATGATGATTTTATAGTAAACTTATAACATAATATGTACGTGACATTAGGATTCTCAAGAGCAATAATGTTTTTGTGTTATACACAAGGACATTATTGCTCTTTATGCTAATACACTAGCATCTAATATATAGGAAAGTTCCTAAATAATTTGGGGTGAAGAAATTATGATCACAGTTATTTGTTTGGTCACATGTCTTTTATTATTATTATTTTTGGACTCATTTCACATCAACTATTTCACCCTAGAGAAATTATAGCATCATATGCAATTAAGTATGTTTTTTAAAAATTATATCATATTCTATAAATTTAGAATAGATGATAATTTTAGATTATTACTAATTTATGTGAATTTCATTATTACCATAAGAGAATCAGTTTGATAATGTTTAACTAAAGCAACACCCTCAAACAAAATTTGAGTGGAAATGATTTATTTTAGATTGATGATATTTATTTACGTAGAGAGATGAAATTACCATAACAAATAAAGATATTAGATTCTTTATCTAGAATTAATTGTATGAATTGTATTCAATGGATATTAAATGATATGACTAGAAAATTCATGATATGCATTGAAAAAAAATACTCCAATTAATGCCATGAGATTGGCTTCTTACAAGAAATTTTACAAATAAAGTATATTAACTCAATTGTTGAAAAAGATGATGATCTGCATACTCTAACATATATTCTTGAAACCATTCAATGAAAAGTTAAAAACCCCTAGTTTGAGAGGAGGCACATTGAGCATCTATGATAGGTGTTACATTGTTAGAGAAAATTTCAAGAACACTAGATTTCCATGAATACTCAAATTAATGTCGGACAAAAAATTAGAATGTCGCTTGTAAGTAGTTTGGTGTTCTACTAGGTAAAATCTTGTTTATGTTTAACTAAGTTCATAAATGAGTCAAATTGGAACTTAGATTTTAGATTCATTGTGTGAACCTTAGAAGAATAAAAATTGGCTCACTAATTAAGGCTCAATGGCTAGCATAAATTTCAAACATGAGAGAAGCTAATTATGAGCAATTTGATTATAAGTGTGTCAATAGGTTAGTCATAAGCTTGTTGGGAACTCATTAATATATCATTGACAATAATTTTGATTATATATATGTAATGCTCAAAAAAAAATTGGACAAATGAATATGATAAATGTTAAATTGAGCCAAACTTGGATTTTACTGAGAAATTAAGAAATTATTAAATGATAATTGATAAATGTTAAATGATATATGATTATATGGATAAATTACAAGTGAAAATGAATATGTGAATATATAATTGAATATTATATGCTAAATAAGAAATTGACCAAACTTGAAAAATTAACTAATAGAAAAAGGCCAAAATGAAAATTTGGTAAAAGATGACCTAAAGCCTAAGGGTCATATATGAATATGTTTAAATGTCTAAGTATGATTATGGAGAAACATGAAATGCAAATAAAATAAAATATGGGCAATATAGTATTTAACGACAACTTAAGGCAAAAATGACTATAAGTTCATATTTGATCTAAGAGCTCATTAGAGCAAAAATATTTTTGAAGTTGAGAGAGAGGAAGGGCTAGGGTTTGTAGAGGAAGATCGGGACCTTAGTGAAAGATATCTCTGTTTGTTCCAAAATTTGCAATAAGGAAGAAGGAAGAAGCTAGAAGGGGTGATTCCCACTATAAGAAAATATCAATTTAGCTAGGGATCAATCCCTAGCTAAATAGCGAGAGATTAGCTAGGATATAGCAATGAATTTTTGATTTTACATTGAAATAAAATTTTGCGATGGATTAGCGGCGGAATTTCTCTATTGAAAATTTTTCATTACTATTTTATGCATAAATTTCAGCGAAAAAAAGCCAGAAATTTAGCGACGAAATTTACTTAGCTAATTAAATCCTGACATAATCCGCCGCTAGTTTTTTTTGTAGATTTCCACACAAAGAAAAGCCACAAATATAGCGACTGATTTAGCGAGATAATTTTCCGATATAATTACATCCGGAATATAGTGACGGATTTAGCGACGGAATTTCCCTAACAAATTACATCCGGGATATATCGACGGATTTTACAATGGAATTTCTCTAGCTAATTAGAGTATCTCCAACGAGCTCACTATTTATTCTGTTTTTGCTATTTTAGCTAGCCAAACACAAAAAATCATTTTCAACTCACTTTCTATTCCACCCTCTATTTTCTAGTTTACTCAAATGACTCAACAAATTTGGAGAGTTATTTGAGCTCTATAAATTTGCTTTCTCTCTCTTTTTTTTTCTCTTTCTCTATATATGTTTTGACTTTTTAAAAATTATTGGAAGTTATGTGTAAAATAGAGAGTGTGGTTGTAGTGTATTCTAAAAACTTGTTAGTTAAATTAGTGAATTTAATATTTAAATATTTTTTGAGTAGCTATTTTGTTAAGTATGGTTGGAGATACTCTTACATCTGGAATATAGCAACAAATTTAGCAATGGAATTTCCCTAGCTAATTATATCTGGAATATAGCGACAGATTTAGAGACAGAATTTCCTTAGCTAATCTGATCCGAAAATAATCCATCTTTGATTTTTCGTAGATTCCGCGAAATTAAAAACTAGTAAAATAGCGACAGATTTAGTGACGGAACTTCCCTAGCTAATTAGATCAAGACAAAATTCATCCCTAAATAATTTTATATAAAATTGGAAGCGATTATTCCTTAAATATTTATTTTCTCAAAATATATGCATCTGGCTATGAATTTTTTTCTAGCTATTTGAGCCAGTGATAATTTCTGTCACTAATTTTAAATAATTTAATATTTTTTAAAATTATTTATTTTAATATTTTATTTAATTTTCTATATTAAAGGTATTTCATGGTCTATAGATGAGCAATCCTTGAGGGTCACAATCTTCTCATTTAATTATAACAATATGATATTATAAATAAAAAATTTCATAAATATATATATACGAATAAAAATTTATATTAAATAAGACTAAAATAACAAACTTTTTGATTATAAATTAATTAATATATTATACAAAATATGTTTCTGAAATTTTTAATTATGATATTTAAATATTTATATTAAAAATCATAATATAATTTATTATTTAATTATAATTATTTTGAAAATATTTTATTAATAAATTAACATAAATAAAAATTACTACTAATAAAAAGCTAAGGTAAATAATTATTTGATTTAATAAAAAAATTTATAAAAATATATGAATTAATGAATAAACAATAAATATTAATATTATTCCTATAATCATAAAATATTTTAATGATAATAGAAATCTTTAAAAAAAATAATGACTAAAAGATTTGAAAATTTTGAATTATAAAAAACATTCGAATTAAAAAAAAATTTCAAAATTTTCATAAAATTAAAAAGAAAATAAATTGATTTTTAAAGATTAATACACATATATTTTAATAACATCAAAAAAATTCTGATTATATAAAAAATAAATATCTAAGTGTGGTTATTAAATGAACACTTCAAATATTCAAATTTATCATGATTAAAAGATTCAAAATTTATGCCTTTATAATTATTTTATATTATATTAATAAAAAATAAATTGAATTCTTAAAAATTTATAATCATAAAATAAATAAATAAATAAATAAAAAAATAATAAATAAATAAATAATAAATAAATAAATATAAATAAATATATATATAAAATACTCTATTATTATATTATATTATTTATTAATGAAATATTATCATTTATAGTTAAATAAAAATCTATTTTATTTTTTTATTTAAATTATTTATTTTTTATAATTTTAGTTTACTTTTATATTTTTGTATCTTTATTTTCTATATATTTTCTGTGAAAACATATAGAAACGGGCATTAAGCACTTAAAATTTGTTCTATTTTTCAACAATGAAGAGAGGAGAAGCGAAACGGGACTATGAGAACAACCTACAACAAATATTCTAACAAACATTCTATTTATTTTTTTCTAATAAATATTTTTTTTTCACATATTTATAAATATTATATCATAAAAGCCTATATGTGTTTTAAAATTAAATTATGGAAATTTATAATTTATTTATAAAATTTAATAAAATAGAATTGATGAAATTTATTTTAAAAATAATCTTATATTAATATTTCTGGGTAAATAGAAAATAAGAAAATTTAAAAATATGGGTTTGGGAACGGCGCTAGAATTACAAAAATATCCAAATATTATCGTATTTTTAATTAATGTCATAAAATATCAGAATAATTTTACAATATTTTTAAGTTAATATTCTTTTAAAAAAAATTAATAATACTAAATACAAATCATATAATAAATTAATTTGTTTCAATTTTTTGAAGTAACTTAATGATCATAACCACAAAAAATTCAAAATGTTCAATTAAAATTATAAATTTAATAATTTAATCAATATATTTATTATTTACAAATACATATATAATTTAATCAATATACGTTTAAATTAAATTTTATTGACAAACATAAATAAAATGATTAAATGTATTTGTTGGAGGCGAAACGTGAAAGTTCACGATTTTGCGACTATCAATATTGACTCGGGGAGGCTAGGGGAAGAGGACGAGCACATCTCGGAATTGTGCTGCCACAGGCTGCGGCAATAGCCGATCGGAAGTTTTACGAGGACATCATCACAGGTCATGTTCATACGGGCGTAGTTTGGTTTTACATAATATTCGGGTTTGATTTTTTTTTTTTTTAATTTTCCACCAATTTTTCTTTTATTTTCATATCACTTTTATGATTTTGACTCTACACCATTAATGAAACAATAAATGGTTAGTGTAAACTTTGTTTTTTTACTGTTTAATTTTTTAAGGTTTTATGGATTTCAAATACTAAGTGTTTGCATATTGTTTTCTACTTCTTTAACTTAATAAAAATAATTATGCTTAATGTTTTCTGCTTATGTAACTTGGGAAAAAAACAAATCCTAATGTTTATGGGTTCTATTTTTGTCGTCTCCGAATATGATTACAATATGGAAAGATATCCAATTAAATAATGGTAATTGATATGTTATTATACTTTTTTTGTTAAGTTACCTGTGCCATAAAAGTGTGAGAAACAATCAAAGGTGTAAATATCATTAGTAGAGGCAGAATACTGGTAGGTGGTTGCATTTACTTGTGAACTCACTTGGTTGAGATACTTGTTGAAGGATTGACAAGTTTTTCATTTGGAAGTAGCAAAATTATTTTATGATGGTCATATACCTTGCACATTGCTATCAACTTGGTTTTCCATGAGCATAAGAAATATATTGAATTATATTGTCACATAATCAATTAGAGAATCCAAATTTGAAAAGTCAAAACTTTTTTTTATGTAACCATGAAAGCAAATCACTAATTTATTTACTAGGCAATAATAAGCCCTAGTTATTCACATGCACCTTAGCATGTTGGGAGTTATTGACAAACATACTTCAACTTGAAGAGAATTATTAAAGTAAAGAAAATATGCATTCAATTAGTATCCATATTTAATTAATATTCAAATTAATTATAGGAGTGATTTGTAGATCTAACATTCAACTGGCATTTATGCTAGAGTAATTTTAGGATTGTGACTTTTTCATGACTTTATGTATAACTAAAATAGTTTTTTTGCACTTGTATACAATAGGTATACTTATATAATTCAAATATTTTAATACACAATAGCTATTTCCCATGATTACTAGTGTAGTTTGGGCTTTTGTTTGTGATCAAATTAAGCTCGTGCATGATTTGATGACATTCATATTATGAACTAGAGATAAGTAGTATTCATGATTATCACAATATAAACTAGGATCAATAAACATGGAATAGAGTAGTTGATGTGAGTAGGTAATATTTTTTATTATGTTATAGCTCATAATTTTAAAAATGCATACCTATCCAATGATTTGCTAGGACAATAGATGAATCAAATTTTAATTTTCATAAGATATTATTGATTATATCATGATTTTGAATATTGAAGTTTTCAATTTGTAAAATCATATCTTTGTTATCAAATTTTGTTCATCATTATTCTTCTAAACCAAAATGGTCCTTAATAGTCAATCATTATTTGTAAGAGCTAAATCATCAATATTCAGTAGGTAGAAGAGAATGATTAGTAAAATTTTTCTTTATATGATGTAATATTATTTTTCTTCCGTGAAGCTCTATGTTTTTTCCATATTATTCAGAAACTTTCAAATTTCTTCAAAGATTTTTTTTTAAATATTAGATTATATTTATAACTAATAATTTTTTGAGCACATTTTTATAATAATATAAGTTAAAAAATTTCATAATTCAATTAGGGTAATGACACTAAAATTTGTTTGATGTTATAAATATCATTGATGTAAGTATTGGATATGTTGTATGTTTTAGATATTTTTATTGGGAGGCACAATGTTTTTTAATAAAACTCAATACATTTCATGGAAATATATTATCAATAATTTTGTTGTGTTTCGTTGTCACTAATGTTATTGATAAATTATTAATGTTTTTTTGTGTTCTATGATTTTTGATGCATGTTGATTGAAAATTGGAGAATACTCATTAATATTTTTCTTTAGTGTTCACTTTTTGATATAATAAATTAAATATTACTGATGAATTTTAATGCATTTAATGATATTTTAAGATTTATTTGAATATATGTTATTTCATGTTTTGATAATTTTGAATGATTTTCATAAATTTTAATAATGATGTTTAACATCATTATTATTAGTTAATTTCTATACTATCCTATTAGCATGATATTTGATAATGTAATTAACATTTCATAATGCTTGTTTTTTTATGATCATTATATTATATTTTAATAAAAATACATGTTAGAATATTATTTTTATTTTTTCTAGGTATAATTTTTTAAAACATGAAAAGACATCTAAAATTTATTATCCATGTAAAATATATCAATATTATGTGGCAGACTATTAACATTTTAATTTTTCTCAATCATAATTTTTTTTAATTATCAAATTATGCCATATTATTTTTTTTAACAATTTGATTTGTGAAATGCATATCTTGAAACACGCAACATGAAATTAAATTGCTTCAATTGTTTTGATGTCACCTCAAAAACTACTTAAACAAACTACATGTATTTAAATATATTTAAATATCAATAATTTTTATATATTATTTACAACATATATTTAATATATATTTTTATATATTAATATATAAAAATATATTTTACTATATCTATACCTATAGATAACTATATGCTAGGAAGCACGGATATGACAATGTACAGCCGTGTCCACGTGGACAAGGTACGGACACGTGTTGGATACGTGTCCGATACACCATCTGGTGTATCGTTGACAAATTTCATGTCCGATACGTCATGTGGTGTATTGAATAGATGCATCGGAGACGTATTTGACGCGTTGCTACGAAATCGACGCATTGTTACGAAACTGACGCATTGTTATGAAACCGATGCGTCGGTTACGAATCCGATGCATTTTTACGATTTTGACATGGCGAAAATACACCGCCGACAGCTTTGAGTGGCTGACGAAGCCGATTGCAGGATTTTTGAAGTTTCGAAATAGTACCTAAGGTAACCTAATTTGATAAGCAGTAACAAAGGGGGGGGGGTTGGAAGTTGTAACGGGAGGGGGCAGGGGTTAGAAGGTTTAAAACTATTTTTTTATATTTTAATTATTATTGTTTGTTTAATATATATGCAAAATATAATAAATAAATAATTATTATAGGGAGGGGGGGGTTAGAAGCAGTAACGGGAGGGAGCAGGGGTTAGAGGGTTTAAATCTAATTTTTTATATATTAATTATTATTGTTTGTTTAATATATATGCAAATATAATAAACAAATAATTTTGATGTATGTAAACTAATTTATTTTAATTTTAAATACATCAAATTCTGTTAATGAATAATATTTGTATTTATTTTTTTTATCATACTATATCCTAGCCGTATTCGTATTCTAGTTTTTTGAAATTTGTCGTGTCCCCGTATTCTGTCGTATCATATTCTCGTGTTCGTATTCGTGCTTCTTAGATTATATGTATAAATATATAAAATTATATGAAAAAAAAATATATCTACATGTATAAATATAAGTTTAACTATATGTGTAACTATATATATAACTACATGTAATTATATTTATAATTACATGTATAATAATATACAATATTATGTTTAATTATATGTGTATAATTATATATAAATATTTGTATAACTATATAAAATTCTATATAAATAAATAACTATATTTTTAATAATGTATACATATATGTATACATATGTAAATCTATATATTTATTTATAATTTTGTATATGTTTATGTATAATTACTATAATTACTTGTATGAATATATCTATATATAACTATATGTTTAACTATATATAACTATTTATAATTATATATACTATATGTTTAATAATATATAACTATACATATATGTCACATTATAATGGGCAGTTCCGGCACAACACGACACTTTTGACGCTTATATGTTTGACATTACTCATCAATAATAGTTTCAGTGGTTAATGAATCACAGGAGTTGCTTTTACAGATTCTATAGCTTGCTTGTTATTTATTTGTGATTATTTTTATCTTACTGATGTTTTTGCTAAGTGGTTGGTGGCATGAGGTGTGGTTGATTCTGAAGCTTCCTCCACCTGTTAATAATACCAACCCATACAATGTGTTCAGGCCTCGAAAGAAAGCTCACCGGCTCCATTCAAGATAGGTATGTGGTCTAGTAGTCTTTTATGATGCAATTAGAAGATTCACAAGTAAATTTCATAGTCTTGTAAGCTGCTTCTCATGATGTGTTCAGATGTAACGCAGGGAAAATAATTTGCTGTTTGAAAAATTTTGTTTGGTAAGTAAGAAATTTATCTTATTGATCAACTCTTTCTATTCAGATTAGGGATGTAGTATTGAGATTAATAAGTTATTAATAAAGATTTTTTTCCTATTACAATTTGTATATCTTAGAAGAGATTAATAAGTTACACATTCATCTTATCAAATACTTAACTATCACAATCATCCTATGTATATTTTTTCTTATAAAAACATTAAAAATCATAAATTGAGTAATTAAATGTTTTTTTAAATATTATTTATTTTTTAATCTAACATATATTTTTCTATTATACTTTATATTGGTGAATTGTTTTAATTTTTTAGTTAATGTTTTTTTTTTAAATTGTTTTTCTTTTGAATTATAAATCATAAATTTTGAAAATAATTATGTTTTGAGAAATTATTTTTTT
Source organism: Sapria himalayana (assembly GCA_029783825.1). Classification (NCBI taxonomy): domain Eukaryota; kingdom Viridiplantae; phylum Streptophyta; class Magnoliopsida; order Malpighiales; family Rafflesiaceae; genus Sapria; species Sapria himalayana. The sequence goes on from JAREIK010002053.1 coordinate 931,556, forward strand.
CAATTTAAAATCAAAGTTATAAATTAAAAATTTTATTTTTAATTTTTAATTTTTAAATTTTTTACTCTCAAACATTTGTTATTTATCAAATTTTTAATTTAAATTTTTACTAGTTTCAATTATTAAGAAAATTTTATCTACATATAGTATATATCAATGTATCTATTTTCATAGTTGTCCTTTTAGCTCATTTAGAACCATAACAAAAAAATATTAATTTAACATTAAATCTTAATGTAATTTATAGATGTACCAAATTTACTCTATATCCCACATATAAAACATATTGTTATATTACTTTAATATTTATATATCTTTATTGATATCAATATTATTTGAAAATATTTTTCTTCTTTTATGTAGACACCAATCCAACTATCAAAAAAATTATATAATGAATATTTTCTAAATTGATAAATATTCTGTAAAAATATTTTTATTTTTATATTTTTTTAACTTATTTAATCAAGTGTAAATAAGTAGTATTTCGGATATGCATAGAGTAGAGAGAGAGTGGAGAATCTTTGAAAAAAAAGAAAAGTAATTGTAATAAATATTAAAGTGGAGAATCTATACAACAATTACATAGAAAAATCTGACATATTTTTATGACAAAATATAATAAATATTGAGTAAAATTATTAAATCATGTCTTGGGAGACTGCTTGAGTTTATAAATTGCTTTTCATATTCTATATATCATATATGTTCTCTCTGTTTCCAGGAATAACGAATCCAAATGACTACTATATAAGCATTTTTTAAATATAAATTATTATAAAGGAATATGTTTTTTATATCTAACTAATATATATTTTATATATGTGATGATAAAAAGAAAGTAATAATCTATTAGTGGTCATGTTAATCATATGAAATAATGTGTTCCAAAAATCAATATCATTGGCTATGTTAAATCATTCATTACCAATCCAGTCTCGTCGATCGATCTTTTCCTCGGGGTTGTCTTTATTATATATATTTGTCTATCATGTAATTGGAATGTCTAACTCATAATTCTAAACTGGATCAACTGATATGATAGGATACTCATTTAAAATAGATTGTGGATGTCTCCATATAGTTATGAAATTTTTCTTTGCTAATTTAGCTAGGAAAATTATTATTTTAGCTAGAGATTTTTCATCACTAAAATTTTTTAGCTAGGGACTCTTTTCCTCGTTAATTTTTAGTGACAAATATTTTATATTGGGAAAGCTTTCATTGTTAATTAGTCGCTATATCCTGTTTAGCGACGGAAAACCCTGATTTAGCTAGGGAATTTTCTCTAGCTATTTGGGTTTTTTTTGTAGTGTCCAAGTAATTTGAGGTATGTAAACACAAGCCCTAGATTTTCTCTGATGATGTTTGAGTTGGGAATCATCTATGGGATTTTCTTGTGATTGATTCAGGATGATATTAGGATGTTATCAAAAGTGATTCACATAATTTATTTTGAGTTTTGAGATGTTTGGAAGAATATCACGAAGAGGAAATTATGGTGTTTCAAAGGAGATGCTGTTTAAACATTTCCAAACCTATATGTTTGTTTTGATCATAACTTGGTCATTTATTATTCAAATTGAGCTATTAAAATTTTGAGTACACTAGACTTATATTCAAACAAATTACTTGAAGTAATGGTATACAAATTGCAATCCCTAAGTGCCTAGAAATTTTTCAAAGGGGAGCTATGTGCATAAAAAATCTGCTTCTGTTTTGCAAATTAGTGTAACCTGAATATAAAATTTCATAACTTAAGTTTTTGTGATTCAAATTTGATGATTCCAATTGGAATAAAAACCTAAGAACCATATCCGATAATGAGTAGAAGTAATCATTATCAATTTATTGGTTTAGACTCCTAAAATCGAGAATAATAGTAGGTAACCGAGTGAATTAGACATATTGACCAATTTGACATTAAAATGTGTAACTTGAGTTTGGATGATTAAAAGAGATGATTCTAATTCTTAATGAACATAGGCTCATAGACATATCATTTTGTTGCAGGGAGCATGAACAAATGTTGCTCAAGTATCCTTAGAATAATGTTGCAAGTGAAGAGATATTGGGCAGACACCAATCCCAACCAAAAATCTTAGAATGCACAACTAATATTTTTATTTTGGTTGTTCTTTGATTGTAATATATCTGTGATGAATTAGGAGCTAACGAAGAGAAAACCTCTAGCCGAGGTCAATTTTTCCGAGGAAAAGAATCGAAGGATGTGGGTTTTTGGTTTGTTCTTTTTTGTTCTCTCGATGTTTCAAGTTTATATTTGTTTTCTACTTTTTTCTCTCTAATTCCAAAGTGTTTGAATGATGACAAAATAATATGAATTGCTGAAATATTTTATAAGAAAAGCATATTGATTTATTTAATGGATTTGAGGAAATTAATCCTGAAATAAATTATATATAAAAAATTACATGAGTATTGAAAATGAATTATTTGTACAAAAGTCCATATTATACCATATTTTACTATGAGTGATTTGAAACCCCTTAATAGAATGATTAATCATTAATTCACATAAAGAATAGATTGGTATACCATAAAGGGACAAATTAGCAGTATCGGGAACAAAGGTATGAATGTATCACTTCGATCTGTAGCCCATCAGGACAATATTGGTAATGTTTACAAATTGATTGTACTAACCAGTTAGCAGCCCATCGGGACAGTACTGTGTTATAAAATAAATATTTTTTTAATATATTGGCCTGTAACCTAGCTTGACCGTGTAGGTGATTTCGTTATCCTATATACTAAAAACATAGGTTAAATTTGTCAAGGGCATAACTAAAATGACTTTAAGATTGTTGACATATCAGAATTGAAATGCATGATTATAAATTGAAATGATAAAAAAATTGAGAAATACATAATTCATGTTTTTGAATGATTTATAGCATATGAAAATGCATATTTGCAATGATCAATATGATAAGTAAATGAATGTATATGAATTGAATATATTTATTATAATTACATTGATCATTCAAAAAGACTCGAAAATATTATTTAGCAAAATTCCATGATGTGACTTAAACTAAAATGAAAGAATGAAATTGTATAGAATCACAAAGCATGAAAATACTTAGCATATTGTTTTTATCAATGCGCATGTACCGACAAACATGAAAGAGGGGTAATTGAGAAACACAGTCATTGAGGAGTATTCTTCGTTATATGCATAAATATCATTTTGAGCATGATTTTATTTTATATTTAAAATAGTAAACTCAAATAATATTGTATAATATTTTAAAAGGCATGGTATGTTATTTTGTAAATAAATTGATTAAATATTTATGGGCTTATGTAGTGAATGAAAATACTTTCGCATATTTGAAATGGTTTGAATGAAATGTGTTTTAAAATGAGTATTACAATATATATATATATAGAAAGAGAGAGAGATAGAGAGGGGGGGGGGGAGAGAGAGTAGCAATACTAAAATTTGTTTCCTAATATTTGATATTGTCAATGAATTAAATTGCACTTTTAACCAATAACAATTAATTAAGAAAATGATTCCATAAAAACTAGGATAAATATCACTAATTTGACAGAAAAGAACGCAACTATAAGAAAGCAGACGAGGTACCATTTTCATAGCATATCGGTGATGCTATAGAATTCTTTTCCAAGCACGTGTGCCATGCCACAAGCCAACATGGCCATGGTCTTGGCATGATTCTAGACCATGCTATTCTAGGCTCAACATGGCATTGTAGGATCAAATTGTGTGACTCACTTGACATCTATATTCTCACATTTGTACATATAAAGATATACATATTTTTCAATTTTTTCTCCATCTTATTCATCACACCTCCACCTTTTACTTAGCCAAACATCTTGAGGAGAAGAAAAACAAATGATGTGTAGTTAGACCACATATTCTTCTTGGAGGAGGAATAAGGTAAATGCAAGATCTATGACAACCAAAGTATCAAAATTTAGTTTTGTAAAATAATTGATATTGTTATTTTAACATTCTCTAGTTCTAGATTCATTTCTTGTAATTATCAATGGGACTAGTATTTGATAAGCTATTAAGATTAAGTCAATATTTATCACTAGATCCATTTATTTTCAAAAGCTGTCACCTATTAACCATTGAATGACTATTATTTGTTAATCTAATAAGATTCAGTATCTATTGATCATTAGATTCATTAATTTCCAAAAGTTATTATCTAATGGTTAATTAGAATGTAAGTAAAGATGACTATGCATGGATTGTAAAAATAATTAATGGAAATCAATTATCCATCTTGTGAATATCTATATTAAATACAAAGAAGAATAATTATGAACCCTAATTTATCATAAAGATATTTGTCTAATAGATTTTGATTCGGTTATTTCTCTTTGTTTGTTTTCTTTGTAATTTTCACTATTTATAGTAAAATTTATTATCCTCACCTTTTTTGCTTTATTTACATGTAAAATATTCATCCTAGTTGATGATCTTAAAAAAATTCACATCACAATGGTAGTTCATCCTCATCAAGTAGTTTTGATCATGCATGAACTTCACTATAAATAATTAATCTTTATAATTTTTTTCAGAACACTTAAAGTGAACAATAAAATGGAATTGTTGCCAGAGTTGATGCCAAAGTGTTAGTGTTTTTTTTTTGTATTCTATTTAGTTTCCATAATCTTTTTCATGCCTTTATTTTGTTATTCTCTATACTTTGTTTGTTTTGGGTTTGACCATATGTGTGTGTCATTCCTTTATATATCACATTTAATACACATTATTAAAAAAAGATATACTCTTCCATTTATTCTATTAATCATGGAACCATAAGAATTAGAATAAAATCAAAATCAATTTTATGTGAGAAATCTCAATGTATATCATAGTGTGACAGACCATATCGATCCTTTAAGGATGAGGACACCTTCGTGATTGCATCACCAAGTATGTAAATGATTATTCGATCATATTATAATGTCATTTTTTCCAAATTTCATTGCAAGGGGTATGATAATTCGCACAATCAAATTAAAGATTTTAAAGAATTGTCTCATACTTTCAAAAAAGTAGTAGCTTTGGTTGATTTGATGTGGTTTAAACTCTTCCCTTTTACTTTGAAGGAAAAAGTAAAGATTTTGTTGACATTTTTTAGGCCACATAGAAATCATTTTCTGATAGATTTTCGGGCTAAATTTTAAAGAATTTCTTTCTATATGATTGGACACAAGTGTGTTGAAAAGACAAATAACTAATTTCGTAGCATTTGAGAATGAGAAGTTATATGCAACTTGGAAAATGTATATGGATGCTATCAATTCTTATCTATATCATGAGGTTCACACTTAGATGTTAGAGAGTTATTTTTATGAAGGGATATCATAGTTCATTATAAAATTATTAAAAATTATGTGTGAGTTTGAAATCATGAGCAAAAGTTTAGATGATACCTTTGAATATTTGAATTATGTGCTAGAAGTTTCTAGAAGTTGAAATGAACTAAATGATAGAGTTACTCTATCTAAAAACTCAACATAGTGAAAAAGAGGGAAATGCATACCCTGGATGAACAAACAACTAGACTATCAAGATAAGTTGATTCCTTGGCTAAAAGATTGGAAGGAATTGAAATTATGGTACTAGAGGTGTCAAACGGGCCGGGCTGGCCCGACCCATTTTTTGAGCACGGGCTTGCTTTCGTGCCGGGCCAGGCACGGCATGGCTATTGTACCGTGACGTGCCTGGCCCGGCACGGATTAAAAAAGCTGGGCCCTGCATGGCCCGCAGGCACGACAGTCCATGCAGTGCCTTGCCTGGCCCGCTCGAGCCTGGCCTGGCTGTACGAGCCAGTAAATTTTTTTTTTAATTTTTTTTAATTTTTATTTTATTTATATAAATTATTAAATTATATATAAAATATTAGATAATGTATATTATTATATATTTATAATATGAAAAATGTTAAAATTTATTAAAATAACAAAGTTTAAAATTTTTTTTATAATGTAATATAAAATTAGTTTAAAATTTATTAGAATTATATAATATAGTTATAAATTTTTAAATGAAAAATTAAAACAAATAAATAAATAAATCAATACATTTTGTTAAAAAAAATAAAAATTAAAAAAAACATCAGCAACTCAAATGAAAAATGACCAATCAGCCATTTGATATTCAAGGTCCGAACCAAACAAATTACAATTTCAACACAACGTATAAATAAAGCGTACAATCAATAAAAAATAAAATATCGAAATTAAAAAATAGTAGATCATGATCAATCGTTAATCGGCATATCATGAGCATCATCAGCCGCAACATCATGTTCAATATCATATGGATCATCATCATCAGCAATTAACTTCTCTGCTATCGCAGTAGATACGGTTGCAGTCCCTATCCCAGTCCTAGCTTCAGCACGAACATGGATGCTAAACCTCGAATCATCCCAATCCTTCTAACAAGTCAAGGCCTCAATAATATCTGGACGTAATCTCGATCTCCTATCCAAAATTATGTTCACTGCAACAGAAAAAGTAGACTTCGATACTACGCTTGACACTGGAGGAGTCATTTGATCCCATGCCATCTTTGATAGCACGGGAAATGTGGACTCATATGATTTCTACCATTGTAATATATCAAGATTCTTAGTATCAGAATGTGATAAGATTAATCAGTAATCAGTATCTAAGTACCGAGAAAGCTCGCTCCTATGTGATGGTCCACCCTTATGTTTTTTCCTTGCTAGCTGAATGGAAAAATCGTAATCTCCGAACAAGGTATCAATGTCCATAATCACAGTCTCACTACTATCACCACCATACCTAGTATCGTAGTATGTGAACGAGTCAGTCAACTTCTCGTGAATGAACCCTTCGGGTGGCTCTTCCAGGTTCATGCTCGAGAAAATGTAGGTCAGAGTATTTTCTACCTCTTCCATCTTAACCCTAGGGTCCATGCATGCAGCGAGACAATAAAGAGATGGAACGGTGAACCAGTACTTCAAGTAATTGGTTTCCATCTCTGCAACCATATGGCTAAGTGTCGGGTCAGCTCGATACTTCATAAACATGTTACTAATATTGCATATGCACCGGAGTGCAATGCAAGTAGTGGGCGTATAAACCGACGAACACATGTTCGTTGTGTCATAAAAAATCTTCAGGAATTTCATTTATGAAATTCCTAAAGGCCAGTCAATGTTCTAAATAATAATTTCGTCACTTTTTCTATTGACATTGTCGGATATCACGTGCCAGGCCGGGCCGGGCCGACCCAGCCCGGTTGACACATCTATATGGGACTGAATGATGTGAAACTAATGTTTTCCAAGGGTTAGAGGGATTAGGGATGCACGATTGAAAAGATGGAGAGGGGAAAAATAAAATTTTGATTTTTTTCTACGACTCTGTAAAAAGCACAACAAAAGCCGGAGAGAGATTCAACTCTCATTTTATACAAGTACAATTTATACAAATTTATAGCTCATCCATTTAAATGAAACAAAAAACTTTACAAATTATTTGAACAAATATAAAAAATATCTTTAGCAATTCATAAGGTTTTGCAAATTGCTAAAGCATTAGATTCTAGCTTTTACACCTTTTGGAAAAAGTACTTGAATATTTCACAAGGGATTGCAAAGCTTCATTCTAGAGATTCTTTAGATTTTTTGTTATCAAAGTTTGAATTACTTAGCAAACTCATTTTATAATTTTATTTTCATGTTTTAGTTTTTTAATGATGAAACTATTCTTCCTACAATCCTTTGAGCTTTTTTCGATCCATATAACTCCAAAAATACCAAACAAAATATACAAAAAAATATATTACTATTTAGGAATCTTGATTTTCCAATTGGGTTAGATATGAATAATTAGTTAATTACAACTAAAAATTAATTAAATCAAGAAAAATCACCTCATAAATATATATATATATATATATATTTGCGAGAATTAACTTTAAAAGCAAAAATGGAATTAACACTTAAATCAACCAATGAATGAATGACAAGAAATAAACAATGCACTAAAAAATGGATAGGTATTAAAACTAACTACATGAACCACTACATATTTCTAATCTTACCCACTTCCTTTTTGTGTAGAAAAAAAAGTAAATTTTCAATAAAACCTCAACAAAACATGAAATATTAATGAAGTGGGTAGCGCAAGTGAAAGTCTGATTAAGGTTGATATGTCAAGGATATTGTGACTTAGAGGAGTTGAAAACTATTTGAGCAGCCTATGTCTCAACCACAAGCTGAAAATGAAAAAAAGAAAATGGTGACCAACCAAGGAGAAGTGAGAAGAAAATAGAAAACATATTGTTGAAACTTTCACAATCATACAAAAGCTAAAAAATGTTAGCATTTTAAAACAATGCCTAAAAGGAAGTTAAACTTGAAAAATCTCCTTCTCCAAATGTTGTACATAAGAAAAGGGGTGATGGTGGTATCACATAAGTATTTCTTAATTAAATGGAGGTGGATATTCTATTATTGGCTATGAAAAAAAGATTATTTATTTATTATAATGGGGAATTATTTTTTATTTCTACTAATTATTTTTTACAAGAAAAAAAATATTATAATCAAGATAAAATTTAAAACTAGCTTTAGACTTACTAAGAAAATATACATATTCATCACCTATAAAAAAACAAATATTTGAATGGCTCAGGTGGCTTAAAATTTTGATTGCTCAAAAGAAACCGAATCCTAAAAGTTGATGCTCTAGAGAAATTTGAAAAGATCATCAACTAATGGAAAAGCTATAAGTTTAGATCAAGTTAATCAAATTTTTTCAAGTTTGAAAAAGTAAGTTGCTTTAAAAACTAGGAGGCCTATATTGGTGTTGTCTATGATATGCACATTTACAGCGATGATTGAAAATTTATTAGAATGACAATAAATTGAGAGACAATTATTTGTTGGTGTTATATATGAAGAATTGAGGTGGGGTAAAACGCAATAACTTCATGTTGCTCCTATTTCTTCACAAATTGAAATGCCTGCTACTTTGAAATTTAAATAGAGTTTTATTCATAAAAAAGTGAAGCTTTTCATAATGGAAATTGAAAAAAAAGGTTGCCCTTATTTTACATCAACTTGATTTGTTTCAATTACCATATACTTTATTCATACTAGTAGGATAGGTGCTTCATAAGTTTTTATCCCGTGGTCCCAAGACCCATATATGAAACCCATGGATTATAGAGGATGGGTTGAGAGGGAAAAGGAAGGAGATAAAAAATCAATTTTATTCTAATTTTTCCAGAATAAGTGTCATCCTATCCAAAATTCCTAAATTGATTATTCATAGTAAAGAGGGGGGTAAATATCAATAAATATGCATCATTGACTGAGCTTGTGAGTGTCATTATTAAATGTAGAAATCCAATTAAATACATTGATCTAGGCTACCATACTATTTTAATGAATATTGAAGATGTTTTCATCAAAAAAGCCTTGTTAGACTTCGGAGGAAGTATGAACATCCTCCCTTTCTCCATGTATAAGTACTTTGGGATGAGAGAACTTGAGCATATGCTCATCACACTCTCCATAGTTTATTGTTTCATGAAAGTTCTGCATGGTGTGATTGAAGATAGATTAGCACAAGTTTGATGATTTTAGTATCTAGTGGTTTGTGGTGTTAAACATAGAGTTTGTCATGAAGGGGTTGATTCACATAGTCATTCCTTGCTCTAGAAAATATGTTTTTAGCTATAGAAATGTAGTTATGCAATTGACTTATGAGAAAATGACACTTGAACTCAAGATCTTCCACTAATGCAATGAGCATGCTCAACACATGGAAGTGGATCCATAAAAGATATACCTCATATAATTCCTTGTGAGGAGCAATATGAAGAAAAAAATACATGAAGAAGAACATGTGAAAAAATGAAAGAGAAGAAATTAGTCAACCCAATTCGCATGATTTTGTTAGCGACACACTATGGATTTGATCAATGACTAAGGAATTAGGATAAAGAGAAAAACAAAAAAGACAATTTGCTTGATATTCTTAAAAAATATAGTTATTCTATCAAGGTAGGTGTTTCTAGAGGCTTTGACAACACATTGTGAAATTTAGATGACATTGATAATTTTAGGATTTTTGTATTGTATTATAATTTTTTACTTTTTTTCAAAAAATGTGTGGCAAAAAAGTAGTTAGTGTGTGTTTGCCATTTCACACACTGATTTTTTTGGGATTTGGCATAGATTTTATGAAGATTTTATACTTATTTGGGCCTTAATTAAATAGATTTCACTAATTTATAATTCTGATGAAATTGGATGAATAGTAGCTAAATTGGGTGTATTTTGAGTGAAAATAATGAAAAGTAATAGGAAGTCATAACATTTTTTATATCATGACATTGTTAAACTATTTATAGTATAATGAAAAATAATGATATTTTTTTTTGGTCAAGACTCTATAAAATAATTGTGATAATCTTTATATGTCATAACTATACCACTAAGTTAACATGATCTTTTTATTGTGCAATAATTTCATTATGACCATTTTTTTGGAGTCATAACTATTTAATTTTTAAAATTTAATGAGGGCCATTACATTATTTTTATGCCACAATAATCAAGTATTCCACTAGTACAAAATATCACAATATTTTGAAGCACCAAAACTTAATTAATATAAAGCTAAAAATTGTATAATACCAAGTGATTTTTAGTCAAGATAATTTTTTTTTGTTGTGACTTTATATTCTAGAGAGTATTTTTCTAAGTTGTGGCATTCTTTTAATCATGATTTTGTATTTCAAAAAGTAAATGCCTCATTCATAGTTATCCTTGCCATTATGATTTTGCATTACAAATAGTAAATATCTCAGTCATGACTATTCTTATTATTATGACTTTATATTCCATAAAATATTTGTCTTAATTGTGATATTCTTGTTGGCATGACTACATGATCCAACTATGAAAAATATCATTTATATTCATTCATATTAGTATGATTTTATATTCAATAGAGCATTTAGCCCAATTATAATATTCTTACCATCACATCTTTGTGCTCCATAAAAGAGTTAATTATATCATGATATTTCTTTGTTATCATAACTTTTATACCCTAGAGAAGATTCAAAGTGATGATACAGTTATGATCTCAACCCAGTATTGTGACTTCCATCTTAAAGCTCTACATGAAATTCTGATATATAAAAGAAATACTTAGAGTTTTCACTAAAAAAGAGGAATCATATTTTGAGCCCAAGAACATGCAAAACCTAGGAAACATAACTTCCAACCCCCTATCAGGAAAAAATGCTTGGTAAATGCATGCAAGAACTAGATGAGATTAGATTTTGAGACTTAGATCCTCACTAGAGCTAATATTAGGAACTCTTAATTCCATGAGAAGTCATTCCAAATATTTATGAATAATTATGGATGTGGATGCTCTATAGAACTAAAATTTAGTGATTTTACTATATCATATATTTATGTGTATTGGTCATGATGGATAGTGAAAAGTAAGTCATGGAATATAATCATGGGGTATGATAAGAAGGAAATAATATCTCTTCTAATCTTAATGTATGAGATAAACGTAGAGGTGTCAACCGGGCTGTGCTAGCCCATCCCGGCACGAGGCACGGCACGGGAAAATCCCGAGCCCGTGCCGTGCCTGACCTGGCATGGTTCAGCCCGTGGCACGACATACCGGCATGGGTTCGTCCCGTGTCGGGTGTCCCTCGAGCCCGACCCCGCGATCGCCCCTTCCACAAAAAAGACCGTGGGTCGGGTCTGATTGGACTCGACCTGCGGTCCCATGAGGCCCGAATAGTATGGCCAGGCTAGGCCCGAGAGGGTACGGCATGGCCCTGCATGGTCTGTGGGCCGTGTCGGGCCCGGCTTTTTTAAACTTTGTCGGGCCAGGCACGAAGGTATGCTCATGCTCAAAAAAAATGGGCCGGCTCGGCCCAGCCCGTTTGACACTTTTAGATAAACGTGTGTGTGAAAACTAAAGATTGAGATATGTTTAATTGTTACAACAATGATTTTTATAAAGTCAAAAATATTGATGTATTTAGAACCAATCCATTGTATGTATTCTAGAAGAACTGATTTTTAAATAATATGTGGTTATGAAGAACATCAAACCTAGGGATTTAACCAAAATTATGTGAGTTATGTGTTAATAATGGTAGATGGTGACATATTAGTTATGAGACACATACAAATAGATGTATTATGTACGGTGGTGACAACCTAAGAAGCACGGACACGGACACGGGGATACGCAATGGCAGGATGTGGGGACACGGTAGTCGGTAAATTCTAAAAAATTAGGATACGGATACGGCTAGGATACATGTAAATAATTTTTGTAAAATAAAAATTATTTTTTTATATATATTAGGTTTTTTATAAAATAAAATAAAATAACATATTTTATTCTATAAAATAAATATATATTTTTTATTTTATAAAATTAAAATATTTTATTTTATAAAAATCATGCCCTCAATCGTGCCCTGCCTCAGAATTGCTTTCGCCCCGTGCCTCTCCACAAATCGGGCTCGCCCCCTGCCTCTCCACAAATCGGGCCCGCCCCCTGCCTCTCCATTGATCGCGCCCTCCCACTGCTCCCTCCACATAATCGCGCCCGCCCATTGCTCCCTCCACATAATCGCGCCCACCCCCGCCGCCTCACAGATTGTGGCCAACCCCAGCCCCCCCCCCCCCCCCCCCCCCCCACACACACACACACACACACATTGTCTATTCGGCGACATTGGCTACTCGACGTCGTCTGATGTCGGCCACATTGTTGGCATGGATATGGCAGCTGACGCATTCGTCCGATACGCTACGTGACATATTGGATACATATTGATCAACGATATGCCACGTGGCATATCAGACATGTATTCGTACCGTGTCCACGTGTCCGATACATGGACACGACTATAGGGAGCCGTATCCGTGCTTCCTTGGTGACAACTCTACAAGTCATTTACTCTTGTATTATTTTCATAGTTGAAATTCATGAAAAGTTATATGCTAATTGATGCGAGTATGATGCTTATGAAGCTGAAAGTGTACATATATTTATTATCATATTATATTATGTCTTTATGATATCAGAGGTTAAAGAATAAAAATATATACTTGAAGTAGTTATCAAAGATAGTTGATGTACTAGTTAAATGGAGTAGTCATGTAAATGACCCATGAATGGAAGCAATGTAGCTCTGATGGTTAAATAAACATGGGAATAATTATGAGGGAACTATTATATCATTAATAAAGATAATCTAAGGATGACAACTAAGAAGTATGATATTTATGTAGTTAAAAAACATAAATAATTTTATACGCCAATTTATTATATATATCTTAGAAAAACCTGATTTTAAATTAAGATGAATATTATATAGAATATTTTTTTAATGATTTTATCTTTAGTGTGTAGTCACACTATTATCAAGGAGATTGTGATAGATAATTCAAAGGACATGCTTGAGTATATTATGACTCATATGGTAGTCAACCATTTGAATTGATTTCACTTTTATCATTTCTATCAATGAAACTTAAGGAAAACATATGTTAATTATGCGAGTATGATATTTATGAAGTCAAAAATATAAATATTGACAAACCACATTAATTCTTAGTCTTTATGATACCTGAGGCCAGAAGATAATTGTATACATATGAAATAATCATTAAGGAAAACTGATGAGTTTCCTAGAAGGTATAAGATTGTGAATAACTTTTGAGCAAAGATGATTTGTTTACTTAGTGATAATATATCGAGAACATATCTATTAGTGGACAAATATTTGAAATGGATTTAATGGTAATAATCATCTTGTATGTCATTATGGAAAATAGTTATTATCCAAAAACTCAACATTCATAATGTATCTAAATATAATATAATTTTGAAAATATGAACATATATCATATAAATTAAAAGAACAAATTCATAGATGATTGATACCATAATCTAAAATATTTATTTTACTAGAATTGAGTTATCTTATTGTTGATTGACTAAACTACTATTATATGTGTGGAATTAATATTTTGATGAAAATCTTATATACTAATTGTATGATCCATATATTTTTGAATTTTTATTGATGAGATATCCTTGTCAATGATCTCTTAGGATACTGCTTAATCAATAAAATTAGACAGTATAGCAAAATCATATTAATTTTTGCTGATGAGCTGCTGCCAATGAATATTAAGTTTGATTAGTCAACGTGGGTTGATATAATTATCTTTGTCAAAGGATATTTATTTTTTTGTAGTTTATATAGTATTAATTTTGATTTATCTTTCTGAATCTAATGGTTTGTCTTGTTATCTTGTTTAGAAAAGTAGATAGTTTTGTTTTGTATTTTGTATGTATTTTTTTTTATTTTTTTTTATTTTTTTTTATCCACTTATCTATAAATCAAAATTTTAGGATTGAGCTCATACATAGGAACGCACAATGCAATCAATAAAAAGATGATATTTAGCTTAGCTTTTGAAAAAAAAACTTAAAAAAATTTTAAGGGACTGAAGGAGATATATGAACCATATGACTATTATTTGAAAAAATATGAGATGAGAATGCATGAAAACATACTAAACTATCAATACGAGGAGACTTATTATGCACCAAGCAATGATTTCTATTATATATCATATAAAAACTAGAATCAATATTATTATCAACTAGAAGAGAGTTATAGAGAATGAATATATGTAAGTCATAAGGGGAGCACATTTTATGGTCCTAACTGATTGTCTGAGAATCTTCATTTGAAGATATGCTCACCCACATGCTAAATGAGGTTAGAAAATCAAATGTCACTTTGGAAGAAATAAAGAGATGATGGAATGAGAGAGATAAAGTCACCAACTTGGTTATATTTGAATAAAGTTCTACATAAAAAATTTTAGTGGCTAACATAGAGCAAATTCTAGAAGTCAAAAAAGATTATAAAAGCACTTTATTAGAAGTTTAAATGGCTAAAACATAGATAATTGAGGTCTAGAAACTAGAAAAGAAAGTTGAATATACAACAACCTCAATCATTCAAGAAGAATAAGGTAAAATGAATAATAAAGTTTTGATAGCTGATATGGAGGAAGTTGATGAGAAGTAGGAACAAAAAATTAAAAAAATCAATATATTTTGCAATATCAAGGTAAGAGAGAAAACACAAAATATGAGCTTCATCCCAAACTTTCTTCTAGATGATGTCATCAAGATGATTAGTTATCTAACATCAATGACTGATACTTAAGTAGAAAAAGATAAAAGGTTATGAATTATATGGAGAAATTATCTTGGACAATAAAGATTTCTAATTGAGAAAAAAATGTATTAATTATCTAATTATTAATATTAAATGTAGTACTTCTTGGGATGAAAGCCAATAGTTTTTTATGAGCTATTTGATGAAGTATACAGAGTCACACTTAAACCATCCACACAAAAGAATCACAAATACAAATAAGCTATGAATTTTATTTTATTTTTTGTTAAAACCTAGATTATATTTCAACATAATGATTTTGGTGTTATGTAAATTAAATGCTCATCAGAAGTTTAATAACAAAGTCATAATTATTTTTCAGCACCATGACTTCGGTGTTATAGAACAAAAAGCATCATTAGAAAATAAATAGAAAGAAAATGGTTGAAATCTAGTGCCATTACTTTGAAGGAACTACTTGACATAGCATTATGACTTTTTATTTATAGAAAAAAAAAGTGAGCTCATAAAGTCATGACTTTCATTAATCAGGTCACGGCTATAAATACTTATTCCTAGAAATTTTTTTACATAAAATTTTAATTCTCTTTCAATGTTGTGACAACTCAAACTTAAATCTACTAAGCTTGTTGATTTGATGATGCGAGGGAGAAGATTTTCAAAAAAAAAAATCAAATAAATGAGCTTAAAGGTGGAAGAGACATGATTCTAATGTGGTAGAAATTTTACTTGAAGTTATGGTGACTATGGTGTTTTTTGTTATATAAATTAAGTAGTGATGGATGAATTTTGTTCTGTCCAAGAAAAGCTTTATCATAGAAAAGAAATTCAGCAAATTCATCTTATTTTTGGGTATATTATTAGGAAGAGAAATTGCATATTGTTTTGCACACATAGAGAATGAATAAATGTTTCAATTATTAAATAATTTTATGTCAATTTGGAGGATAGACAAGAAAAAATATGCTATGTTAGAGATGTCATGGTGTGTTTTGATATAAGAATAATAAATGAGTTGCTTAGAATCCAAGGAGCTAAGGATAGTATGGATTTTAAATCTCTTTGCATGCAACCTAATATTCTAGCTATTTCTAGTTTTTGATGGATGAAAAAGGTTCATCGAGGGTAACTTCAAATAGCACACATGGATATTTGATAAGAGAATTACTCATATAGATGAGTAAAGTTTGGATGTATTTCATATACTCATTTTTATTATTGACTTTCTATGTCTCAATGATCATTTCAAAAAAAAAAATTTATTGTATTTCATCTTCAATGGCTACTAATTTAATGTGGAAAAGATTTTGGAGAAAATGATTATTAAGATCCTCGAGTATAAATTTTCTAGCCAATTAATTCATCCTTCATTTATCACTTTATTATGTATGGCTAAGAGAGTTCTCATTGCATGAACATGTTGATATGATGTGGTTGATGGTGTCTCCTTAATATTGTCAGGTATTAAAAGGGGAATTGAAAGTGATAAAAAAGAGAAGAAGCTAATGCTTTAAGGGGAGTGACCCGCAAAAATTTGGGAAGAATGCTCATCATTCACCAGAATTGAGATATAAGAGATGGAAAGAAGGGAAGGATGATGAGAAGACAAATATGTAGTGGGATTTTGAAAGAAATAAGGATGAATTGAAAATGATATCAAATTTTTATGGACAACAATAGCAGAAGAAATCAGAAAATATAATACAATATGGGAAAAATATCTCTATCAAAAAGTGATGTCTTTTATTAAAAAATAAGATAAGTTTAAAGACATGAATATGATCTACATACTCTTAGAGGAATGAATGAAATGGATAGATATTAGACTGATGGATAGCACTAAATCATTTGAGATATTGTACACGGCCATCATGATAAATTTAAAGATAATGATGGAGAAACAATATGATGTAAATAGAAATGAAAAAAAATCAAGAGTGCTTGTGGGGATATATGAAGTAGGAAGATATAGCAAAAATCAAAATGACTTGTATTTTATAATGAAATCATTTGAGGATGTACTAAATTTTATTGGATGAAGACGAGGTATTTTGTGTCATTTTAGAAAATATATTGGATTAGTTAGTTATATGGAAGGAAGATTTAGAGAAGCAATCCACTTCTATGCCACAATTCAAGCCCTCAAAATTAGATTTACCATTTAGAAGTCTATTCCTAAAGGAATATCATATTGCCATCCTTCCTTAGTGCATTGATTTGTACTTTTTGTTTATTTTCATATTATGATATTGAAATCATTATGCTGAATTGTTTGGAGTTGGTGTTAGATTTGTTTTTATTTATTGAGTGAGAAGTTATTACTCAAGGATACATAATAATTTTTGCGTATGAGTTTGTTTGGAGTTCAATTTATTGAATATTTTTGAGAATTTTGGTATTTTTTAGATGATGTGTAAGTATGAGAATAGAATATTATTGTATCTATTTCATGACTTTGGAGTTTCAATGAATTTTGATGAATATTTATAAAATTGATAAGTTTTTAGAAGTGTTTGACTAATTGATAGATTGGGGAGTATTACACAGTTTCAATATCTATCCTTGGTTAAAATATTATGTAATTAACTATGAAAATCTTTATACATCATGATTTTTTTTCTTCATTAGCATAATACTTTAATACTTAGACATATTTTTGGTAGCTATAAAATTATCATGGAGTCACAGCCAAACTTATCTAATAATAATTAAACAATTATGATATTAATTTTGTCATAATAACTAATTATTCTACTGGCATTAAAAGGCATGACCATTTCCTAGCACTATAATTGTATTCTTTAATAATAGTTTATAATCTCAAATCAGAGCTAAGATCTTTCTACATAATTATGACTTTGAACTACATAAAGTTACATAACTAAAACTAATCAGAATAGAGCTATAACAATTATTCAGTATCATGACTTTTGTACATGAAATATTACAGATTGTATTTATTCAAGTATGTGACTTTTGTCCTCAAAAGAGGATAAAGCCATTACTTTTATATCTGGCTCATTGCAAGTGTCATATTGTCATGGCATTTTTGAAATACCACTATCATATGATATATGAGAAAATTCAATGTTATTCCAATTTTCTCAATGTAAACCCTTCGGTCATATCATAATGTCATGGTAATATAAAGTATATGAGAGGTGATTCCTAATATTGTAGTCATTTATAGTATTGTGACTATTTGATGATTAAAAGAGATAAATGTCAATGTCACAACTACTTACAATGCCATAGACATGTTGTGCACATGAGGGACCATTTACAATGTGATAGTTATTCTAAGTACTATGACCATATGATGAATTAGAGAGATATACCAAAGATGCTATCATTTCCAATATTGTGGCTATATGATAAATGAGAAATTTAAATTTTGATGTCATGACTATTCCTAGTGTCATGCTTTTGTATTATAGAGATACTAGACCCAACATGAGTAGATCTAGTAGTCTGGTGTATAACCCTCAAACTCTAAAATATTCTTCTTAAGCTAGGATGTAAAGTCTAACATCTCTTTCGAGTATGTTTCAACTTTTAACAAAATGAGCAAATTATTAATAGTTTCTTATATATAGAATTATCACATTTGGCTCTCTTATTACATATGCATGAAGATGTCACTATAATAGTATGATTGATCTTAACTATACTCGATTTATGTGTAGTTATAAATGTTTGAATTATCATTTGATAAAATTTTAAGAAAATTAAATATATCCTCTCACTAAGCATTTATGTTTGCAAACTAGTGCATTGCTCTTCCAATAATCTAAGTATATTAATTCATATATTATTTATCAATCATCTCACATATTGTGTTAAAGTCACATATTGATATATCTCTTCTTGATTAATTAGTTTACTCGACAATAATTGAGTAATTTTATTATATAATTAAGTTATCATAAAAAAAATATATTAATATAGTTAAGTCTTAAATTTTATTACATGTATAATAAAAATCAAATATTCTAGTCATACTCTAACTATAAACTATCACAAATATGTTTGTAATTATGTATTGATTAACTAGTCATTTGATGTGATTCTAGATGACTCACCCAACAAACACATCACATATCTTGGGCCTAAAAACAAACTCTACTAAAGTGTTCACAAATAATACATGTTTGACTTCAACTTTAACATTAACTAGGTTATTCCAAGTGGTCTGATATTGATTATCATCATTTTTTATAACAAAAAAATAGTTGATAAAATATACACACACACACCACAATATTTTAACAATATCATTGCCATAGGAATTACAATGAAAATTATCACAAAATTGCTGTACTTCAATGATGCGATAATTGCAGGTCTACAATACACTATTTCGTGATTATCACAACATTGTAACAACATAGCATACAAACCACCATACACCACAACATTGCAACAACACCATCATAGGAATTATCATGAAAACCACCACAAAATCATTATACTACTACGACACCATCACTGCACACCAACAATACACTATTTAGGCCACCACATTAGCAATTATGCACGAAATATCCAATTGTACCACTATAGAATGATGATATCATTGTTACAGGTACCAAATGCAAGATCACAATGTCGTCAGCACTTACTCATGGTGCACTACTATGTATGTCATTGTGCCTCACTAACTTTCAGTCTTTGTTGCACCCTTCAATCTTCGATACCATGTAAGTGTTTGGGGGGAATGAGTGAGAGAGAGAGAGGAGAAATAAGAGATTAAAGAGAATAATTTTCTATTATTTTATTTATAAAAAAAAAGTAACATAACATATATATACTAAAGTTGAGTTAACTTGCATGTCATGTACTTTCATATAAATAAAGAAAAAATAAAATAAAATATAACCTAAACAAAATTGAAGCTCAAATTCTCAACAAATTTCATTATTACAACCTATGTACGCCGGAGAATAACTTTGGGACGTCACCATGAACAATTTGAAAGGTTCTCATATTACTTTATCTTCAAACATGATGCTAGAGATGCATGTATAGGTTTGAGGAGATATTAGTTGTGTATATGTTTTTTGTAGTGGAGTGCTCTTAGTATGTAAAAGAGTGCACATTGTATTTTTTTTTGTTTTCTTATTATATACATATTTTATTAACATCACTGATATTGTATTGTGTTGATTTTTTTTTTTTGAAGTTGATGCTTTATTAATTACAGTTTTATTGATTATTATTGGACATCATCTTTGATATCATGGTATGTATGGTTATGTTTCTTTTTAGTTTATTTTGACTTAGGCCATTTGATTATTTATTTTTTTGAGTTTATTATGATTGGTTCTTTGCAGAAGCAAAACAATGGAAAATCAAAATTTCTGCCATTTGATTATATTTCTTGTGGCAGTGATTCTCCAAGCGAGGCTTCGATGGCAGATAAAGCAAAAAGAAAACATAGCAAATTAACTGTGTACCTCTATGTTCCCAATATCATAGGTAGGTAGGCTTCAAGTTATGATTCAATGTCTGGGCCGTTTCTAATGTTTATATGATACAGGAATTGGTTATCTTGATGCATTTGGTGTTTATCTATAATCTACATGTTATGACCATGCTAATTGTAGGGTATATGAGAGTCATCATGAATTGCTATGCCTTTTCCATGTGTTTTTCCAACAAATGGCTTTTCTGTTCTCTTTATTTTATCAGGTTTGATTTACAATTCTGCAAATTCTGTTTTATATTTCATATGATATTCAAGGTTCCTGTCATTTATCCACTCGTTTCAGCTTTGTATGTGATGGAATTGATGGGTGGTGTGCTAGGAAATTCAATCAAGGTTTGTTTTCTGTTTTATGTTGCATTCTAAATGCCTTTGCTCCATTTAAAATGTTTCTCTATGTGTAGTATTTCTATTGCATGGTTAGGCTCATATAAAAAATTATCTTCAAAAAAAAAGGAATGAAATAAATCATGCAACATGAATATCATTCATGGTTCATTTCATAATATTTGATAAAAAATAGATTGAAATTTGAATGCTATTTATTTTATTTTATTCATTCCATTTAAATTAATTACATATAGTGTCATAAAAATTATTAACATTCTCATTTATGTTGAATTTTTTGTACTACATTTTATTAAAGCATATTATATAATAATCTAACATCAAGAAAATATTGAGGAATATTATTTCAATTAATGACTGACTATACACATACTTGATCACAATTATTGAACATGTAAATTTATTGGATAAATAAGAGTTAATTAGAATGATATAAAGTTGATAATCATTTTCTTAATGCAGGCTCTTTGTAAGAGCAAAAAAATAAGGAAGATCTTTAATTAATTGTTAGAGAAAAAAATGAGGAAAATATTCTACTTTACAAGTGCTTGGGTAGAAGCTATAATACTCACTTTAAATTAAAAAAATTGTTTAAAGTCTACATTACTGATTTTTTAATTAATTGTTGAGTATGGTGCTTATTTTGATTATTTATTATAAGAGAAATTATGTTTTAGGATAAGCTTGAAAAAATATCTTTCATTAAGACTTTGAAGATATATATGTAAAATGAACATGATATTTGAAGGATAAAAATACCCCTCAAGTAATATGCGATAAGATCAAAATATTCTTTTTATCATTTTTTCACTTTGCATATATGAAACTCATTGACTCTTATTTTAATAAATTTTAAAATATCAATTTTAAACTTGTAATGATGCAAAAAAAAAAAATCATTAATTTTTGGGGAAAATGTGTATTTATACTATATAATTAAATAATAATAATAAAAATAAAATAAAATCGAGCTTATAACATGAGATTAAAAAAATTAAGATTTTAGCACCTAAATAGTATTTATTTTAAATATGAAAAATATTAAAAAATTATAAAAATGGAAAAAATGTGATTTTTAAAGAATTATATTTAACATATTAAAATTATTTGAAACATTAATTCATTTAATATGTGTATTAAATATATTTCTTAGTAATTTTTGAATTAATAAATATATGAAAAATTAAAGTAAATAATTTGTAACAATAAATATAAATTTCACAAATTAGCTTGTCATAATAAATATAACTTCCATAAAATTATTTAAATTAATAATTGACACATTATTTCTCAAAAGTATATACATTCTTGTTTTGGTTAAAAAAATTAGATTTTTCTATAAATTTGTATGTTTTTTTTTTCATGTTTTCCTATAATAAAATAAATATTAATATTATATTAGTAAATTTTTTAACAATTAAAAATAACAAACAAGGACAAGTATGAAACTCATTAATTACCATTGAAAATATTATTATCATATAAATATATTGTCATAACAATGATTTTTTACACCTTGATTGTGGTTAATACTTTTGCATTGAGAGCATTGAATAATTCACTTGTTAAATTATGACATAATGTGCTTTTTTCTAGGTCGCCCAGGTGGATGTTTCATTATTAGTGGTTGGAAAGTAGGATATGAATTGCCTTGTTCATTTTTTATGATACTATTTGAATACATGTGGGCATGTTGTGTTTCAACAAAGGTTGGAATTGAACCGAGAAAATCAAATGTTGAGTAGAGAGCTTATAAAATGGATCAACATAGTCTTATACACCTTAAATGTCTCTTCTAAAATTTGCATGGTAGAAATAAAATTTTCCATAATGATATTTGACTGTAACTTCTCTTTAGCTTTAGGTCTAATCACACTTTTTTCACTTATTTGTTACATTAATATGATTGGTTAACATGATCACAAGTTTGTCCATGTGCAACAACATAGTGAAAATTATTTGGTGACGCTCATCTTTCATTCATGAATTGAAGGACTCGACAATGTTGGTAGTCATTTATCCTAACATTTCTTAGGGAAGTTTGATATTGCTCAATGTTCATGATTATTTTCTAAATCAACTTTGCTTGCTCTTCATTAAAGTTTACAAGATTTTACAATCTTTCATTATAGCCATTATGTAATCTAACATGCGCATTATTATCTAGAAGGAGGAGTAATCAGACATCCTTATAATTTTGTCTATAATATTTGCTTATTGAAGAGAGTGGTAAAATTCTTCTTCAGGTGCTGGTAATAATATATATGATTTTTTGTCACAAATAACAATGAAAAACTACTAAAAATTTCTCAATGCCTATCTGATATTTTGACAACATCCATATCATTCAACACCCCCTTGAACTTCTCCAAGATTCAATACCATTTCTCATGGTTTTCTAATCTTACAACACCTAGGGCTAGGGGAAGCATTCCTTCATGTACATCATATGCAATAGCAGTACAAAAGAGCTCCCATACATGGGCTGCTAAGTTGGCAAGAATCAATAACTAATACTAGCTTATATCCATTGAGAAATCTTTCAATTACAAAGGTATGAGTAATAAATAATTACATAAAATGCCTTCATTATTAGTATACTAAACAATGGTATCCGGGTTAATTTTTCTTAGTTTATGGAACAACCAAGGTCCAAAAATGTATCATATAGAACTTCAAAAATATTTTGTTGTGCGTTCTCTTTAAGATGCTATGCTTGGTGATATGTCATTGTAACTTATTGTGCATGAACAAAATCCTTGAATATTTATCGAGGATAACTTGAATTTGTTCACAAGACTTCTTTAATAACACCACCACATCTCTTTGAACTAATTATCACTTGAGATGATAACTTGAATATTTGGTGATAAGTCTTTAGCTATCTGATAACAATGAACTTTCAAAATTTCATTCCCCTCAACAATTTGAGGTTGTTATTTTTCATCAACAACTTAATTGAACACCTTACATACATAGGTTTAGGTGAATTCTTATATTTGTTTTGAAACCGCCCACTTAAAGATATCAAGTGTATTGCATTATGAAACTCATCAACATTTTTAATTATGTGCTCAAACCTTAGTATCACATCTCAAAACTGATTCGAGTCTAATGGATTGTATTCATTTTCTACACAATGTTGCAAAATCTTTGCATATTATATTAGAAACATAATTGATTATATCAATTCATGCAAAACTTTCATATTAATAATATTTGAGAAGGGCATGTGGGAAACAATATTACCTAGATGTCAACTGTGTATTTTGTAGATTATCTTCAATGTCTATCACACGAGGTGTTTCCACTAAATAAATATTAACAAATTCATCATAATGGAGCATCACGTTATCCAAATCATCATTATCTTCTAACTCAAAGATGACCGTGGGATTAAATTTTAGGGTCTAGTAGAACTTCAACACAATTTGAGAGATGTCAAGTTTTTTTAATACTATAGAAATGAATTCTAGAAATGATATTTCTTTATATATGTGAAAATCTTTTCTTCGGCCTCCTACTTGCTCTCAAAGACCATTTTGTTTGACTTGTTTACCTCCCACAAAAATATAATAATAATAATTATTTGGATTATCCATGACTTGCATGTTCATGCAAAATAAACAACAAAATTTGTATTTAGAAAATTACAACATAACCTTACAGAAAATACCATCCAAAATTTTCAGAAAAACATATTGTGATGCAATAAACAAATAAACTTTTCTTTGAGCATTACATATATCATCAAAGATTTATAAAAAAATAAAAGTAAAATATATTTACAATGCAACATATATTGTTTTGTAATAGATTTTTCTTATTAATCAAATGACAAATTTATGCTACACATCATAAAATATGGACTCCCAATAGTATATGTTGCTTATGAAGTACTAACTACTAAGTAATTCACAAACATCTAATTATTAAAAAATACAAGAAAACACTGGTAGATGTCCAAAAAAATCTCTTTATATAAACTTAGAATAACAAACTCCAAAATTACAACAAGAATCTCAATAGTACAACATGTGGAATGAGTTTAGGATGCAAAAGAGTGACAATGCAACATTAGAAAATATCCTAATATTGTATATTGAAGGCATTAAGCAAAATTGTAAGTATTTGAAATTAGAGAATAGTTATTGATGTAGCAGAAACCATAAGATGGGTTGCATATCGTTGATTCATAAGAATATCAAAATTAAATTCTTCAAATCCCTATTAATTCAATTGAATTCTAAAGAATTTGAAAAAGATAATAGTTTGTAATTTTATTTATTTAAAAAACAGCACCCTCCAAACTAAGCATAACACTGCTTTAATATTAAAATAAAAATCCTAAACAAACTTTAAACAAGTTTCATAATAAAATTAGGAAAGTCAATAAAATAATTAAGAAAAGTCAAACACTAAACAAATTTCTTAATAAAATTAGAAAAATCATTAAAATAATTAGGCAAATTCAAACCTTATACAAGTGTCCTAATAAAATTTAAAAATTCAATAAAATTTAATCGCATCATTCCTCTCCTCTCAGGTGACAGAATATTGGATAGTGAATTTGACACAATATCATCATTATAAGAATCATAGTGAAAGGAATTAGATGCTTCACATTAAACATATCAGCAGTATGAACATGACTTGATAGTAGAGGTGTCAAACTGGCCGGGCGGCTTGAGCCCGACCCGCAGCCCGGTACGACATGGTCTATGATCATGCTCAGGCTCGTGTTGGGTAGACCCTTGGTATGATTCGTGTCGTGTTATGCCGAAGGTCTTCGTCATGCATGCCATGCTAGGCATGACCCGTGTACTTGCCACGTGGGCATGACATGGGCGATGAGCGACGCAAGATGGTATACGTGGTGATGCCAGATGGGGGACGGTGCAGCAATGCTTGACAGACGACTACGGCGCAACCACATGACGGCGTAACTCCGCGACCGCGTGATCGTGTCATTCGTAATTTTTAACCTAGAACATACCCAGTTGATTTCGGTCCATGAGCCGTGTTTGGCTTGCCTTCCAGTGAATCGTGCTGTGCCAGACACAACATGATTATTGTAGTGTGTCATGCCTGGAAAGGCATGCAAGCTCGTGAGGGCTTGAAAAAATGGGCTGTGCCAGCCCAACACGGCCCATTTGATACATGTACTTGGCAGCTTCAAGCTATATGCATTAATGTTGATCTTTTTCAAGTAACTCCATTATACCAATCTTTTTGGTAAAAAACTTCTTATATTCACCAGCAAGAAAATAATTTTTAGGCAAGATTGTTCACACAAAATCATCAATTTCGAACTCTATGTAAATTTTCTGTGTTTTTGATCTGTGCCCCACTTGTATCTAGAGTTAGTAGTAGATAGGTTGTTAAAAACGGCTATGTAAATTTTCTGTAAACCTGTCACAAAATCACTGGCCTTATCATGGATCCTTGTTTTGCTTGGTAGCACCATTAAGTTTAGGGGACCTCAGGGTTTGACAAAATACACAACTTGGAATGGACTAAAATTTGTACTCTGGTTAACATTATGGTTATGTGCAAATTTTGCTTGGCATAGCTTTTGGTTAAAGTTCTTCACATGATCTCTCACTAAACATTGTAGCAAATTGTTCAAATACTTGTTCATAATCTCTGTCTTCAAATTAGTTTTAAGGTGATATGCACAACTAAAGTTTAGTCGGACATTTACCATCTACCACAAGCTGTGCCAAAAGTGGCTAAGAATTCTGGTACTCCTATCAGAAATAATGGATGCTGGCAACTCATGAAGGAGATACATATCATGGTAGAATAGTTGGGCCACATTAACTGCATTCATAGTTTTCTTGCAAGAGATAAAGTATACCATCTTGGAAAATTGATCGACAATAAAAATGGAATCATTATCTTGCTGTGTATGTGATAATCCCAAAACAAAATTCATGTTGATGTCAACCCAAGGTAGAGGTGTCAAACAGGCCGGCTCGGCCCGACCCTATTTTTGGCCGCACAACCGTGCTTCCCTGCCATGCCTGGCACGACACGGTACATTAACCATGCCTGATCCGACATGGTTTCTTCAGGCTAGGCCTGCCATGGCCAGTAGGCCTAGTCAGTTGAAAAATCATGCCAAGTTGGGCCCGTAAGGGTTGGTTTTTAAATTTTAATAATTTTTTAAAGATAATATTATATAATATTTAATTATTTATGTATTCTTATTTAGAAAATTAGAATTAAACTTTAGTTAATGACTTTATATTTAAAATTTTTAAAATTTTAATTTAATACTTTAAAATTTATAAATATGTGTATCAGTGACTTAGTGTATGTGTAGCAGATTATTTGACATCACACATCAGTTTAAGTGTATTACATATTTAAAAATGAGTTAAAATATATTATAACTTACATATGCAAAAAAAATTTAAAAACAATGCAAAAATAAAACAAAAATTAAATATTAAAGTTTAACCTTTCAGACATCATAAGTTACAACCAAGAATTAAATAAAACAAATGATAATGATAATTACAATGTAAATAAATATGAGTAAATCAAAATCAAAAATCAGAATCAGACATACATAACACATAAGTGTCGCGATCCGACAATCGTCAACTGTCAAACATCAACTTCATTAATTGTCAATCTTCATATTATTATTATCGTCAATATCAATATCACTATCATCATATAGATCATCATCAGTAATTAACTTTTTTGTTTTTGCATTAGTCTCAGCATGATTCTGGATGTCCAAGCTCAAAATTTTTTGATTTTTCATGCATGCTAAGGCCTCTAATATTTAAACGTAATCTCGATCTTCTATCCGAAATTATATTCACTACAATAGAAAAGATAGATTTCGATGTTACGCTCGACATCGAAGGTGTTAGTAGATCCAATGTAATCTTAGATAACACGGGAATGATGTACTCGTATGATTTCTATCACTGTAATATATCAAGATTCTTAGTATCAGAATATGATAATATTGAGCAGTAATCTGTATCTAAGTATTGAGTCAGTTCGCTCCTATTTGACGGTACACTTTATAATTTATTCATCGCTAACTAAATGAAAAAGTCATCATCTCTAATATGATATCCATGTTTGTACTTGGAGCCTTACTACTATTACTACCATACTTAGTATCGTAGTTTGCAAAAAGGTCAGTCAATTTCTCGTGAATTAACTCTTTAGGTGAATTTTTCAGGTTCATACATGAGAAAATATAAGTCAAAATATTCTTTATCTCTTCTATCTTAACCCTAAGATTCATGCAAGTAGCCAGACAATAAAGAGATGAAATAGTGGACCGGTACTTTAATTACTTGGTTTTCATCTCTATAATCATATCGCTAAGTGTCGACTCATCAAAATACTTTCTAACATATGCTATTAATATTACTTATGTATATTAGTGTAATGCAAGTTGTGAGAGTATAAACTGACAAATACATGGTTGCCATGTCATAAAAAACATTCAGTAATTTCATAAATAAAATTCCTGTAAACCAATCAGTGTCGTCAATAATAAGTGAGTCGTTCTTACTATTGACGTAGTCGGATATCACGTGTTTGTATCTAACGCATGATTCCAATATTAGGTGAGTATAATTCTAACGGTGTCTCACATCTGATTATACTTTTTTTTTCTTAAGATTTGTAGACAAATAGAGGCTACCGAACTCCTGTTATCTGTGAGGCGTGCGAATATATTTTTGTGAGTTACGTATATTTTCTAAAATGGGGGTACACACATTTATCATCGCTTGTACAATCAAGTTAATCACATGACACATGCATCTAATGTGAAAAATCTTTTCTAATAGTTCTTTTCTAATATTCTTAATAAACATATTAATCGCTATTTCATTATTGAATACGTATTAAAATGTGATACTAAAAATTTTATTTTAAATTTTATATTCTCTAAGGATCTTCTCCATGCATTCAAAAATGACCGGACTATCATAAGGATGAAGAATCTCAGAGAATCCTATAATTTTTTTTATTTAGAGTCTATTTTGAGTCTACATAGTGGGCGGTAAGTAATGCATAAGATATGTCATCGTGACTAGTCCAGATTTTAGACATCATAGACACGGTCTCTATTATAATTCTTAAATTCATTAATTATTATTTATTTTTTTAACTTATAATATTTTAATATATTGTTTCTAGATGTAGACCTAGGAATCCTATGATATGCAAGCTGAAAATATCTGTATGATACTGATTATTCTTGGATTCTTCGAAAATTTAATTGAAAGACTTATTGTGGTGATTAGTTTGGCCATGTACTTCATTCATAACTTGCTGCGGTATATGTATATTAAACTTTGAGACTGAACTGGATCCATTCTTAAAAAATTTACCGTGGGTAGGGTTTGCTAGGATCTAATGTATCATTTTTTGGTATATAATTTGACATGTTTTTTTAGGTGCCCAATCCCACATTAATGCTTATAATTTAAAATTTTCTTATAATATTTGCACCGTGTCGATTCTTCATTGACACCTTTAAATTTTTTTTTGTTTTATTATATTAAAGTGAGTCCAAACTATTAAAGTCTTAGTTTTTTATTTTTTAAATATTTAGGCTGATGCGAACGGAGAAATCAAAGTTTTGGTCGCTTAGATCTTTTTGTAGGATTTTCATTTTTAAAATTTAAATTAATTTCATTTTTATTATTTAAATTACTAATTATCATTTTTAATTTTTTTTAAACTAGAAAGTAGAGTAGAGAGAATGAAAGACTAGTTAAGTAAATTTATAGTTAACTAATAAAAAAACTGCAAAATGCCCATAAAACATAAATCAAAATGCATATAGCTGTATACTTTAGTTTTTTTGAATTCTCACAGGCCATAGCACACGTACCACAAATCCAAACAACAAAGTCGAGTTGTGCGTCTCGAAAAGCTGAGCCGGAATCCCGAGAGAGAGAGAAAATTAAGAGAGACAGTGAGAAGAGCAAGCTTTAAAAGAAAGAGAAAGAGAATGAGATGATTTATGTTTTTAAAAAACATAAATCATAGAGAGAGAGGGGAGGGTTTTATAGATTAATAAAAAGAATTTTTTTAAATTTTTTTTTTATTATTTTTTTAAATTTTTTAATAAATAAAAAAGGGGCATAATCCCTAGGGTTATCAGATTCTGCCTCATAATCGTTAGAGGCGAAATCAAATGACTTAAATTTAAATTTTTTATTTTTTTTTATCGTTAGGGTCGTTTTGACCGTCTAACCAACTCACATGGTCAATTCTAGAAGCTTCGACTTTTGGAATAGCCGTTGAGGTGGACTCAGACTCAGGTTGAAAAAGACCGCGAGCTCGGTTTTGGGTCCAACTAAAATTTTGGATTCGTAGGGCCTCACGATTTCCGTTCGGGTTGGGCTATTGTGATGGCTGGGTTGGGGTGATTTTTGGCTCATGTCGATAAACCGTGTTCACGGGCCTCGAAATTGGGCCATGCCTGGCCCGACACGAGGCACAATGGTCCTCGGCACAGCACGATACGACACGTGCGGTGAACAGGCCCAACATGAGTTATTCCCGTGCCGTGCAGGCCAGGCACGGTCGGTTCGACACCTCTAACCCAAGGTTGGGTAGGAATTGGTAGGGGCATATACAACCATGCGTTAGTGGTTGTCCCCTTGGACACCTAATAAATTTTGTAACTCTACATATACATCTCCACGTCTTTGCGAATTGTAGGCCAAGAATATGAATTTTAAATCAATTATAAGGTTCTATCTTTGCCAACACGTCATTTCCTGTGTAATTCCTGAATTAACTACAACCGAAATCTATAATTTGGGATGCATAACTGATGTCTTTTAAACAAAAATCTCTCATATAACAAGAAATATGTATTTTTTTTAGTTTGTACATCTTGCAAAACTATAAAAAATTAAGGGTCAGAATTAAGTAAATCATGAAAAGACACAAAACCAAGTACTACGATCATGTTTAGCAACAAACATTGCTTGCGACTCAAGGCATTGGTCACTCAATTTGCAACCCCAGACTTATGTTTTATCACATAAGTAAATCTGTCTAAATAAGGCATCCATTTTGCATGGTGAGAAGATATATTATCTTGTTTGTGGAGATGCCTCAATGAATTATGATTTGTGTAAAGAGATAAACTTCTTATAAAATAGATAATCTCCAATACTGGACTATTTGGACTACAACATAAAACTCAATATCATAAGTACTATAATCGAGTTTGGAATCAGATAATTGTTCACTGAAGAATGCCACAAGTCCGTTGTTGTGACTCAACACTACATCAATACCAATATGAGAAGCATTTGTATGTAGCTTAAAGGGTTGCGAAAAATTTGGCAGCACCAAAATGGGCGCAGATGTAAGACGATCATTAATTGTCTGGAAAGTCACTTTGCCTTCTCTGTCCAATGAAATATTTTGCCCTTCATATAGTTCGTAACTAGGGTTATCATGCTGTTGAAATTGGTAATAAATCACCTATAAAATGATGCAAGTCTATGAAACCTCCAGACTTCAGTCAAAGTCGTAGGTGTAGGACATTCCCTAATTGCTTGCACCTTTGTCTCATCAACCTCTAGACCATCACTTGAAATCGCATACCTCAAAAATAATATTTTTGGAGACATAAACATACTTTTTGTAATTGCATAATATTTTTATCAGTGCAGTACACCAAGAATTGCTTGAACATGTTGTAAGTGCTTTTTTGTATTGACAAAATAAATCAGAATATCAACAATGTTTATCACAATGAATCTGCCAATAAAAAACCTTAACAACTAATTCATTACATGCATAAATGTACTAGAGGCATTAGACAAGCCAAAAGCCATCACAAGCAACCCATATAATTCCCTAGTTTTAAATGTAATTTTTCATTCATTCCCAGGTCTAACACGAATATGGTAATATTTACTTTTAAAGTCTAGCTTATTAAACATAGTGAAACTACTAATTTGGTCAAACAAATCATCAAGACGAGGAATGTGGAATCGATACCTAGAGGTGTCAACCATGCCGGGCCGGGCCGGCCCGGCACGGCCCGGCACGAGGCACGGCACGGTTCAGCCGTGCATGGGCCGGCCCAGCACGGAAAAAATTCGTGCCCGGGCCCGTGCCGTGCCTGGCTTTGGCAGGAACTGTGCCGTGCCGTGCCGTGCCTGGCCCGGCACGGTTCGGCCCGCGGCACGGCAAACCGGCACGGGTTTATCCCGTGCCGGGAGCCTCGTGAGTCCAACCGCATGCTTCCCCTCTCGCAAAAAAAGACCGCGGGTTGGGTCTAATTCGACCCGACCCCCGGTCCCCCGTTTTCCGAACCGCTCGGGCAGGTTTGCCCGAGCGGGCCAGGCGATGCACGGCACGGCCCGTCATGCCTGCGGGCCGTGCCGGGCTCGGGTTTTTAAAACCGTGCTCGGCACGGCACGGTAGCACGATCGTGCTCGTGAAAAACGGGCCGTGCCGTGCCGGGCCGGCCCGTTTGACACCTCTATCGATACATATTTGTAATTTTGTTAATGATCCTGTCGTTCACACACATTTGCCACTTCCCAATCTGTATTTGGAGTTAATAGGGTTGATATTACATAAGGACTCATGTTTTTCTTAATTTGGCCTTTAAACAGTAGTTCTTCAATTTACCCACGCAACTCTTCATGTTCATGATGACTCATCCTGTAGTGTGGTCGTTTTAGCAATGCTGACTTTGGCTCCAAGTCAATGTGATGTTGAATGTCATCTCGGGGAGGCAACCCATCGGGCAACTCTTCAAGGAACACATCATTGAATTTAACAAGCACTGGAATCACTTCATCCTGTATACTGTTGTATTCTACAACTTTTTTTCCCACCACATGTACCTTATTTTTATATCTTTCAATTTTTCATCAAATTCTGCCAAGGAAAAAAGAGCTGTGGCTGTATTTATGTTTGTGTAGTTATTTTCTCCAACACTTGTTTATAGGGATCAAAATAATTTTAACACCTTCAAACAATAAATTATATGTATTTGTTAGAGGTGTCAACCGGGCCGTGCCACCTCGGTCCAACATGAGGCACGACACGATTCGACCGTGACTGGGCTGGTTTGGCATGAGAATTTATCGTGCCCGTATCCGTGGCATGCCTGGCCCGACACGGAAGCACGGTTGGGCCGGCTAAAATGGGCCGGCTCAGCCCGGCATGCTCCGTTTGACACATTTAGTATTTGTCCGCTCCTGATGATTCACCTTTCTATCATACTGGCATGGTCTACCTAATAGTCGATAGAAAGTATCTATAGCAATAATATCACACCACACAGTGTCTTTATACTTCATTTCAATAAAAAAAGGCCACCAAAGCTCACTTGGACATTACACCCTTACCATCATTTTTAAGTCAAGCCAACTCATAAGGTTTTAGATGATTTTCAGTTTGAATATCTAATTTTTTTACAGGCTCAACAGATACTAAATTTTCAATAACAAAATGGTATACCTTGTATTTAATGGTGCAAGTGGATTAAAAAATATTATTTTACAGTCAATGTTCCTTTGTACTCGTCTTTTGCATGAAGAAGGATCATCTGACTATTAGGATAGTTCCTATATCTTTCTTTTGGTGTACTTCTTTAGTTGCCTCTTCTTTATCATACACAAATTTATATTCTAATTCTAGTCCGTCATCTTCATATTCATTTGTGACACAAAAATGGTTTCGCAGTAGTCTTCTTGTGGTTAGATTTGTGATGTTCAGTCTCTCCACATCCAAAATATTTTTGGCCGTTGGTTCTATTAATATGACCAACATTATCACTGTTAGCTGTAGCTTTCTTTACTTCGTTGATGTTGTTCTCTCCGAAATCTTTACTGATAGTATTAAGTCTTTGTTTCATCTGTTTCTTCACCATGATAGCTCATTGATGAGCAGTATATACAGAAACATTAGCACACATTTAGTAGATACAGACCACCAACAAAGCATGATCCCAACCCACCACTTGTTTTTTGAATTTTGTTCCTTGCAATCAATTGGCAAAATTTTGTGGTATTTTGATGCAAATTCTGTAATCGTTGATACATCAGCCTTTGAAAGTTGTATGACAAAAAAAGTAGATTGTATATGTTTTTTTATTTTTTCTCAGGAACTGATTTTCTCTTTTTTTATTCCGGACCATGTCAGCTTTCGTTGCTGCCACCATGTTGTAGCCCTACCATGCACTCTCTTTTTCACCAAGGGCACATGTTTATTTTCAGGAACATCTTTGAAATCTAGAATTATCTCAACAGTAGCAAGCCAATCAATGAAATTTTCAGGGTGTAGGCTACCATGACATTTTAGAATTTCAGTACGCAGTTCAGCTTCTCAAAGTCTACGATCATCATTGTGTTTGGCCATCCTATGATGCCTATGTGGTACCTCGTCCTCATATTCTTCCTCTTTTTTGTCTATTTTTGTAGCCACAGGTGGCCTACGACGATTCTGATTATCCAAGATCAGTGGCTATCATTTCTATCAATTGTTCCATCACCTGGTCTATTTGTTCATCAATAATCTTTTGGAGTCTTTGTTCCATATCCCTCTCAAATATTTCTTGCACATGCTAGTTTCTCCTATGCGGCATTATCTGTAGAACCTCTTCAGATACCACATGATGTAGTAGAAGCTATAAGATAAATTGTAGATCGTTGATTCACAAGAATATTGAAATTGTAATTCTTTAAATCCCTATCGATTCAATCAAATTCTAGGAAATTTGAAAAAAACAAGTCTCAAATTTTATTCATCTAAAAAAATATACCCTCCAAACAAAGCACAACAATGCTTAAATACAAACATAAAAAATCTAAACAAATTCTAGATAAATTTTCTAATAAATTAGGAAAGTCAACAAAATAATTAAGAAAATCAAACCTTAAATAAATTTCCTAATAAAATTAAGAAATTCATCAAAATAAGTAGGGAAAGTCAAATTATAGACAAGTTTTCTAATAAAATTAGGTAAGTCACCAAAATTCGACCGCATCAATTATTCTCAATAGTCACCTGCAATGATTATGAGATGGGAATTACTTCTTATCTGACCGTCGATGGTGGCCTGGAGGCTTGCGGCGGTGATGTGGGTTAGTGACCAAAGATCATGTATTTCATTTCTCAATATTGTGTTTTTGCTTTTTTTTATAATATTGTATTTTTTGTTTTTCAATATTGTATTTTTTGTTTTCTAATATTGTGTTTTTATTTTATAGAAGGGTCATGATTCTTGAAATGATATTTTTGTTATTTTAAAATATTTATATCATTGATATTAATTTTTGCACCTAATCATGTTATTCTTAGAGGTGTCAACTAGGTCGGGCGGCCCTGGCACGACACAATTTAGCAATTCCTGGTGACTGGCATGACATGGCTTGATTTAGAATCATGCCTAGATGTGTTGTGGGAAGACACAATGGAGATTTAGTATGACACGACCCAACACGATAGTTCATGGGTGTTGATTTTGGCCCGACTTGCCAAACATACTAGCTTGGTTCTTAACAAGGCTGACCTGGAACTGACTTAGGCTAATTTGGAATGAACCGGGCTAGCTTGGCTTATATGTGTCAAACGGGCCGAGCGGCCTGGGTCCCACCCGAAGCTCAACATGATTCAGTTGTTCCTGGTCCGGCATGGTATGCCAGTCAGGCCAGACCCTTTTGACACCTCTATCCTGACTAAGGCTAATTCATCTTGGAATGACCTTGCATGACCCGACCAAAAATGTGTGCTAATGGTCCATGCCAGGCTGTCCATTTTCAAGTTGGCACTGCCCATTTGACATGTAATCTCATTGAATGTGAATCTATCATAATATTAATAATAAATATATATTTTATCTTACACCGACATATAATTTCACCTTTATTATATTTGATAGAGTATATTTGGTTGAAGTGATCACTGAAGCTAGAAGTGCTCTTAGACACTTAGTTGCATATATACAAATGTTTTATATTAAATATGTTTATATTTTTAATTTTTTTACATTTAAAAATTGTATGTTTCATCTAAGCCAAGATAGTGTGGCATACTGCTGCTGTCTAAATCTAGTCATAATATTCTATCTACATTTGTCATCATTGTAGTCAATAATGCTCGATGATGAAATTTGTACATGCTAATTTGTACATTAGGTAATGAATATTTTGGATTTTATTTGTTTTCTAAAGGATTATTTGATCAAGTTATTTTCAATATATTTTGGGGTATTTTCTATTTAGGTGAATGAAGCCTACATGTTCATATCAGTCTGATGAGTTTCTCTGATGAATTTAGCCTAGCATACATTATTATAAGCATGATTAGTACTCATTCTTTGGGTAATTTATATTTTTATTCCAGTCATTTTGGATCAGATTGGGTTAACCTGATTTTCCAATTTGTTTTTTTTTAATTTTCTGTGTTCTGAAGTTTTTACGTGGTATGACTTATGAGTAACTTTGAGTACTAGTATATGAGGCCTATGTCAGTTAATTTTGGTATTGTATTGAAAAGGCTAAAAAATAAGAGATACTTCATTTAAGCTTCCTGGATATGAGTTTTGATTATTAATACTCCATTGAAATGACAAAAAATTTTGCTATTGTATATCAGGCTTTAGATGTTTATTTATAATATTATAGAATAACATAATTGATTTTTGTAAGATTGTCTATTGATTATTAATACCTAATCTTCCTGGATATGAGTTTATTCTCAGTTTTGGACCTCACTGTGATAATTGATTGAACTTGACACTTTTATGATGCCTGTTTCATTTATTCAATGATAGATGATTTGAAATCTTGTGTTTTTCTTTATTAATTTTTTTTTAAAATATATAATATTATAACATGATTGGTGAGTTTGATATTTTTAAACAAAACTTAGTTTGATTGTATATTTTTTGATTTTCAGTTAACTTGGTCAGCCATATAATTTAGTATGAGTCTTCTTATAAAAACTGATTCTCAAGTTGTAGTTAGACAATGAGAGCAATTTGTTGTGTTCTACTCATATATTATTGGAATCTAATTTTTCATTTAGATCATAAATTTATCGTAAAGTGAGCCAAGATAGCATGCTTATTATATTTGTTTAAATTTAGTCAACTATGCAACTATTAAAGATTTTATTAGTTAAGATTGATGTGTCTGATAGTGTGAGGATGAAGTGCCTTCAAGCACTACATGGCCTTGGACTTAGCTATTAGTTAGAGGATGATAGACCACATAATGTTTGAACTTCATGATGATTAGACAAAGGATGTCTGACTATAAATTGACTATCATTTATTGATTTTCATGAGACAATCAATTGACTATTCTTTGACTATGTATTGCACGACATGCAACGTTCTATGTGGGTTGATTTCATCCTGGGAGTCATCCCATACAATGCATATATACAATATTATTTTATATATAGATAGATATATATAAAATTAACTATAATCAATTATGTTTGTGTATTCACTATTAGATAATTTTGTAGTATTTTATAGTTAGAATTTGGGTGATTGTGAGCTTCTCATTAGACTAGAGTTACATTATCAATCTTTTTTATTAGATTTATATTACCAGTTAGTTTAGTATGTATGAAATAGATTGAAACTTGATGGAGAAACAACTCATTCAACATGTACTAGCAGTTGGAGTACCAATCATTATAGAGGTTGAGGTAGGAGAGCCTCAGCCCAGGGCACACACTGTAGGATGATGAGGCACACCATAAAGAATTATTAGGAGTTATTTCCAGTGTGGAGATCGAGAGCACTATAAATTATTGAGGGCAATTTACCAACTGCTTGAGTCATATGGGTATCCTCTTAAAGTTTGCCCTTCATGATTTTTATGAGAGAGGAATATATATACTTTCTCACTAGTAAGATAACATACACTTTTAGTTCTTCTAGTACTATAATTTTTGTGATTTATTTTGTTATTTTAGATTTATGAATTATTGACTTATGAGTCAATAATTATGTCATAGATAATATTTTTATTTTTATTATTTTTTGCTCTTATTCATTGAATGTTGTAGTTGTTAATAACAAATTATCAAAAATCATTATTTATGATGACATTTAGTTTAATTTTTTATTTTATTCACATTTTTTTTTATTGTTAAGTTAATTTTTTTTTGAGTTATACTTTTAGAAAATTTAACTATAATTTCCTTTTTTTTTCTTTCACTAATTTTTATTTGCAAGACTTGATGACTTCAAAAAAAAATTTTCTTTGAGATTGAATAAGATAAATCATATATTCTTTTTTTTTTATGGAGGGTTATCTCATTAAAATAAAATGAGTTTGAATTATTATTTATTCTTTTTCAACTTGGTCATTCATTATTGACCAAGCTGAAAATATTAAATTATAATATTAGAGATTTTTCTATAATAGGTCGTGAGGAATGATGATTATAAAAATATATAAGCTCCATGTCACATCCATCATATTTGTGTGAATAATGATTTAATTATATAAAAATATAATAGAGATGAGATTCAAATTACTTTAATTATTTTATTATATTTATTAATGAATTTATATGTTTCAATTGATTATTTTTATATTGTATTAGGTTACATATTTTTTTTTATATTTTTCAGTCATTTAATAAAAAAATATAAAATTTATTTAATAAATTATAAAAAAATATTTGGAGTAATAAAATATTAGAGTACATGATAACTTCAATACTTGCTATATGATCATGAGATCATACATCATAATTTCTATGTTACCATAACCTCACTGAATGAAGTTATAAAAAATAAGAATAAATATTTGATATAAGTATTCCAAAATATTTTAGAATGATGCAATTAAATTACTAATTATCTCTTCAATTGAATTGCATTTTTTTTTTGTTTTTTTCCCACTCTCTCCTTTAAGATCTTATAATATAAAAAATAGTACAAGGTATATTAAGATACAAAAGTTTTTTGAGCCTTTGAGGCGCAAAATGTAATTAAGGTTCAATTAAGGTTCATACTTTTTTGTGAGATCTATTTAATTAATATATGTAAAAATTGTATATTTTATTAAATATTATTTATAATTTTTATTTATTAATAAAATATAATCAAATATATGATATCAAACTATTAGTGTCAAATAGGCTCGGCGACCTGGGCCTGGCTTGAAGTCCAACACAATTCAGTCATGCCTGGTCTGCACATGAGCATGACACTAAGCAACGCCCGATGGGGGAACGACGTGCCGATGCTTGACGGGCAAGGCTCGGCATGCTCGATGGGCAACAATGGCGGGGTGATGGGGCGTCAAAATCCTACTTTTTTTAAAAATTGACTAACTTGAACTGGTCGACCCAACCCGGGCCAAACTTGCCTGAATTCGGGCCAATTTTTGGTCACGGGCTCGTGCCAGGCTTACCCTCCAAGGAACCTTACCATGCCAGGCACGACATGTCAGCCCGATTGGGCCTAAAAAAATCGGCATGGTTTTGTCCGACCCATTTGACATTTCTAGTATTTCTTCTTATTTTTATTTTTATCTTCTGATAAATAAATCATCTCTTCATCTTCATTAATCAAAGCAAAAGTATGAGTATTTAGATTTTGATGGTTTTGACTTTGGTGTTGGTGTTTTGCTTAAACTTAATTTAACTCTTGTATAAACCGCCTAAGTTTCTCAGCTCTACCAGCCCTTGTAACTTTACCCCATGTTAAATTATAACCTTCAATATTAAATTATTTTTTTCTAATACTTTTATTTTTTATGTTTCTTTTCAATTATTCATTGTAATCATTTATATTTTTTAAAGAAATTAGTTAATGATATGATGCTTATCATATCTTTTCATTAAGACTCTATTGTACTTAATGTACATGTATACCAAGTCATTCAATTATTGATGTTCTAACTTATTTTTTTTATGTTATGAATTTGAAAAAATTTAATGATTATATATTATATTAAATAATATTGTAAAGACAAATTCAATTGTATATAATTATTTTCATAACTTATATTCTCAAATGTATTTAAATTTCTTTCATAACCATATGAACTAAATGTTAGGTTGAGAATTCACAATGTAAATTTTTATAAAATTCTAGTACTAAATTTAAACACATCCCATTGTTTAACTACAACTAATATAAATACATTATTAATTGAATATTTCACATATTTGAACTAAAAATTTATAATAATTTCAATGCATTTATCAATTAAATTGAAAAAAATAATCTTGAAGTTTTCATTTTTTTCCTAATAACTAACTCATTATCAAAAAGATCTCTAATGTTTATGTACAAGTCTAGTCATGATATAATATTATATTATTTATCTGTCTTTCATCAATTTTGTTATGCATTTACATAAATCTTCAAAAATTTTTTAATCTAGATTCACTCATAATTTTTTACATCATAATAATATTTTGGGTTCAAAAAATGCCTATATGAATGTAAAGAGTGATGAAGATGAAGTTGAACCTGTCACCCCTTATCAATGATTTTTATTATATTTATTTATTTTTTTTCATTAAAATTTTTGATAATTATTTTTTTACCCTTTTAATAACCGCATAACTATAACTATTTAAGGCCTATTTTCACCATTCACCAAGTGAACACGTACAAGCCTAATGCCTTAAAATAAAATATTATAATGATCCAAAAATGAGGCATGAAAATTATATTTATTTATTTTTTACTTTTACTATTTTGTCAATTTGCTTTTTTTAAATATGAATTAGTAAATATATTTCTCAAGTTATTTTTTTTTTTTGTTATTTGATATGAAATAAGGTTATAAAGACTTGCAAATTGAGTCTTTGCAAGCCTCAATAACTACTTATAAATATTATCATATTTATTATCTTTTTGATATATGATAGTTTTTCAACATCTTCCAATATAAGAATATAATGTGCAACACATGATGTTTAATACAAATGCAGCTTTTTCAATTTTGATATTCTTCTTATATAAGTTGAAGTTAAATATATCATAAATAGATTAATAAATGTAATCATTTACGTATATAATTACCAGTTTTTTAATTAAATTATAAATATGTATCATCATATAATTTAAATTATTATTTTATTATAATTTGAATAATATTGTATTCATCAATTTATTCTATCCAACTATCAAGTAATTCAAATAATATATTTTTCATTTTGATCATTAATTAAATATCAATGGATTTTATAAAAATTATCTCTATTGAAGAATTTATCATAAAATTCTCTAATATCTTTTTTTTATTAATTTATTAATTCGATATAATTGAATATTTATTTCGCTTCTATTTTTTGAAATGGTTATTTATTAATTTTTTGTAAGAGTTATTTTTCTTTAATTAATATCTCTCAGAACATGAAAATTTGGTATTTTTTATTTGAAACCATGTTGTTCAATTGTCTCGAGTATAGATTTAAAATTAATATAATTTTTTGTATTAGATGAAATTATAGTATCATATATCTATCTACAAAATAAAATATCAGATTTCTCATTCACTTCTTTCTTGTAAGCATTGTTGAGAGTGATTAGAATAATTTTTTTTTGTTTTGAAAAATTATTTTTAGATTAGGAGTAAAAAAATGATTTATAGAAATTTTTTTTGTTGATTTCTCAAAAGTCACTACCACTATCACTAGAAATACCTTTTAATCTCATTTTAGTAATAATCTCTGCATTCTTGTTATCTTCTTCTTGAAACTCAAATAAATTGTTATTTATATTATCTATCTCAAAACTTATTTGATTGTTTTGAGTTTTTATGCTTAGTATATATTTTTTTAATTCTTTTCTAATATGTTTAATGCATCTACACTTATTTTATATTTCTAAATGTTCTAATAATGAATTATTTTTGTCAATAATTTTTTTTTGTTATTTTATTTTAAAAATGCATATCAGAGTATTTATATCTTTCATATGTAGAAGGTACAAAGGAAGATGATAAGTTAGTTTGTGGAGTG
Organism: Sapria himalayana; assembly: GCA_029783825.1. NCBI lineage: Eukaryota > Viridiplantae > Streptophyta > Magnoliopsida > Malpighiales > Rafflesiaceae > Sapria > Sapria himalayana. The sequence continues at coordinate 973,645 of JAREIK010002053.1, forward strand.
TCTTTTGAGGGAGACCAATTAATGGGAGGTAGGGGTTGGGGTGACTAACACAAATGAGTTGTGGTAGGGTGAGGATTTATATAGATGAGTGGTGATGGGAATTGGGGGTGGTGAGAGAATCAAAGTTAGTGGTGGAAAAATAGTGGTGGGGGACAAGGATTAGGGAATAAAAACTATTAGGGGACAAATGTTATGGAGAACACGGAGTCGAGTTACAAAATTAATGATATGTGTCTTAGTGAGGGAGTGCCTTTTTAGGAGTGGGTGGGAGGGGCAGGCTGGATGAGATTTGTCTGGGTAAGGCATTCATGCTTAAGTCATGCATAAGCGTGCCTTTCACAAAAGTTCTTGCCTCTTTCTAGACGAGGTACCTAGGGAGAGGCATTGTGGGATCTGGGCTTTAGGCATACATGAGGCGAACCTTTAATTATTATGTTTGTGATACTTGCAAGAGAGTTTTGAACTTGGTGACTTTAATGTATTATTTGGGAATATGTCATTTAAATAATATTAATTAATTACTTATCTGCAGACTTATTGATTAAGTTGAAATAACTAATTATGTGATTAGCCTTGGACATATCTATGAGAGAAGATTGTTGGTGTGGTACTCATGCTGATTGTTCATATTGCATTGAGAAGATTCAATGAGCTAATTAGTTACATCCTTTATATGCATTTGATGATAGATTGATATCCTATTTTACAAACATATATTCTTGAAATAAGATATCTCTACTACTCATAGATGTTTATCAGAGAGTGACTCATGCGTCTATCACCATACTTTGATCTAGTGCAATTTCTATTAGTTATAGAACTGTTGCATCTTCATCACACACTAGCAATTAGAAAGTTGACAGTCTTAGCGAGACACTTCGAGATGTAAAAAGATAGTTATGGCATGTTCTTTCTGTGAATGGTTTGAGAGATACTCAAGAAAAGTGTTGGTTGTTATACCTTGAATTATGATAGACTTGATGAGGTTTAAAGGCTATAGGATGTATTATTAAATCTTAATTTGATTTTTTTATGATTATATTTATAGATTTTGTTACACTAATGCTTCCTTTAGATGATCATGTGTGATTTTGTTTTTTGAGTGCTACTTGGTTAGGGATGCTTACATCTTTTACACTCATAGCACACTCTCATCATGGAGTCTTGAGTAGTAGATTTAAGAGTTAATACTTATGCTGCAAGTAATTATATTGTTATTTTTTTTTATCATGGAGTCTTGAGTATTAGTCTAAAAAATTTGATATTATTATGATCAATGATACTGTTGTATGTGCTTTGATACATGATAATATTAATTTTGATTATTTTATTTTTATATTTATTTTATATGTCAGGAATTTTATTATAATATATTTTTTATCAATTGTTTATGAGGTAATATGATTGTGGCATAATTTTCCTTTCTTTTAATATTATTATGCATGATGATCATCTTAAATATATGATATTCATGAGGATTGAGTGAGATAAATTGTACATATATATTTTTTAATTCACATGAATATTTTCACGTTACTAATATTAATCTACTAGTGATTTATTCGTGATTGAGTTATCATTCACTGGACTGATAGAAAATTCTAGAGTTAGGCATCAAATGAGTGGTATCTATTGATTATAAGACATGTTAGTTAGCAAAGCATAATATAGCTTCATATCTAACACATCAAAAGAGTACTAGTGGAGGACATTTCATCTGATCTACTCAGATGTTTGGAGACGGTAGGATGATTATATATATTGACTTAAGATATTTTGTTATTTTTGTTTATAATAATATTTGATTTATATGGTTGTCTGTATTTGAGAAAACATCTCAATTTATTTTTAATTTTATGAAATTAAAAAAAAAAATAAAAACTCAGTTTATTTGTCATATTAAAGTATTAAAAAGTGATAATATTTTAAAATATATTTCTCGTTAGATTTTTAAGGACTTGATATTCTTTTTATACCCATTAGTCATAAGGTGTATTTCTTCAAGAGAGAGAAAGACAAATGTTTAAGTGACTTGATGATTCAAATCTAAAGGTGTATATTAAATGCTTGTCTACCGTCTTTTCTAGATGAGTTTTTTGACATAATTTATATTATGATAAGAATCAAATACTTATTCTTCTCAATATTCTTTTTTTTCAAGTATATTTATATATTATAGTTTTGATATTATATATTCAAGTTTCTTAAACTCATTTAATAGTTATTAGATTATTGATATTCTTTTTGAGATATTTAGTCATCTAAGAGGATGATATACATTATTATAAAAATTGAGTATCAACTAGATGTTGACTATTGCACTTTTTGGGATATTTAGTTATCTAATCATACATAAGAATTAATTTCAAAATTAGTAGGTAAATGAATTGTTAGATATAGATGGGTATAAATGGCGAAAGTGAGACATGAGGGAAAGATTGATCGATTAAAGGTTAAGTTGGTATTGAGACATTTTATACAGATGTATGATATTAACTACTAGGTCATTTTTTCTTTTGTTGTTAAAAAATTACCCCTGAGTTATTACTTTTTATTGCAACATGAATCATGTGAATTGTGTTTCAACTAGATGTAAGAAATATATTTCTTTATGATGATCTAAATGAAGAAGTATTTTTGCCGCAATTATTATAATTCATTATTCTTGAGTGCATATATATTATTTGCAAATTACAGATTTTTTTTTGCTTAAAGCAATCTTATTAGACATTATTTAATAGTCATATTATTTTTATTTTTTTGATATGAATTAAGAGATAATATATATTGTTAGTTGTACATGTTGATGATATTTTAAGTATAAGAGATGTGTTTGTTATTATGTGGTCAGATAACATCAATATGTGATGTATGTCTAAGATAAAAAATCTGAGATATTTGAGATATTTTCTTAGTGTTATGGTTGGATACGTAGGAGATATGAATTTTTTTAGAAAAAAATGTTCTGGATATTTTATTCGATATCAATATGTTAAGATGTACACATGCTGATTTGCCACATGATTTATGTGTAGATTGAAGTGACATATAGGTTGGGTGGCTTGAGCTCTATTCATGACATGACCTGGCATGACTAGGAATAATGCCATCATTGGGTGTGGGCTAGCCCATAGCATGACTTATGCCATGCCCAGCTTGCCCATATGGCCCTTGTGCAAAAGCATGACATAGCTCAAAATATCAGCATGATTGGAACAAACCCAACTTGGCTAAACAACTGAATTGGGTAATGCCGGTTTGTGGACTTGGAGGGGAACTCGGCATTCACATGGAGCTAAGAATGAGTCCTGAAGATTTAAAAAAAATATAGGCAATGTAAGGCCATGCACATTTTTTTATTCATATTCCAGAATAAGGTGCTTGACACTCACACATGCCATTTAAATTTTTGTTGTCATTGCCCAATGATAACTTTTGACAAGAAACCATGCACATCATTGTCGTGTTGCGTGTTGAGAGTGAAATGTGTTGATTTTAATGTTTTTCCAAATATATATTTTTGGAGATATTGATCTCAACTATTATTTATGTCTAATGTTTATAGATTGAAAATTAATGATTGTTGCATTTCTGCTCATAAAAGAAAGAAAAAATTTAATATTATAAAATTTGAGATTTTTTTAAAGTATGTAATTAAAATTTTTAATTTTTATACTCAAATTATTATTCATTCTTTGTCTAATTCTATTAAAATCTTAAAATTGCAATACCATGCTTTTTTTTATTTTATTAATAAAAATTTATGTAAATTATTATTGATGAGCTACAAGTCTAATTATTAGAAAATAAATTGTATCTGTGGATGTGTAGTTGGTTGGCTTAGATTTATGCCTAAATTTTTGTAAGATATTTGATTTCTTTATTTCATTACTAATTTTTTATTAAATAATTTAATAAGTAAATAAATCTCATATACTTAAAGTTTTCTAAAAATAAAAAATAATTTATGTTGAAAATAAATTAAAATTTATTTTGATAACAAAAATCCTATCAAAAGTTTTAAGGCTTGGTTATCTCCCAATCATTGATTGGTCTTAACCCAAATACCTAAAAAACTAAGATTAATAAGAGAATATTTTTAGTAGTTAAAAAAGATTTGGCATAATATATATATTATAAAAAAATATATATTTATATGTGGTCAGACTGGACATCTTATGAGACATGTCAAATAATATCTATAAAGTTTTAAAATGCGAAAGCGTAAGGTGATGTGTTTTTGTATTATGAGACGAGGCGTAAGTTTTTTGAGGCTCATAATATATAATTAATTAATATTTTAAAAAATATAAAATAAAATAGCATAAATAAAAACATGAAAATAATTCTTTAGAATTATTAAAAAAAACGTACTAGTTCATTACTTTCACAAAAAATCATAACAAAGTCATAAAATAAAAAATAGATTCAACTATACTAATAGTTTCAAACTCTAACAAAAAGATATAACCAAGTCACGAAATAAGAACACTAAAGTAAATTGTTTCAATTTAAATACTCATCTCCAAGGGCATCATCATCCTTATCCAATGTATCAAAAGTAGGAAAATGTCCACTATCATGTATTTCCATTTCATATAAATCTTTATCATCATCAATTGGTGTCAAATTGAACTCATTCTCTTTACATTTGCCTCCACTTGTACCTAGCATAAATTATTAATTAGGTTTGAATATTATAAGTTTATTATTAAATTTAATTAAATTTATGACTTTAATTTTTGAGTACCTACTTGGTTCTTCATTATGTTTCTTTTTGTAGGAATGTGAAGAAATCATGCGATTCGATGATGCTTGAGTCTGTTGGGAGTTGGATGACACAACTCTAATAGCATCAACAGTGAATAACTAATCATTATGAAGCCAACAAAGATCAAGGGGAAGGAGTGAATTTTTTTTCTCCGCAATCTACTCATCATCCGAATCAATCTTCTCTATCAAAATCGGATCAATATTTTATTTTCTTTGTAAACTTCGTTCTCTCAATCTAGTATTGTACTTTACATACACTAGAGCATTTAATCTTTGATGTTCAAGTCTATTTTTTTTTGTATGTATCTACAAATAATAAAATAAAGAAATTTATTTGTTAAAATGAAATAAAGTTCTGTAATATTGAAATAGAAATATATGTATAAAAAGTTATAAAAATAGAAATATTACCGATTCAAATGTGCTCCAATTTTTTTCATATTCCGACGCACTACAAGTAAGGCTAAGGACTCGAATAGCGAACTTTTGCAACTCTTGTGTTGAACCCCCAAAATGCATCTACCAACTTGTAGCACTTTTTAATGTTCGAGAATCAATTACAATACGACTCCAAAATTTACCAATTGCTTGATCAAATGAGTTCAACTGACTGTCAACTTTTAAACATTCTTGACAATCCAACATCCTATCTATGCATCCAACATTGAAATATATGTCATCTTATCCTCATACCGCAATTGAGGATTAAGATAGTAATTTGCTGTATGTAAAGAACGATAAAGTTGAGGAGTCCATCTTGCATTAATTTTTCTCTAAATCGGGTTATATTTTCTCTCCGCACTCCCACAATTAAATGCAATTTTCTTTCCTTAGCAGAATCCATCAGCTCATAAATATAATACATGGCTGGTATTTCCTTTGGATCAATCTCTCTTAAGACACTAACTAATGGAATAGTGGTCTTTATGCAAAAAGTAATATGAGGCCAAAAATTTGAATCAAACAACACCGTACTTCGAGCTTTCACACCTTCTACCTTTTTAGCTCATTTGCTTGAACACCGTTTTTCTGAGGAGAGCATTGCAATAAGAGCTTGCTTTTGCTTATAAAGGCTTTGAAGAGTAAGAAATGAAGTAGCAAACCGTGTTATTGCTGGACGAAGAAGTTCATGATTTTTAGTATTTGTTGTTATCAAGCTAAGAACTCAAGTATGCCCATATATGAACTTCACTACTTGCCTAGCTCGAGCAAGTGTAGTTTCATGAACAGTTACCTTTTCAATATCTTTTAACATCAAATCAATACAATGTGCAGCACAAGGAGTCCACCACAATCTTTTCTTTTTTTCCATAAGCCTCATTCCAGCATTCACATAATTAGAGGCATTATCAATGATGACTTGCACAACATTTTTCTCCTCAATTTCTTCAACCACATCATCAAGATATTTGAATATCAATTCTCCATTTTTTATTGTATCAGAAGCATCAATTGATTTCATAAACCAAGTGCTAGCAGGACGATTCACTAAAAAATTGATAAGATACATACTCTTTCCATCTGTCCAACTATCTGACATAATTGAACATCTATATTATTTTTAAGCTCTTTTGTGATCTTCCATAATGATACTTAGGTCATTTATCTCTTCTCTAAGAATCCATGTTCTCAATTCGTGCATAGATTGAGGCTTAAACCCGGACCCAAAATTTGCAACAGCATCCATCATAGGAATTTAATAAGGATCATTCACCGTGTTGAATGAGATATCTTTTGAATACATAAACCTACTAATTTTTCTACACACTTATTTCCTTTCTTCTTGCTTCCACCTTGAATTCAAAGTACTTTGTTGAGATTGTAAAGTGGTAAATTCACCCACATGTTCCTTAGAAATAGGTTCCCCCACTCCCACTCCCACTCCCACTCCCACTCCCACTCTCACTCCCACTCCCACTCTCACTCCCACTCCAACTCTTTAAGGTACCAATTATTTTGGACAAGGCACTCATGCATTGAAGTTGGACTCATACCAATTTCTTGAAGTAATTCATTTTTTTTTCATTTTTTGATCCTTAAAATTGACCAATACATCTTTGCATCTCAATCTAACATCTTTACTAACTTTGGGGCATGGTTTCATACCATGATGAGTTTCGGCTAAGTGATGCTTGAGTCTTTCACTCCTCCCGTGCATCTTTGATTGTAAAATTTACATCTCAAATATTGTTCCTCTAAAACTTTAATAACATATTTTCATACAAAATTTTTTCTTTAATTTTTTGAATTGGAGCAACTCATTCTAAAAAAATACCAAAAAAAATAATCACATTTCTATATAACAATATAATTGGCTAAAAAATAATAACAAGACATAATTGAAAGAAATTTAAAAATGAAATTTAGAATTTTATTGGTTTAAATTTTAAAAAATCAATATTTTTTAGATAAAATTAAGAATGAAATTGGTTTATATGGCTATTGGATTAAAAAAAAAATTGACGAAGAAAATAGAGTAAACATGAGCTCCGATTTAATTAAAAAAAAAGCTAGTGATGCAGGGGACTGGAAATGAGCTAGTGGAGCAGCTCCACTAGCTCATTTCCAGCCAATTCTATTAATTACGTAAACATATGAAGAGTGCCTTGTCCCTATTAATATAGAAGTGCTGAAAATTTCAATGTAAAAAATCTACCAATTTTTTATATTTTTCAATTATTAATTACCTATTAATGTAATTTTTTACAGGGGGCAGTGGGTAGGGGGCAGGGGGCTGGGGCTGGGGGAGATTTTTCCTGAATATAGAAGGGCTCATGTTTGCATTTTTGTTAGGTTTTTGTTATGTTTTTGAACTTGTAGGGCTCGGGGAGTAGGGATGGAAAGATAAAGCGAGGGAGAGATAGTAGAGATACCTGGATTTTGGAGATGAAGCAGAGATGATCGAGATAATCGAGATGAAGTGGAGGAGATGTTTGCGTTTTCTTTTTTTCTTGTCGAGCAGTTAGATTTTTTTTAAGCCGAGCAGTTATTTTTTTTTTTTGTCGAGCAGTTCGATTTTTTTCTCATCGAGCTGTTCGATTTTCTTCCCATTGAGCAGTTAATCTTTTTGACAAATGCCTCAAGGCATTTTGTCGGTGCCTCGCCTCGAGGCGCACATCATGGCGTGCCTCAAACCCGCCTTTGAAAACACAGAATATATATAAAAATATGATATATTAGATCTTAGATAAATTTAACTAAGTAGTAAAATTATTGAATTTAGACAAACTTCAGATTAAGTAATCTCTTTTATTTATCACAATAAATTTGTGTGGGAAAATTAGAGGTGTCAAATGGGTCATGCTGTGCTGGCATGACCCAGTATGAGAGTCATGCTGAGTTGGGCATGTTCGGGCCTAGTTTTCCAGCCTAGCCTAGCCTTAGAATAGCTAGGTCATAAGAAGCTAGGACTTCAAGTTCGAGTCTGAGACTGACTCGCACAGTCACAGTTAACTCATCATCTCGGTTTCAGAATTGTAGATTAATTATTAAATTTTTTTTATAATTTTTATATATTAAATTAATATTTATGAGCTGTGAGTGCGATATTATATTATATTATTTATTAAGTTCATATAAATCACAAAAATATCAAAAATATACATTAATTATTCATTCATCATTTAATTCAAAAATAAATAAAATAATACAGTCACAACTCAAAAAATAGAGATGTCAAATTGGTCATATTGGGCCAGCACAATTCTTTTTTGGTGGTCCACTTGTGCCACCAAAAATTGGCATCCCCAACATGACCTGACCAGCCTGAATTTGTTGGATTTGGGCTTGTTGGTGCTGGACCATGGTGATTTCTTGCCAGGTCATGCCGTTTAGGGTCTACTTGGGTCAATTCTAAATATTATAAATTTTAATATAAAATTAAATAAATAAATAAGTAAATATAATAAAAAATAAAATTACAATCACAAATCAACTTAAAACTCATAAAAATAACTTAAAAAATATTATAAATTTAAATCGTATCGTAACATAATATAAGTACAAAATAAAAATACAAGCTCAAAGATTAAGACATTAATGAATAATCACGTAAGTGTCTGATAGTATCACTATCAGTAAGCTCAATCTCATTCTTTATTAAAGTTATACGAATCATTATCTGTCATTAATTTTTTTGCTATTATTGTAGTTGCAATACGATTCTTAATACCTAAACTCGAATTTTCTCAATCTTTCATCCATACTAATATTTCAATAATATTTAGATGTAATTTCGATCTCTCATCCAAAATTATTTTCACTATAATTGAAAAAGTAAACTTTGCTATGCTTGATATCATGAGTCAATAGATCTTGTATCATCTTAGATAGCACGAAATATATTGAATAATATGATTTTATCATTATTAAATATTAAGATTTTTATTATCGGTATATGATAGGATTGAGTAATAATCGATATTTAAGTACTGAGATAACTTGTTCCTATTTAATGATTCACCTCATTATTTTTTCTTTGCTAACTAAATGGAAAATTCATCATCCATGAATAAGGTATCCATGTTTGTACTTAGAGCTTGGTTACTACCACTATCATACCTAATATCATGGTATATAAATATTTCAATTGACTTCTTTTGAAAGATCTTTCAGGTTGGTATTCCTGGTTCATACACGAGGCTATATATGTCAAAATATTTTTTATTCCTTTTACTTTAATTGTATTGTCCATGTCGGTAGCTAGACAATAAAGAGATGGAATGGTAGACTAGTACTTTAAGTATTTGATTTCTATTTTAATAGTCATTTTACTAAATATTAGGTTGTCTTTAAATTTTCTAAAAATGCTACTAATATTATATATGCACATGAGTGTAAACTATCAAATACATGTTTTTCGTGTCATAAATAACTTTCAAGAATTTTATAAATAAAATTTTTATATCTAGTCAGTATCATCAATAATATGTTTGTCACTCTTACTATTAATGTAATCAGATATCATATCTTTGTATTTAACATATGACTCCAACATAAGGTATGTGTAATTTTAACATTATCTCACATCTAAATAGAAATTTTTTTAGACTTGCAGACAAATACAAACTACCAAACTTTTGTTGTTCCTGAGACATTAAAAATTTTTTTAGTTAATAAGTTTTTTTTCTAAAGTGAGGGAAACAATCTTAATTCCTGCTTGTACTATAAGTTTAATGAAGTGATGCTAGAGGTGTCAAATGGGTCAGGCAGCCCGGACTCAACTTGAGGCACAACTCGAGCCATGGCCCAAGGCACGACCCAACTCAGCATGCTTGGCTTAGCATAGCACAATCCATACCTATGTCTTGCTTGTGCCCGTGCCTATGCTCGTGTCCATGCCTATTTCGTGTCGTGCCTAGGTCTACCAGGCCACGTGCGGGTCCATGCACGACTCTTTATGAGGGCTCGTGGGCACACTAATTTGGCATGACCTGAACTGTGACTTGACCCCCCCCCCCCCCCCCCCCCCCCTTTCAGCTTGGGCTCTATAGAAATAATAATTAATGATTTTTGGGATTATATTGGAGTGTGTTCGTGACATCTAATATCTGGACTGGTCACGATAATGCATCTTATGCATGTTTCATTGGCCACTATATAGATTCTAAATAGACAAAATAAAAAATATTAGGATTTTTAAAAATTTTCTCTGTTCATGATGACCCGATCATTTTTAAATGCTTCTAATATTTTTGAGTTTATCTTTAGAGAATATAAAATTTTAAAATAAAATATTTAGTATCATATTCGATAATTCATTTAACAATGAAGTAGTGATTAATATGTTTGTCAGGATTATTAGATATAAATCATTAGGCGAGATTTTTTTATGTTAGATGCATTTGTCACATCATTAACTTTATAATTCAGGCGGAGATGTAGATTGTTTTCTTTGCTTTAGAAATATATGTAACTAGCTAAAATTTTTTCGCATGCCTTTCAGATAACATAAGTTTGGTAGTTTTTGTTTGTCTGTGGATTTAAAGAATAAATTTTAATTGGACGTGAGACACTGTTAGAATTACACACACCTTATGTTGGAGTTATGTGCTGATACAAATATATAATATCTGACTATGCCAATAGTAAGAGTAACAAGCTTATTATTGATGATACTGACTGAGCTATAAGAATTTTATTTATGAAAATTTTGAAGATTTTTTATGACATGACGAACATGTGTTCATCAGTTGATACTCATACGACTGCATTGCACTCAAGTCTATATGTAATATTAATCAAGGATTAAAATATTAGTTTCTACGGATATATTGGTACTTGAATTTTATGGATATATCGGATATATTGAAGATATATCGGTGTGTATTTATATATGAGCACCAATCAATGATAGATATATCGGTCTTAATAGATATATCGATACTTAGAATTTATGGATATATCAGAGATATATTGGTGGATATATTGGAAATTTGTATCATTGATATTAGTAGCATGTTTATAATTCTTTGAGACAACTCGATACTTAGTGATATAATTGTTAAGATGAAAATCAAGTACTTAAAATACTAGTCCATATTTTCATCTTTTTATTGTCTGACTACCTGCATGGATTCTAGGGTTAAGGTGGAAGAGATAGAGAATATTTGATTTACATATCTTCGTGTATGAACCAGGAAGATCAACTTGAATGGTTCATTCACAAGAAATTTATTGAGCTCTTTACATATTATGATACTAGATATGGTGCTAGTAGTAGTGAGACTGAGTATGGACATGAATACTATATTTAGGGACATTGACTTTTTCATTCAGGCAAAGAGGGATAAATAACGGATGAACCATCGAATATGAGCGAACTATCTCGGTATTTTGTTATCGATTATTGATCAATCCTAATCTTGATATTTTACAGTGGTAGAAATCATACGAGTCCACCTATCTTATGCTATCTAAAATGATATGGTATCTATTGACTCCTCCGGTGTTGAGTGTAGAATCGAAGTCTATTTTTTCTATTACTGTGAATGTGATTTTGGATAAGAGATCCAGATTGCAGTAAGATATTATTTAGGCATTAACATGTATGAAGAATTGGGAGGATTTGAGCTTGAACATTCAAGATCGTGTTGGGATTACAGCAAAAGCAAAGGAGTTGGTTGCTGATGATAATTCGTGTATTATTGATGATGATTGTCGGATTGAGACACTGATACTTATCTTATATCATCATTGACCATATGCTATAATGCTGTGTGCTGATGATATTTTTTATTTTCATTTATCTTTTTGGATTGATATTGTTTTTATTCATTTTTTTATCATATTACATTGAGGCTTGATTCTTGAATTTTTATTTATATTTTTTTGTGATTTGTATTGCATTGGTTTGTACTTTGTATTAATATTTTAGTTTTATTAATTCAGAGACTCTTAATTTTAAAATTTTAGTTGTTTATCATACATTTATTCTATATTTTATGTTTATATTTAATTTAATAAATTTAATATAAAAAATTTATTATTATATATTTATTTCAATTTAACAATTAAATATAAATAATTTAAGTATTAAATAATTAAAATTTAAATTTTTTAATAATTTTAATATTCTCGATTAAATATTTTCAAAATAGATTGAACTTAGCCTGAACCCAGCCCAAACTAGTTCCAAAGGTCAAACTTAGCTCGGATGGGCTAGAATTGGCTTGTCCAGGCATGACCTAGCACAGCTTCATCACAGACGGGTTGTGTTGGGCCGGCTGTAATGAAGCCGTATTGGGCTAGTCACGACATGGTTGCATGGCCCTCGGGCTCGGTTGGGCCACCTAAAATTGGGCTAGGTTGGCCTGACTCGTTTGACACCTCTACGTGACACATTCATTTAATATAAAAAGTCTTTTCTAATAGTCTGTTTATAATGGTCTTAACGAACATGGTAATAACTATTTTATTGTAGATGCATTATTGAATGTGATACTATATATTCTATTTTAAATATTATATCTTTCAAAGATTCTCATCATACACTTATATTTGACTTGACCATCATAAGGATAAAAGATCTTTAAAAATCTTAATATTTTTTTATTTAGTGTTCATTTAGAATCTATATAGTAAGCTGTGAGATATGCATAAGATGCATAATCATGATTATTTTAGATATAAGACGTCATCGATATTATTTTATTATATTTCTTAAATTTATTAATTATTTTTTTTTAAACTTATAGTATTTTAGTATGTCATTATTAGATTGAACCTAAGAATTCTATGATATTCAGGTTAAAAATATGTCTGCATGATATTGACAACCATTAGATCGTCCACAAATCTAATCGGCAGATCCATCATGGTGATCAATTTGGTCATTCTTTTCCTTCTCAACTCTTTATGATATATGAAGGAGTCAACATAGATGCTGAACTGAATCCAACCGCTCTGTTGAGTTTGCATTGGATCTAATGCAATGTATTTTTTGGTGCATTATTCGACATGCCTATTAAGGTTCACAGTCATATTTTTTTACAATATTTGCATTATGTTGTTTTTTTATCAATACCCCTAATATTTTTATTTTATATAATATTAAAATGAGTTCAAACTATTAATTTTTTTTTTCTAGTTTTTTATTTTTTAGAACTTTAGGTCGATGTCATCGGAGAAAATAAGATTTTAGTGGCCTCAAATTTTTCTGTAAGGTTATTGTTATTCATATTAAAAGTATTTATGTTTCTATTAATATTAATTTTATTTTCGTCATTAAAATTATTATTTATCATTTTTACTTTTTATTAGTTTATTCATTATATTCTAGATTATATTTTTAAAATTTAATATTATTTTATATTTAATTATTAATAAAAATAAAAATAAAAAAATTAAACAAAATTTTAATATTAATACTCGTAAAGGGTAAACTTATTTGCTTGACCTAATCATTTATAGAATACCGATTGTCAATGTGCAATGTTTGATATTCGATGTCTACATTGCAGTTTACACCCAAGTTCTAAGATGAGAGAGATTTAGAGATATGACAAGAAAGAAAGAGAAGAGAATGTAGAATTATGGATAGAGATTCGAAATGAGAGAGGAGGATATATATATATATATTTAAAAAATAAAAAAATTAAAAAAAATTATTTTTATATATTTTTTTAATTTTTAATTAAAAAAATTGGGCAGGAACCTGATGACTTTCAGGTTTCCTGCTGCTAGCTTTTGAGGGCACATTCAATGGCTGGCATGCGCGAGACCATTTATTTATTTTATTTTATTTTTTTATAGCTGCTTATGGTTCTAGAGACTAAAATCCAAAAGGTTCGGCTTCTAGTTCTAGGTTTGGGGTTGGGCTGTCAGGGTATCATGCAGAGGTTCGATGGGTGTCATAGGCTGTCGGGTTCAGACTGCACTCGTACTCAGCTTGAGTTTTTGGGCACTGTTGGTCGTGCCAAAGAATCGTGTCTTTCGAGCTAGACAGCTAGATCGTGCCTGATTGGCCTAATGCTCGGGAGACCTTGGCTCGGCATGACACGAATCATGCTTCAAGACAGCCCAAAATGGGCCCATACATGATTTTGGACGTTGTCGTGTCGGGCCATCACTACTCAATTGGGTCATGCCTCGTGTTGAGCTTGGGCTTCCTGACACACTTGACACACACTCACAACTCATAACAACATAAAATAAATATCATTAATTTTAATATAATAATAATAATAATGTAATAAGCTCAACTGTCTTAATGGTTCAATCTCAATGCCAACTCATATGAGTATACAATTAATTATTATCTTGTAAGTATCTGATGGGATGACTAGCTATAAGTTCAACCTTCTTAAAGTCTTATAAATTATTATTTGTCCGTAATTTTTCTGTTCTTGTTTCAATTTAATCTTGATCATGGATGCATCATGTCGAATCCTCTCAATTCTTCATGCATACTAGTGTCTCAATGATTTCTAATCGTAGTTTTGATTTTCTATCTGAAATCATATTGACTGGAATAGAAAAAATGGACTCAGATGCTACGCTCGACACCAGGAGAGTCAATAGATTTTAGTCATCTTAAATAGTACGGGATTGCGAACTCATATGATTTTCACCATTATAAAATATTAAGGTTCTTGTTTTTAGTATTTTGATATAATTGAGCAATAATCAGTATCTAAATATTGAGATAACTCGCTCATATTTAATAGTTCACCTCATCATTTTCTTTTTGCTAACTAAATGGAGAAGTCATTATCTCCGAATAAGATATCTATGTTCATACTCAGAGTTTGGTTACTATTATATCATACCTAATATTATAGTATACAAATAACTTAGTTGATTTCTTGTGAACAAATCTTTTAGGTTGGTGTTTGGTTCATAAACGAGGAAATGTATATACAAATAATCTCTACTCCTTTCACTTTAATTTTAGGATCTATACAGGCAATCAGACAATAAAAAGATAGAATGTTGGACTAATATTTTTTGTCCTTAGTTTTTATCTCAAGAGTTATATCACTAAATATCGGGTTATCTCTAAATTTTTAAACATATTACTAATTTTACATATATACTTGAGCGTATAAACTGATGAATATACACTCGTTGTATCATAAAAAATTTTCAAGAATTTTATAAATAAATTTCTTGTATCTCAGTTATTTTCATCAATAATTGGCTTGTTACTCTTACTATTGATATAGTCGCATATCACATATTTGTATCCTACATATGACTCAAACATCAACTATATATAATTTTAATAGTGTCTCACATTTGTTTAGAATTTTATTTTCTTTAGACTTGCATACAAATATAGACTACTAAAATTTTGTTATAAGTTAAGTGTTAAAAGATATTTTAGTGAGTTAAGTATTTTTTTTAAATTGAGGGAAATAATCTTTATCACTGCTTAAACTATCATGTTAATGATGTGACATATGCATCTAATAAAAAAATCTATTCTAATAGTCTGTCTCTAATTATCATAACAAACATTTTAATAACTACCTATTGTTAGATGCATTATTGAATGTGATACAATATATTTATTTTGAATATTATATTTTTTAAAGATTCTTATTATGCAGTCATATATGATCGAGTTATCATGAGGATGAAAAATTTCAAAACTCTTAATATCTTTTTTATTTTGTGTCTATTTAGAATCTATAGAGTGAGCGATGAGCCATGCATAAGATGTATCGTCATAACTAGTTCATATATTTGACATCATGGATACCAAACCACTATATTCTCTATATTCCCTATATTCTCTAAATTTATTATTAATTTAGTTTATCATTTCTAGAAGTAGACATAAAAATCATATGATATGCATGCTGCAAATAGGTTTATATGATATTGATTATCATTGGATCCTCCAAAAATATAATCGGAAGATTTATCGTGGTGATCAGTTTGACTATGTTTTTCTTTTCTAACTCAGTGTGGTATATGAAGAGTTTTAACATAGAAACTAATCTAGATCTAACCACAAAAATCTCACTACTTATTTGAGTTTGCTTAGGATCTAATATATCATATTTTTTGGTATATTGTTCAGTATATCTTTTTAGATGCTCAGTCTCGCATGCACTCCTATAAATTAATATTTTCTTATAGTATTTATATCGTGTTGATTCTTTATTGATACCTATAATATTTTTATTTTGTATAATATTAAAATGAGTCTAAACTATAAATGTTCTTTTAGATTTTTATTTTTTAGATATTTTTCGTTGAGATCGTGAGAGAAAACTAGGTTTTAGCAGTCTCAGACCATTTCGTAGGATTTTTACTACTAATATTAAAATTAGATATGTTTATGTTAATGTTAATCTCGCTCTCTTTATTAAATTTATTATTTGTTATTTTAGATTTTTATTAGGTTATTAATTATATTTTATATTTTATTTTTTAAATTAAATAATATTATATTTAAATTATTAATAAAAATTAAAATTAAAAAATTAAATAAACTTTTAAAAATAA
Organism: Sapria himalayana; assembly: GCA_029783825.1. Classification (NCBI taxonomy): domain Eukaryota; kingdom Viridiplantae; phylum Streptophyta; class Magnoliopsida; order Malpighiales; family Rafflesiaceae; genus Sapria; species Sapria himalayana. The sequence continues at coordinate 990,373 of JAREIK010002053.1, forward strand.
TACCCATTTTATGTTTATGGAATATCAATTCCCTAAGTTGATATACGATATCTGATGTATGTAGTTTGCACAAGAGTTCGAATATCGGGATATGATAGGTAAGCTGAAAACCCAATACCCAAATGAGAGAGGGCCGAGGATAGAGATTAGAGATTAGAGAGAGTGTGTGTGTCAAGTGTGAGATTAAGAAGCTAGAGAGAGAATATATATAGATATTATAAAGATTTTAAAAAATTATTTTTTTAATAATTTTTTAGAACAGAAGATAGACAACAATTAGATTTTGTATCCTAGTAGTTGGGGGTGCATCTAGCAACTGGATGCATTTTGGTTTGAATATATATATGGACCATTAGGTTAATTCGAGCTCGATGGTTTCAAAAGGTTCTAGATATCGAGTGAGGGTTGTGGGCTAGAGGAGGTGAGGCGAGGTGTGAGCCCGACGGGTCAAGGGGGCTTGGGCAGTTGGGCTCGAATTAGACCGTGCTCAAAACCAGCCCGAGTTTTGGGTTGCTTATTGTAAGATTCTTAAGTCGATCTATAAGAATGGAGTAATAAAAAAATTATAACATAGAAAAATAATTCATGATTAATGAATTTAGAAAATAAAATAGAGTGATGACATTCAACATTTATATTAGTAATGATGACAATGTATTTATATATTTCATTATTCATTTTGTTAATTTTGACTATAAACTAAATAATAAAATATTAGGATTTTATGAGATTGTTAATTTTTAGATAATCGTGTCATATTTGAATATATGTCAAGGGTCTTAAAAAACTACAAAATATAAAATACATTATATAACATTATATATATAAATATTTTAAGTAATAGTGTCGTAATAAATATTTTTGTAATAATCATTATATATGATCGGTTAATTAAAATTTTTTATGTTAGATATATGTGTCACGTGATAAACATAATATTACAAATCGATTTAAAAATAATTTTACTCATTATAATAAATATGAAATATATTAAAATATATTAGAATATATTGCAAATTACAAGATTTTTATAGTTAATGTAAATTATTAAATCAAAAAAAAAAAAAGAAATTCTTGTTGAATATTAAATATCATTAGAATTATATATATTTGATATTGGATTTATATGTTAATTATCAACATATAATATCCAACTTACTATTTCATTTATAGATTAGGGACAATCAAACAAATACATACTTACACTCTAGTTAGGCTCAAGTAATTATAAAGAAGAGATATGGTATAAAGTTTTATTTTTTTATTTGAAATAATTCAATCCTATGATAAAGTAAATGCTACATCATTATTTTCAAATTTAGTGTTAAGATAAAGTATAAGGTTTTGGTATTAGTTTCTTATGAGATTTAGTAGATTAGTCAATTTTTGGAGGGGTAGATACTATTAGTTGAGAGATTTAGTAGGTTTATTCTTTTATTATATACATTAGTCATGATATTTTATTAAATAATTCGACAAATTGACACATTACTGCTAATTTTGTGTATCACGATCATACACAACATATTGATATTGATTATAATTTTATATGTGAGAAGATCAAATATGATTCATAACTACTTACATGCTTATTGGCAAATAATTCACAAAGATGCTTTAAGGATTATATGTATTTTAATTTTTTTCTCTTTCAAGTTGAGAGTATTTGTGATATATATATATATATATATATATATATAGTTTGAAAGGATTATTTTAGAGGTTCATATTGATTATTATATTTTTTTGGGTGATTCATGTGTATTTATAATCATACTTTTTTATCTAGATTATATTATTATTATTATTCATTTCTTGAAGTTCTAACATTAATAGTTTCATATGCAAGTTTTGAAAGGATTTGTGTATTTTCATGATTGAGATTGCTTATATCAATCAAGAAATAGTTTTGTCACAATAAAAATATCTAATGGATATTCTGGTTGGGTTTGACTTTTTTGTTTGTGCACTCTTGAGGCTTTTTTTTTTTGAGTTATAAGTTGATCTTTCATTTGTTACTAATTTTTTTAATTATACTAGATATAAGAAAATTATAAAAGTATTTATTTGATTGTCATTAGACCAAGTATATTATTTACTATCAATATAGTTTATTGCTTTTTAGATTCTTCTAAAAAGTTTCAAATGAATGTTATCTTCACATACTTATATATGTAAAAGAATTTTTGGAATTGATGTAGTTTTCATGTATCATAAATATTTTTTATTGACTAGTTATTGTGATTCTAGTTGAACTTTAGATTACACAAACAAGTAATTCATTATAGTTTATTATATTTTTTTTGAAAAACAATATTACATGCTATAACGTAAAGAATTATGTTTATTATTATTTATGAGTTTTTTAAAAATAGATTGTTACTTTGTAAAATTATTTTTATTTCTGTTATGATTATTTTTTGTGACAGACAAACAATTAAATTTGTTGTTTCTAATATTATATTTTATGAGTAGGCAATATATAAAAATTAATTGTTATTTTATTTGAGAAAAAAAATACAAATTAGATTGATTATTATTGCTCATATTTATATTTTAGATTTGTCAGTAGGTATCTTCTTGAAAGAACTAAGGGGGTCATATTTTTTTTTCTCTAAACTTGTTATTTTTGATCTATATGCTATAGTTTGAAGTAGTGTTGAATGATCATGTGCTTGTATTTTAATTTTTGTATATATTTTATAGTATATATGTTTGAAATGCTCATTGTGATTTTGTGTGTTCCTAACCGTTCGGCTGTGTGGGTATATATATATTTTTTGTTATTTTTAGTATATTTATAAATATTTGTTTCATATTAATTATGATTATTCAATTTTATGCTTTTTATTTCTAAGATTTTTTATGTTAATAAAATATTTGTTTACTAATATAAATAAGAAATATCTTAGTTATCTCAATTTATTTATGTTTTCTATACTTTTATATATTTGAATATATTTCCCACATAATAAGTCATCTTGGCAGAAAAAGGAGTATATGTATATTTTTTATTTTTATTTTTTAGAAGGATAAAATTTAGGATAAAAAGTTTAAATTATAATATTTTTTTTTAATAAAAATCAATTATTATGTGCTAAATCAAATGAAATGTGAGCCATGATAAAGAAGTGTTCTTGGATGAAAATATGACAGAATTTGTTGAATTTCATTGTTTTTATTTATTTTATGTTTGTGATATATATTAGATTTTGTTATTTTTTATGTTTGTTATATTTATATATTTTTTGTTTGTTATGATATATATTAGAGTTTGTTATTTTTTTATATTTGTTATTTTTATGTATTATTTATGTATTTTTATGTATTTTTATGTATTTTTTATATTATGTATGAGTTGTCCCAGTTTAATTGTCATATATAGAATGGGGATTTATGTGAGGTGTTTTATATATAGTTGTTGAAGTTTACTTTATTTATATCAATGTGTTTAATTTAATTAATGAATTTTGATTGTTTTATTTTCGTATCTCAATTTATAACATGATATCAGAGTCACTCTCTAGGGAACATGATCCTTGGAGAGTATATATAAGTTAGAGTTATAAATCTTAGAGAGTTAGGCCGCACATACTCCACACCCACAATTGTAAAACAAAAATCAAAAAAAAAAATAAATAAATCAAAAAAAAATAGTCTGTTTTGAATAGTATATGTCAGTGTCACACTATTGCATGGCTTGCAAGGCATGCCTTTCCAATTCTTAAAATTAAGATTTGCAAGGAATGTTTTAATTCAGGAGTAATGTCATTTTTGATTCTAGTAATATTCAAAAATTCTAAAATTATTATTTCAGATTTAACATTCTTAATCCAAATTCTAATTTGTATTAATGCAGGTTTTTTAAAACCCTAATTTTGGGTATCTGATTTGAGTTTTTTTTTTTTCAATTTAAGATTTTAATTTTAAGAAATCATAATTTTAAGAGATCCATATTCACTCTCTTTCTAACAATAACTTTTTAATGGGGTTGTTGGGTGCATAACTTATACAAAAGCTTGTTAAAAGTTAAAACTACAAATTATTTTGATATGCTATGGACAAACTATTTTCAATTTTAGAAAATGCTAAATGGAGTTTGAGAAAAGTTGAGTAGTTTCAAGCAATACTTTAGGTTGTATTGATTTCAATTAACATATTATTGATATTAGATATAAATTTTAATCATTTCAATGTTGATATCAAATTATGTGTTGTTTATATTTGTGAATTAACATGAATAATAATACTTGACTCACCTTATGATGATGTTATGATAAATAATTTATTTAAATTTTATAGTATCATCTTTTGAAAACTTAATTGATAGATCTAGTAGCCTTTTAAAAGTTTTAGCAGGTATAATACCTTGGATATTTATGCCTGGCATGAAATGTGATTTCTTAATTATTAGAATATAAAATATTTTTTATATAATATAAGAAAGTACCATATAAACGAAAATTTTGATTCATTTAAAACTATTATGATATTTATTCTAAAAAAAGTGATAACACCCAACTTATTTTCTTGTTAAATATATTGAAAATATATAACCAGGATGAATCTCTTAGTGCTTATAAGGTAGCTAAGGGAGTACTTGAATGTATAAGCCTTTTTGATATAATTCCTTTTATTTGTCAGTAATTTTAATGACACTCTAAAAAAAAAAACTTAACCTATTGAAAGATATGAGAATGAAGATACCCTCGTTAAAGTCATATGTTCCAAATACAACTAATAAACATGAAGAGTTTGAAAATGTGGTGATTCAAGAATCAAGAGACAACTTCTTGTTGTTCATGATGGGGATGTTGAAGCATGTCAAACCTAGATGATTGATGATATTAAATTATTACCATTAAATCATATTAGTCTATCATATGAGAGTACTAACCACCTATTTTTATTATTTATGTGCATTTTTTATCTTATTATGTTTAATAGCATCATTCTTTAATGAATATCACAGGAGGAAAAGTAACTATATTTGACTTGCCCAAATAATTTCGTGCTCATGATTTTTTTTGTTATTGTTCTTCAATCTTTCTTTCTACTTGTTTGGTTGAAACAAATATCAATAACAGAGACAATAGAAATCATCTGATCTTTATTTTTTTTATAATTTTTGTATTTTATGAGAGTTAGGCAATGGATTTAGTTGAAGAAGAAGCTATGAAACTGAAGCCATTCCTATTTAGGCAGCCTATGATCTTCTTTTGATCATCCAAAGATTGTCTTTATTGATGTCCCAATTGTTTTCATTTTTATTGTTAGGTTTATCTGAAGTTTATTATTTAGTTTTGGTTCAAATTGATATGATTTATTTCTTCTCTATTTTGGACTTTCTCACATCAGTTTTAGGGGTGTGTTGGACTTTACTTTTTAATATTTGTAGTTGTTATGTATTTTATGTATGTGATGAGATGAGAGTGCCTAGTATGTATGAATTGTCTTAATCAAATTATATGCTATATAAGAGATTTTATGTGAGTAATTTTATATAAAATTGTTGAAATTTGTTATGTCGTATATCAACATGTATCAAAATTATTTTAAGTTTTTTGTTTTTTTTTTATTTTTGCATCTCAATGTATAATAATATATATTATGTGAAACAATCACACAGAAATATGTTTCCAAGCACAAATAATACTTAATTGAAATTTTTAAGTATAATAAAAATTTTCTTAAATGTATTTCACATGAGCGAGAAGAAAATATTGCATGTGTATTTAAAATAAAATAAAAAATAAAAATATTTTTAAATAAACATTTGAATAATAGTATATTTGGATATTATGATGAAATAAATAGATATAAAATAATAGTGAAATTGTGCAAATAAAAAATTGATTGAATTAATAGTTAAACAAAAAGTAGTATTATGTCACTTATGAAGAAGATTTAAAAAATTTATATATTATCTTTCATACCTATTTCATAATTAGTTATTTATGCTAAATTAAACCAAATCATTATAAATAAAACATTTGAAAAATTAGTGATAAAATATATGTATTGATTTGTAGGTTGATACATGAAGTTATGAATCTTTTTCATATAATTATATTGCTTAATGTTTAGGCTATGATTAAGAATATTAGACAATACATGGTTGGCATCAATGACCATATTTTGCATGAGATTGGCATTAGATATACAAACTTAAAAAAACAATTAATGATAATTAAAGATTTAATGAAATATCATTTAACAATGCCAAAAATATTCTATTATCTTTATAAAATGAATTGATTGGAAATGGTGAGCCTTGATTAGTTTTTTGATAATTTATTCCAAAAGAAAGTTATACTCTATTAAATTTTCATCTATAATTATGAGTAATGAAGATATTACAAGTTGTTTGATAATTTATTTGAATAATTTTAATTAGAGAATTTTTTTCAAGTAATTATAGATATTCATTAAGTTATGTGATGAAAATCATCAATATTATTAACAAAGCATTATCCCAACTATTTGGGGGTGATTAAATGATGATAAATATGTAATATTTTTTTTAATATTTTGTTAATAACAATTTATTTAAATTTAAATTTAAAATATGTTTTTTTAATATGAAATATAAATAATTTTTCTAAGTGAAATTACTAGAATTGAAATAACTATATCTCAATAGTCATTAGAAAAAAAGAATTGAGGGGGATAAGTGTGATGCTCATCATTCTAATGCAATTATTTTGGAATATCAATGAGAAAAATGAAATGTTTATTCTAAATATTTTATCTTATTGTTTACGAAATGAAAATGCCAATGTGGTATAACAACGATATCATGAATAAGATCAATGAGAATTATGAAAATTTTCAGTGAGATAGAAAATAAAGATAAAGTGATAATCAAAAGTAATCATAAATATAAAATAAATCACTTGCTATTTTGTTTAGTTGCATGCTTCTTGAATCATAATTATTTTACGAAAGATTGAAAAAAAAGTATGATGTAGAGCTTATAATTGACTGGTATGTATAAATATGCAATGTGACTCAAAATTAGATTCGATAAAGCATGAACAAAATTGTTGTATAGTTGACATTGGTGTGAGATGCCATAATGATTGAAAGCTCTAATTATATATCATATTTATTTTGTACCTTGTGATTAATAAAGTGTGATTATGTTATTGTTTATTGTCCTTTCTTAATAGTAGTAGATAAATTTGTATGCTAATTTTTATATATTTTTTGAGGGCAATATACAATGGGTTGAGAATATTAAAAAGTGAGCCCTATAGTGTTGTTCCTGCCATCATTGACATACCAATCATTATTGTTTTCGTGCTCTGGTCATTACTATCCAATCATAGATAATTTCTTTTGTGTTGTATTTTAAGAGAGTGAATTTGTGAAAATTTTTATGATATTTTGCTCAATCTTTTGGTTCATATGAATAATTATTATTAGCTCATGCAAACTACTCCCTGGTGATATTTTTATGTAAACTAGGTTGGTGAGAACTATTAATAATCTTAAAATTATTTTGTGTCATATCATTTTTGTTTATATAGATTATTTTAGAGGTAGGTCTTGGGTTTGAGACTAGTTAAATATTATCTTTTTATTTTTTAGAGATATGATTATTAAAATATTAATTTCGCACAATTAATATATTATGAATGAGTCTTATGCACTAGGTATGATTTTCATCTCTATCTGCATATATATTATTTAGAAGGAAAACTTTTTTTTGTCTTTTGTATATATGAATGATATTATTATTATATTTGATAATGAATTGTTATTTTCATATTGTTGAAGGTCATGTTTTGGTTTGATGACAAATAATTTTATCTACGGGTGCTAGGTCTCGAGTTTAAGACTCATCAAACATGATTTCTATGACTCCTGAGATAAGATTGTATATATATTAATATTTTTTTTAGATCTCGTGTTAGGGTTAGTGTCTTGTCCATAGTGTTTGATTTCTATATGATATCAATTTTCAAACTCTTGTGGTATAATTTTGCATTAGTAATTTGATATTTGAGCTTTTATTTTTTTTTGTTTTCTTTATTGATTAATTTTTTTTCAGTTTCAACTTTTGGAGCAATTTTGGACATGGTAACAGACAGGTAAGAGCTTCAACCACTGATGAAAAGTCATTAACATTAAAAAAAATGTTTTTTTTTTCGGCTTTTTAATTTTTATATCAAACCAATATGGTGGCATTTCTTCATTCTACAGGATTAGCACTGCATGCTTATTGGTAATTCTTTCTAAAGTGTACAGGTAACACTTTTTCATTCATGTTTCATGCAAAATGCTTGTGACAACTTGAACCAATGTGTATATTATCTACCGTTTTTATGTTACCTTTATCCATTTCCAGGCCTGGCTTGTTTTTTGTTTTTTTGCTTGCATTAGATATTGCTAGCCATTGGCTTCAGATGTACAGGTACTCCTCTAATTGACTTGTATTTTTGTACTTGATAAATTCTAGTCTTCTTTTTTTTTTTAATATAGGAGAATTGTGTTTTAGGGTCTCTCAAGACTAAATAATTAGTGATAAAGAAGTAATGTATATAAAATTAATGAAAAGGGTTATAAAATTTTTAAAAATTATATCAATTATATAGATTTTAAAACATATGTAAAATGTCCTTTTAATGATTAACTTCTAATTTTTAAAAATTAATCTTTCTGCTTTCATTTTGCTTATATTTATATTCTAATTTTTTTTCTCAATCTCTTTATTTTTTACTTTCATTTTGCTTAACTTCAACACAAATTGTTTATATTAATTATTATGAAACAAGACCGAGAGATGTGGGATAAGAGAGAGATTTGTTTTATTGGAACACGTAAATCATAACATTATGAAAAAACATAAAGTTAGTAGAATAAATTTATCTTTAAATATTCATATCTTTTATATTAATTATTAGACTTAATATCCTAACATTAATTATTTTTACTAACACATCCTAACTTATAATAATTTTTTTAATCTCATCAGTATGTCATAATGCTTGGAATATATTATCGTGTAGAAATAATTTTAAGTTTGATAATAATTGTTTATTCTCTAATAATTTTGAGTTACTGTATTTTGAAATGACATGCTGCATGGGCTGCCTCCATAATGTTTTACACCTTTTGAAATCTTAAAAAAAAGATACTATTTTTTTATGAGTTAAGACTTGTATGTTATTCTCAATCATGAGGTGAAATGTGAACTCAAGATTTAATGGGTAAATTATAATATTAAGCTCATCTTTGCTATTTGAAATAATTGATGGTGGTGACATTTTATATAATATGGTCTTGTGTAAAAAAGTGTAGAAAAAATATTTGTTAGAAAAAAATAATTAGGAAATTAATGAAAAACTAAAGTATTGAGAATTTAAATATTAGAATTTGATATTGATTAGACTAAAAATATGTTTGAAGATTACATTAATTTTCCAATTAAAATGTGTATAATTGATCTTGTTAATATTGAAAATAAAATTAAGCAATGATGGTAATCATGAAAAGAATGTATTCCAATTTCCATTTTTTCTTAAATTAAATTAAATTTAAAAATAAATAAAATTAATATTTTAATTAATATTTATGATTCTCATAAATATCACCCTTCACATTACATATTAATTATTATCAATGATGATGACATCAATTTTTATTCTCTAATTAATATAATTTTGTCACAAATACATACAAAGGTGTCTTTTACAATTATTACTTATTTGTTTTCATTCTATACTTTCATATCTTATATCTTATTTTTTATCTATTACTTTTTTAATATATGCACACACACACACACACACACATTAATTTTAATTCTATTTGGTCTACATATATTAATGTTTACTTTATGATTCTCGTAATTATTTAAAAAATATTAAAATATATAAAGCTTTAAAAAACATAAAAAACAATAAATACTTGAATACATTGTCAGAAAAGATTAATTATTTCTTTATTAATTTTTGATATTCAATGTTTCCTTTTCAGTACATTCTTGCTAGGCAAAACTAGCCATAAAGATGTGAAGGATAGTACTAACTGGCTTCTCAAGGCTTACTATGGAAATCGAATGTTTATGGCCTTCTGTTGTGTGGCTTGCGAGGTAAATTTATTATAGTTTTTGAGCTATTCCTTATATATATATAATTTTATTATTATTAATATATTTTTTTTTGTTTTTTTTTTTAAATTTGCAGGTTTTATATATTATCTTATTTCTTGGTGCAGAAAAAGAGACTGAAAATTTGATAAACGTAAGCATTGATTTTATATAAATATTTGCTTTTGTGAAGCCCATGGGTCTGTTTATGGCAGGCTTGCCTTTGACATTTATAAGAGTTTTCTCTCTCTCTATTCCTTCAGGTCTTAGCTACTTACATGGAAGAAGGTTTTTTTATTTCTTTCTTATGTATTGTGGTCTTGTTTGGTTGGTCGATCAAGCAGGTCATAAATATCATTCAGGTAGTCACGTTTTAGAGTTATCTCTAATCTCTGTCATCATAATATTCATAATGTGTACACTATGGTAAACAAGACAAGGAATTATATTTGTATTTGCTTAATTGGTTGCTACCTGCTAGTGTTTGACAAATAAATTATCTTGTGCCCCATCAGATAAAGACTGCTGCAGACGTTTGTGTTCTTCATGATGTGGAGAGAAAGGTGAAAGCTCAGCATTCTTGTAAATTGGTGCACTAGGAAATGCTTTTCCTCTTTAAAAAGATTCATGTAATCTATAAGGTGCCCAAAATATTTAGTCTTGGTACTTTATATTTAGACTTAGGATTTTTTGTTCTCGTGTTAGTATTTTAGGTTAATAATCATTGTATTTATTTACTGCATATGACTTTTTCATTAAATGGTTTTATTTGATCACCTTATCCCATCTCTCTTCTCTCACACACACACACACACACCCTCTACCTCTCTCTCTATATATATATATATATATATATATATATATATATATATCACCTCTATCACACACTATATGACTTCGTTATATCATTCATTTTCTCTCATTAGTAGGATAGTTCAATTGACAAAGTCACAAGACTGCTTAACCTCGAGGAGTTTGATACTCATGGATGTTGAATATGTTATAAAATAAAACTAAACTCGCAATAATTTGAAAGATAGAAAATTCAAAACTAAAGCAATAAATTACATCATGAAATAAAATATATTCAAAATAAAATGATAAATTGGAATACATGGGAATGAGTTTCAGAGAAATAGGAAAAGTTTTTTATATAGGAAAAATTTTAGATATCTCCAAACAAATTTCTAATGTGGGTAATGTGATTTTCACCTACCCTCATTAAAATAATATTCTCCCACTTGAAAATTATTTTCTTTGCTTGTCAATACTTGCTTCCAATCTTGTTAAGTCACATAAAGTTCCACACCATTCAAACTTGTCAGTGCTGATCGGTTTGGTCAAGATATCTGCTATGTTTTCTTCGGTATCAATCTTTTGTAAATCCACACTTCTTTCTTCTACTTTCTCTCGTATAAAATGATATTATATCCTGATATGTTTTGTCTTTGAGTGAAATACTAAATTTCTTGTTAAGTGTACAACACTTTGATTATCACAAAATAAAGTAATTTTATTTTGTTTGTATCCAAACTCTTTCAATAGTATTTGCAACAAGATTGCCTATTTACTAGCTTGTGTAGCTGTAACATATTCTGCTTTTGTCGTATAAGTAGATACAATAGGCTGTAATTTTGAAACCCAACTTACATGTCCTTCAGCAAGAGTAAAAACATAACATGTTGTAGGTTTGTTATTATCAATATTTTAGCATAGTCTGCATCAATATAACCTCTAATAATAAGATATGAACTTTCATAACATATTGTAGTATTTGAGATTCCTTTCAGATATCCGAAAATCTTTTTCACAGTACTCTAATATTTTAAGCTCGGATTTGCCATGAATCGACTAACCACTCCCACGGCTTGTGCAATATCTGGTATTGTACAAATCATTGTAAACATTAAACTTCTCACTGCTGATGCATACGATACTCGAGATATCTTTCTCCTCTCTTCTTCCGAGCTAGGATAGATATTTGAGGATAATTTGAAATTAATAGGAAGATGGATAGAAATTGGCTTGTTATCTTGCATGTTGAAACGACACATGATCTTGTTAAAATAATTTTATTGAGAAAGTCAAATCTTCTTATTATTTCTATCTCGGTAAATCTGTATCCCTGAAATCTTGTTTGCTAGTCCCAAGTCATTCATATCAAATTCTCTAGTCAATTGTGCCTTTAATTCTTAGATTCGACATTTGTTTGGGTTTGCTACCAACATGTCATCCACATATAATAGTAAAATGATGAAATTATTTTCTTCAAATCTTTTGAGTATGTATAATGGTCTGAACTGAGTCTATTATACTCAAGGCTCATGATGAAAGAATCAAATCTCTTATACCAACATCTTGGTGCTTGTTTCAGACCATATAGAGATTTGTTCAACTTACAAACCAAGTTCTCCTTATTAATTTTAATAAATCATTCTAGCTGGAACATATAAATTTCTTCTTTAATTTCTCCATGAAGAAAAGTAGTTTTAACATATAACTGTTTCAAATGCAAATCAAGTATAGCACATGAAGTTATTACTACTCTAATTGTTGTAAGACGAATCACCGGAGATAAAATTTTATTGAAGTCAATACTTTTTTTTGAGCATAACCATTTATCACCAATCTTGCACGATATCGTTCTACTTGATTATTGTTATCCTGTTTTATCTTGTAAACTCATTTGTTGCAAATAGATTTTCTTCCGATTGGTAACAGTACTAGCTTCCAAGTCTTGTTCTTGTGTAAAGTTTCAATCTCTTCCACCATTGCTGTCATCCACAGAGATGCATCTGAATTATTTGGAGCTTCTTGAAATATTAAAGGTTCTCTATCTTATGTTAGGAGATAATATGCAATGTTGCTCTCCGTAACATACTCTGAGTGCCAAGCTGACGGTATTTTATTACGAATTGGCCGACTAACTCCTTGAGCTTCAGACACGACTTGTTCTTGTGCTTCATGCTCTAATTTTTTCTCCATTGACTTTGGAACATCTTGTATGTGATCATTTTCTACATGAACAGTGATAGTTTCTGAAAATTCTTTTAATGTGCTATAATCTTCAATTTTTTTTAAAAAATTATATCTCTGCTGATAATTATTTTGTGGTCAATGGGTTCCCATGGGCAATACCCTTTTACTCATTCAGTATACCATAAGAATATGCATTTTCTGGATTTTGGATCAAGCTTTGCTCTTTTTTGGGTGTTGTACATCACATATGCATGACATTCAAAATAATGTAAAATATAATTGTCTACTGGCTTACCCATCCATATCTTCATCGGTGTCTTCAAATCAATTTTTGTTGATGGTGATCAATTTATCACATAGCATTCAGTTTTAGTTGTTTCCGCCCAAAAAGAATTGGGTAGTCTTGCAGTCCTTAACATTGCTCTCATTCTTTCTGCAAAAGTCTAGTTCAATCGTTCTGCTATTCTATTTTGCTGTGACATGTATATGACTGTGAACTGTCGTTTAATACTTTCTTGCTTACAAAAAATAAGAAATTTATCAACTGTATACTCACTTCCATTATCTATCTGTAAATATTTAATTTTTTTCTCATATTCAAGTTCCTCCAGGCTTTGAATTCTTTAAAAGTTAAAAATATATCTAACTTTTTCATGATTGGATATACCCAACATCTCCTTGAATAATCATTAATGAATGATATAAAATACTTTGTTCATCAATAATATATTTCAGGTGATTCCCATACATCAGAATATATCATGTCTATAATATTTTTACTTTTTATATTTGATCTTTTAAATATCAATCTATTCTGCTTACTAGTAACACAATGCTCATAAAAATATAAATTTATTGTTTTGAGTCCCGGAAGTAACTTTTTATTAGAGAGAATCTTTAAACCTTGTTCTGACATGTGACATAGTTTAAGATGTCATATCATTGTTGATTCTTCTTCTTTAGTAATTGATGCAACACATGCATTTGTTTCCTGTATTGTTTCTCTTTTAAGCATGAATAAATTTGCCGTGATTTTTTCTCCATTCATTATCACAAATGAATATTTCACAATCTTTATCATCTCATTTTTAATATGAGTTTTACATCCAAGACTATCTATTTGTCCCAAAGACAATAGATTTTTCTTCAAATCAATTACATGTCGTATCTCTTGAATGCTACGAATCATATCATTAAACATTTTAGTTTTGATAGTACCCATACCAACAATTTTCAAAGTATGATCATCACTCATGTGCACCGACCCACCTGAGATAGGTTCATATTTGTGAAATCAATCTCTCCGTGATATCATATGCCACAATGCTCCCGAGTCTAGCAACCATACATCACTAAATTATTTTTTATTTTTAGTAATTATTGCTACCTCATTGTATAAAAAACTATCTTCATCATTGTTACTTGTAATATTTTCTTGTGTCTTAGATAACTCATCATCTATATTTTTTTTCTTAAACCAACAATCTCTTTTTAAGTGTAATTTCTTATCAAAGTTATAACATTTAATATTTTTCTTACTTTGAGATTTTGATCTATCATAATTCTGACTCTTACTGGAGCCACGCTCCGTTGATCTCCATCGTATCATCGTTAAAACATCTATTTGTTATGCATTTACATATCTATCTTGTTTATTTTTCTGTCTATTTTTTTCTTCTAAGATGACAGAGACAATATTATTAAAAATTAAATTATCAGTCAATGCATCATTTGTTAGATTGATGACGAGTTGATCATACGAATCAGATAAACTCTGAAGTAAAATCTCAGCACGTTTAACTTTTTCTATCTTATGACCTAATGTAGTAAGTTGTGAAAATAGAGTATTCAGAGTGTTGATATGATCAGTTACTGTAACAGATTTCATCATTCGTAAAGTGTAAAGTCTTCTTTTTAAGAAGATCTCGTTGTGAAGTGACGAAGCCTCGTACAATCTTGTGAGAGTATCACAAATTTCTTTTGGCGTATTCTTTTCTGCTACACTCGATAATAAGTCCATCAGCAAGTGCCAAATGCAGGCCAGCTACTGCATTACTATTCATATCATTCCATTTGTCATCAGGAATTCCGGTGAGTCTTTTTCCAACTGCATCTAAGCAATTATCATTCCTCAAAATTGTTTTAATTTTTATTTTCCACCATGAAAAATTACCTCCATTTAATTTTTCTATTTCAAATTTTGCTGTAATGTTTCACTTTTACCGTGAATAAGAATCGAGAATAATAATAACAATTTGTGTTATTACACTAAAAAAGTTCCTAGGTAAGTGGAGAGGCGTAATTATCCTCTTAAAAATCACAAACCTTGAGGCTCTTATCGTCTTTTTGACAGAACTTTTCTAATATACATTAATTACAAAAATTACTAACCTCCTCCGATATCACTGTTATAAAATAAAACTAAACCCATAATAATTTGAAAGATGAAAAATTCAAAACTAAAGCAATAAATTATATCATGAAATAAAATACATTCAAAAAAAAAATGATAAATTAGAATACATGGGAATGAGTTTCAGAGAAATAGTAAAAATCCTTTATAAATGAAAAATTTAGGGAATCTCCAAACAGATTTCTAATGTGGGCAATGTGATTTTCACCAACCCCCATTAAAATAACAGAATATGTTTTTCTCAGGATATATTTGTTAATTGCTTTATTTATACTATTAGGATAGTTTTATTAGCTTTGTTCTTGGGCCTCAACACCAACATTAGTAATGGTCGTGGGCATCCCGGTAGTATGGCTTAGATGAACTATGGTTCCTGACATAATTAGGAGGGTTTCCAAGTGTTTGCTTGGTAGGCTCTCTTGCCTTTGTTGAACCAAGTTGGGTTTGCCATGGCCCAGGTTAAAATTGGGTTAGGCCAACCATGGTAATTTTGTTATGAATTTTTATAATTAATTTTAACATTTAATTTTTGAAGTTCTAGCTTGATATATCTTTTGATCTATTTAGTTTTTTTTTTTTTGATGTATCATTCATTAATATTAATTAAAGAAATAATATCGTGGTGGCGAAAGGAGATAATATTTGAGAAATATCTCTTTTATTAAAAAAGTCATCTGCAATTCGAGGTGTCAAAAATTCATTAACAATTATTTATTTCTGTATATAGTTCAGACCAAGTATATTGTGTGGTCTTTTTTTTTTTTTTTTTCGTTTTTGTATAATGCATTAATATTATTTACAGAAATGAATAATTGTTAATGAAATATGATATAATGTGAAAAATATTTCTCTTGTTTTTATTGAAACAAACTTCTGCGCTGCAAGGGGATAATCATAAATCGTGGATGGCTTACTTGTGCTGGTGATCCTTTTGTCATAAATACACCGGTTTAGCATTTTTTTTATTGTTTTCTAAAATAATATTTTACAAAACTATATAATGTTTGGTGTGCCAGACTTAAATTATATATGTTTTGCTACACTGAAAATTAACCTGATTTTGGCCTTCACCTCTTAATATTAAAAAAAAAAATGAAAAATTCGGGTTGAATTTCTTATAAATATCATCATTTTATAAATTTAAAAAATTAATGATGAAATAATCAATGCCTGGTCTGACCCATGATCTTTAATTTTTTTTTTGTAAAAATATTTTATGTAGTTTCATATTTTTATGTTAAATAAAACATATTAATATAATATTTTAAATATCATTTTGGTAAGTATATAAAATTCTGAATTTAAATTCTAATAGTAAATATGAAAATATTTTATATATAATATAAATAAAAGATAACTACATTTATTTTTTTTATAATAAATAAAATCATCATTTACTTTACTTATATATATTATAGAAACAGTTTCAATTAATTTTTAAAATAGGATTAAAAAATAATTTTCTCCTGTATGTAAAATATATATATTTGTCCCCTTAATCCCCTCCATGTTATCCATTATCTTACATATGTAAGTCTAGAAGCCTTGAGATAAGAGTAGGTAATACTCTCATACCAATCACATAATTAATTATTTAGCAAGTATCCAAGGAAGTTTATCTAGTATCTCTAGGGTGACTTGTATTATAAAAGCTAAAACATCAATCTTCTTTTATCAACCAAGCTACTATGCAATTGGTTTCTTTATTTAAAAAAAATATAATTTTAAAATATTATTTTATTTATTTCATGAAATAATATAAAATAAAATGAAGAACATTATTGGGGGTACTTAAACATAATTTTCCATTTCATTTATGTTTATTAGTACTTAAACATAGTATCAACTTTTTTGAATCATTTGATAGTATTAGCATCTTGATGTTATATTTATACTGAAATTTAGTTAATAAGAAAAAATATTTTACTAAATAGTTATTTTGATAGAAATAGATGAATAATAGTGAAATTAGATATACTTTGATTATGAATTATAGACTTAGTGGAGATTTATTTTGGAGGGCTAAAAAACAAAGCAAAAGTTATGACATTTCCAAAGTAATGACTTAGTTATACTAGGACGAGCCTTATTGAATAGTCATGATAATGATATGTTTATTTTGGATGGCTAAATAAACTCGGCTTGACATTGCATCCAATCTTGAGCTAGTAGAAGGTTATGTTGCAGCTCACGTAAGATAGTATCTCAGTCACACAGGTACTCCTCAACTACTTGGACATGGTAAGTACCTGGTACATAAGCTAATAGATTTGGAGGTGAAATTCCCTAAACAACTTCAAAGGGTTTATCTTGGTGGAGGAGTGAGTTGAAGTGTTGTAGCTGAACTCAGCCCAGGGAATCCATTCGAGCCACTTCCGTGGTTGGTCACCAGTAAAACATCGTAAATATCGCTCCAAAGTTCGATTGACCACTTTTGTTTGGCCGTCTGATTGGGGATGGTAACTTGAGCTCATACACTTGGTTCCCTGCAGTTGTAAATATCGCCAAAAGGTGTTGATAAACACCTTGTCTCGATCGTCGACAATTGATGTCGGAATACCGTGCATGCGAGCCACGTTGGTAACAAATGCCTTGGCAACCATTAGAGCAGGTAACGGGTGTTTCAAGGTGATGAAATGAACATATTTGATTAGACGGTCAATAACTCTCATGATAGGAAGTATACCCATTTGAAGATGGTAACCCCTCAATAAAGTTCATCGAGACATCAGTCCACAATTGAGTAGGGATAGGTAGCGGCTGAAGCAACCCTGCCAGCTTCATACAATCAGTTTTGAACCGTTGATAGGTCTCACATTGCTGCAAAAAATCCTTCACCATCCGGCGCATATTAGACCAAAAAAAACTCTGTTTGATATGAGAGAGTTTTATGGAACCCAAAGTGCCCACCTATTGGTAACGAATGGCTATCAGCTATTATCTTTGAAATCAAGGATGAGTTGGGGTTCAAATACACCTTGTTTCTCTTGAACCATACTCCATCACGTTGGAGCATCTGGTGGGCAGTTGGAGAGGGTTTTTTTTTTAAATAAGTCTTCATAAAATGAGTCATGTTGGACTTCCTTTTGAAGCATTGGCCACCAATTTACAAGTGGTTGGGAAATGGATAAAAATTAGAATTCAGCCACATGTGAAAAATAATTTGCACCTTGATTTTCAAGCCCACGTTTATACTTAATTTCATAATCATAACCAAGTAGTTTTGGCAGCCATCATGTTTGTGCTGGTGTAGTAATCTGTTGCTCCAATAGGTACTCGAGACTTTTTTGGTCAGTGCGGATGGTAAACAATTTCTCAAGCAAGTAGGGATGCCATAACTTGATTGCCTTGACAATAGCTAATATTTATCTCTCATAAGTGGATAATAATAAGGCCGAACCCTTTAGTGCTTGGCTAAAATATGCACTAGTTGATTTTCTTGTGTAAGAATTGCACCAAGTCTGATTCCGATGGCATCACATTCAATCACAAATCATTGAGTAAAATCGGGAATGCATAAAATTGGTGGTGACGTCAAGGCCTCTTTTAATTGTGTGAAGGTCCTCTCTACTACCTCATTTCATTGAAATCCATCCTTGCTCAAGAGATGGGTCAGGGGAGCTGCAATACTGCCGAAATGACGGATAAATATCCGATAGTAGCCTGCTAAACCAAGGAACCCATGGACCCATTTTGTTGTTGTCGAGGTTGGCCACTCAATGAAAGCTTGTATTTTGGTTGGATCAACCGATACACCTTGCTCCGAAATAATGTGTCCCAAGTACTCCACTTGTAAAACATCGAATTGACATTTCGACTCCTTTGCAAATAAACTGTTAGTGGATAGGATTTGGAGAATAATTTCTAGATGTGCGAGATGGTCTTTCCATGATCTTGAATATATTAGAATGTCATCAAAGAAAACCAAAATAAATTTTTAGAGATAGGAATGAAACAGGTCATTCATGAGACTTTGGAAGGTTGTTGGTGTATTAGTGAGGCCAAATGACATCACTATAAATTCGTAATGGACTTAGTGTGTCCGGAATATTGTTTTAGGAATGTCATCTTTGTGCAGCCATATCTGATGATACCCCGACAATAAATCCAATTTAGAGTAGAATTTTGCTCCATGGAGTTCATTTAATAGCTCGTCGATAATAGAAATTAGATATTTATCTTTAACTACGATGTCATTTAGAGCTCAATAGTCCAGTCAAAAATGCCAAGCACCATCTGCTTTCATTATTAACAAAACTGGGGAAGAGAATGGACTGTTACTAGGTTGTATAAAGCCATAATGCAAAAGCTCTTTTACCATCTTCTCTATCTCATTTCTTTGTGAATAAGGGTATCGATATGGCCTCACACTCACTGGTCCTGTGCTCGGCTGCAATGGGATCTGGAAGTCATGTGACTGCCTTAGAGGTAAGCTGGTGGGTGATTCAAATACATGAGAGCATTTTGCTAGTAGTTGGCCTATCTCATGTAGGTATGACTTTGGTTGGCTGGTGGTGGTGGTGGAAGGAATTATTAGGAAAAATAACCCAATGCCTTGTAACCTATTAGATTCCTTGTCAGACAAAGCTTCAATGTTGGTCAGTCTCAATCCTTGGAAGGTATGGGGGATCCCTTCTACTTTGAAGTTCATGGTGAGCTACTTGTAGTCCATTTCGATGGGTCCGAGAGTTTAAAGCCATTGTACTTCTAAGATTACTTGGCATGCTGTGACCGGAAGGATGTAGTAGTCAGTGGTAAAAAAATTTCTTATCCTGAATCGTTGGTAACCCAAACTTGGAGACTCTGGCATGATCAATGAAGTTATGCATACTACCATCTCTTAGCACCATCACATTCTTGTTTTTCAGCTTGCCCAGAACATGTATGGTTTATGGGTGTTCAGTTCCTGCAATTGCATGAAAAGAATTTTTTGGTTTAACTTCATGATGCTCTTGTTCCGAGGAAGCGCCTTCGACATCCTCAGTGTTCATATGAGGGAAATCCTCAGTGTTCATACGATGGCCAACAACAAACTTCTAGTCACAATAATAACATAATCCCTTCTTTCGTCGTTCGTGTGCCTCTTGATTGGTGATTTGGTAGAATGTTGCTGGTTGAGCATTCGAACTCTGGTTCATATGCTGGGTTGGTAGAGGTCCTAGCACACCAGCTATGGGGTTGGGCGAGGCCTTTAGTGTCAATGAGGCTAGTTGAAAATGAGTTTGCTGGTTTGGCTTCCTCTGTAGTTGGTTGCGTTCTTCGATCAGCCTAGCAACTCCTATTGTATCTACCAAGGTTCGTGGCTGTTTAATTTTTACATCTATGCCAATTTCATCTTGAAGTGCTGCAATAAAACACCCAATGAGAAAATTTTTGGGCAAGCCATCAACTCGGAGGGAAATCTTTGCAAAAGATTCTTGATAAGATGCTATGGATGTGGTTTCTTTAAGATGGGTCATGGCTTCTTATGGGTCTTCATAGTCAGTTGGATCAAACCTAAGGTGAACAACCTTGGTGAATTCAACCCATGAGAGGGGTCCACGGAATTTTGTCAACCATCTATGCCATTGCAAAGCGATGCCTTCTAAATGGAAGGAGGTTAGATGAACTTGTTTTCTTGGTGCAATATCCTGAAAATCAAAATATTATTTTGCCTTATATACCCAACCATTGGTGTCATTTCCGTCAGGGAAATGAGAGTTTAAGGTGATACGGAGGCTGACTGCTAGAGATAAGAGAACGAAAAGTATGAGGATGTGATGGTCCTTCTGGTACGAATGGGTTGATTTTAGGAGAATTGGAATTTTGGTTATGGGAGGTACAAAGGTTTTGAAGCTCTGTTAACATGGCTTGTAGAGCTAAGTTTATTTGATTGAAACTGGACTCATGTCGGACTAAGGATTCATTGACCTCATTCCGAAATTCTTAATTTGTTTTGCCGTGAGTGTCAATGATCGAACCTCCCTCCAATACCAATGATAATAGGATTTGGATATTTATCTTTAACTGTGATGTCGTTCAGAGCTCGATAGTCCATGCAAAAAAGCCAAGCACCTTCTAATTTCTTTATTAACAGAAATGGGGAAGAGAACAGACTGTTTTTGGACTGTATCAAGCCAGATTGCAAAAGCTCTTTTACCATCTTCTCTATCTCATTTTTCTTTTAATAAAGGTAACAATATAGCCTCACACTCACTGGTCCTACGCTTGGCTACAATGGGATCTAGTGGTCATGTGACTGCTTTGGAGGCAAGCTAGTGGGTGATTCAAATACATGGGAGAATTTTGCTAGTAGTTGGCCTATCTTCGGTGGGTATGCCTTTGGTTGGCTGCTGGCGGTGGTGGAATGCTATGTGCATACACATGAAGTGATAGTGGGCTTCATGGCAAGATGGAAGACTTGGACTAAATTATTTATTCAGTCATTAATTGTTGAGTCAGTTATTGAATAAGTCTTGGTAGTTGTTGAGTCGGTTATTGAATAAGTCTTGGTAGTTGTTTAGTCGGTTATTGAATAAGTTTTGGTAGTTGTTGAGTTGGTTATTGAATAAGTCTTGGTAGTTGTTGAGTCAGTTATTGAATAAGTCTTGGTAGTTGTTGAGTCAATTATTGAATAAGTCTTGTTATTTTCTCATCCATGTATGGCTATATATATGGCCAAAATTAATTGAGTAAAGGGTAGCTTTTCATTATCAACAGTCCCCTCTTTATCTTATTCCTTTCTCCCCTTAACTCCAAATTCTTTCTTATCAGATAACTTTTCTTGGTCATTATTTTACAAAATAAGTTATAATAATATTTGTATGATACTACTTTATCATCTAGTTGTTATAATCTTTTTACTATATAATAATTTATTTGTGATCATGTCATTTTCTTGGAGAAGTGGCTCATTTGTATCGAAACAAAATTTCAATCAAAACTTTATTTTTCATGGAAACTAAGTTTTATACTCGTACGTGAAGTTGTAATGTTTTTTAAAGTTACAATTTATTTGTTTTAGACATGACTTTTTGCCGAAGAGAGGTAATATTTCAGTCATGGTCATTCCTGCCACTATGACTTTATGTTTTAGAGAGAGAATATCTCAGTTGTGACATTCTATTCATTGTGACTTTGTGCTCCAAAAAAGTTATTCATTAGTTGCGACATTCTTCCCATTGTGACTTATTTCTAAGAGCAATTACCTCAATTATGATATTCTTGTCACCACAACTTTGAATTTTAGAGAAGAATTAACTTAGGCATGATATTCTTTGTTACTATGACTTTTGTACTCTATGAGAGATTTGAAAAAAATAATAGTCACAACTTCAATCTAAAGTAACAACTTCCAACTTTAAAAGTCCCACAACAACTCAATGGGACCTTGAGGTATAAAAAGTAGAATTATAGTTTTTTCCAAAGAGAGGTGGGGGATTTGAAATTCAAAGCCACGGGCACACAAAACCCTAGGTGTCATGAATTCCAACCTCTACTTAGAGACAAATCTAAAGTGAATGTGAGCAAGGAATGATTGGAAATAGGATTTGAGATTTAGATCCTCACATTAGCTATCATTGGTAAGCCTCTATCCGACAAGATGAACCATAAAAATATATCTTAAGAAAATTCTTCCCTAATGTCAGGCTAAATAAGGATCTAGGTTTAATTTATTATAATTCTATATGGTGATTATGATTATTTAATATTTTATTCATGGTAATATTATATTTAAAATATTGATGGATTTGGATCTAATATATAGATTCCACATCAATTTAAGATTCCACATCTAATATAGATTTAAGTTTGTTGATTATGGTAGATAGTAATATTAAGTCATAAGACATACTCACGAGATTTGACCTAAAAGAAGTGACAACCCTTGTACTTTTTTCTAATGAGATAAACCTACGTGTGGAAACTCTAAGTACAATGTTCACAAAACCATTGAGGATATTCTAGAAGACATACTCACGAGATATACATTTAATTAATATAAGTACAATGTTCACAAAACCAAAAACACAAAAGAACTTTTAACAAATCCATTGAGGATATTCTAGAAGAATTGACCTTAAGATGATGTAGGGATTATGTAGAATATCTAGCCTAGGGGTTTCACCAGTTAATGAGAGTCATGTATTGATCATGGTAAATAGTGACAAATAAATTAAGAGACACATTCAACTAGAAGTATTTCATAAGGTGATGATAGTCCTACGAGTCACTTTCTCTTATATCATTTTCATAAATAAAATCAACAGGAAGATATATGTTAAATGACACAAATGTGATGCTCACAAAACAAAAAGCACAAACATAATTATTACTACAACACTTCATATCTTTTATGATATTAGAGGTTGAAAAATATAAATACATATTCTAAGTAGTCATCAAGGGCAATTGACATACTACCTAAAATGAATAGATGTGTAGTTGCCTCATGAATAGAAGAAGTGTGTATTTGATGGTAAAATACCAAAAGCACAACTATGGAAAGACTATTCTTGGTTGAGCCATTTCAAGGTTGATAACCAACTTGTATGCTAATAGAGCACTAGGTTAATTCAATATCTTTCTACCATTCGTATAATTATCAAACATATCATTATCCCAATAATATAGAGATTTCATCATACATAAGGAAGTAAGACACCCCTAACGTTTTAAGAATATTTTCTAGACCCAAGTTTATTTATTCAATTTGAGAAGATATTAGTTTATCATTAGTTGATCAAACTACTCATACAAATCTTATATAGTCAATATCTAAATTTATATTCTCATTACTACTTATATAACCTATATATTTGCAGATCTCCATTGGATAAATAATCAAAAAATGAGCTTTTGGGACTATAAAAAATAATTATTTTTGACACTATAACAAAATCATAATAAGTATTTAGTGCCATTATCATGGTTTTGTTTAGTTTGATAGGTTAACTTGAGTTAACATAACTATCTTTGTAAACATATAGTTCTAATTCTAGTTAGATTGATAATAATTTTTTCTTAGTATTTGTTTTATATGTATATTTTTGTTTTATATTCTTTTTTGTTTGTTTGGTAGTTACCACAATTAGGTGAGCCGAAGCTTTGAAACTAAGTTAATTCCTCTAAACCTAAAAATTGAGAGAACAAAAACTATTTTGAGAGTAAGAATTGAGAGACATAGAACATAGAAGATAATGGAAGCAATGGAAATAACTAATGGGGTGCATAACACGCTATCCAATAACTCATTCCTTACCATATCTTTGGAGACTATTGGCAGCCACTATTGATAGATAGTTACTCTAGATTCAAATACAGCCAAGACAAGCAAACTGCTTTGAGTTGAAACCTAGCTTCATAGCTATGGTGAAATAACATCAATATTTTAGACGATTGTTAGAAGATCCATATAATTATGTCACAAAATTTTTGGAGTTTTGTGACACTGAAAAAGAATGGAGTTAGCCTAGATGTGATAAAGTTAAGATTCTTCCTTTTCTTCGAGAGACAAGGCCATGAGTTGGTTCCTATCTTTCCAAATCAAGTTCTTCCCACTTTAAATAACCTCTCAACTGAGGAGAGAGAGGCAAATTCTAACAAGAGGAGCATGGATATTATATGATACTTGTGATTGATTTAAAGATCTACTAAAGATATGCCCACAATATAGATTTTAATTGTGGTTCCAATCTCAAACATTCTATAATGGTTTGAACTATATGATGTGGTATACAATTAACATACCCTCATGTAGTTTTATCATGAACAAGTCACTTGAGGAGGCCCATCTTTTATTTGAAGAGCTAACAATGAATAACTACCAAATACTGAATAAAAGGTTTTTTGGAAGAAAGCAAAATAGAGTATTGGAGTTGGATAGACTGACATCAATAAAGGTGAAGTTAGATGTATTTTCAATAAATTTGGAGCTCAAAATGATAAAAAAAACTATGTGAGAGAAATAACCATCTTGCAATAATAGGAAGTGACCAATTTTAACCTTATTTATCAAGTGGAAGAAGCCAATGTATACAAAACAAAGAGTACATGTTCCAACAAAACAAGAATGCCCACACATACCAACATCCAAACTTGAGAAATCTCAAAAGTCTATCACATGGAAGTCATGATAATGTATAATAGAATATGAGACAAATTTAGAAAAATTTTGAAAATAACTCAACTTGATACCAAATACAAAGTGCCTCGAATTCTAATTACAATCACCCAAAGGGAGTAAAAAAGCCATCACTTGAAAATAATATTCTTGTACTACTCCTAAAGACAACGAAGTGGAATGATGTGCAGGAAAACCATAAGGAATGAATAAAAATAATGCTAGAACACAAGAATACAATGATGATGATTATTGATAATCAACTTAGATAACTAGCACTATTGATGAAAGAGAAGAACATGAACGGATTACTAAACAATATTAAGGAAAATTCAAAAAGGTATATGTCCACCACACTCAGAAGTGACATATCAAAATTTATAGATTCTAGATAATGATAAGAAAAATTGTAGAGAATAGATAGTCTCATATGCATAGCTAAAAAATAGAAAGTAGATTTTAGATGAAAGGACTTTCTAGATGATTACTGGTTCGAAGAAGATGAGGAAACTGATGAACTAGTGAAAATTATGAATATAAAAAATATTTTAGTAGAAATAAATGAAAAAAATTTTTTAGAAGTTGTGATATTTTTGAAAGTCATGGTGCCATAAGAACCAAATCAAACAATATTGAAGATGTAGAAGAAGCTGAAATGAAAAAAAAATCTAATGTTAGAACATGGTGAAATTATAAAGGGGACTTTCGAGATTACAAAAAGCACTAGAAGAGAAAAATGTACTATTGAATATTGATGTACCAGAAGAAAAAGATAAAGTGGAGATAAGTATTACTTAATTTTAAAAGGGAGAATATGCTAAAATTGCTATATAGAAGAATTCACAAAAGTCATGACTCTACAAGTAGGAAAGTAGAAGGAAAAAGTCATGACAAGAAAATAAGCTGACTTTGATCAAATAAAAGCTTAAAGAAGATGCCATGACTCATTTCAAAGCTGTGACAACTATTATAGGGAGGAAATGTAAAGGCCATGACATCACAACTTATTGAGAACTTAGTGAAGAAGAGAAAACCCAATGATGTCCTAACTATTCATAAAGTCGTGAATCCCACAAAGAGTATCCCATTGAAATGAGGTTGATAGATGGAATGATGCTAAGGAATAATTTTAGAAGATGCACTAAGGAGAAAGATGAGCTAAGGAGAAAGATTACATAGAAAAATTAGCTTGGACTATCGAGAATATCAATTGAATTAGAGATCAAATTATTTGTTTAGTTAAAGATATTAAACATAGTCTATTTGGAAGATGATCCAATATTTACTTTTCTATAGTGTGTCATAATTTTTTATGTATACACCTACATCAAACACTTGTATATACACCAATAGAATTCATGATACTCGAACCTATCTATAACTTTCAATCAAGTTAAATGAAGTTATGTCACTCAAACCCAGTTACAACTTTCTTACATCATAAATGAAGTCTTGACACTAAAATCCCATTACGACTATACTATATAGAAAAGTCATGACCATGCAAAAAGGAATTACTATTTTTTATTAGTCATGACTGAATCCTAACAACGATAAAATACACTAATCCTATTTTTTTGGGAAACAAATCTTTCTTTATCTCCACTTTCAATGAAACTCACCACAACACCTATTTTCCAAAATTTAAGCTAAAATAGAAGATGAAATATTGATTTCAAAGCTTAGGGTGAGAAGATAGGAGACGAAGATGAGTCACAAGGTAAAAAGAAGACAACAAAAGCCACCCATCACTGAGACTTCTTCCCAAGTCATGGTGCTTAAATTGATATTTTTGACAGAAAAGAGAAATAGATGGATAACTTTTATACTAGATAAGAATAGATTTGTGGGTGAGCAAAGATTCATAGAATTAATCTCACCTTTTCAATGGACAATAGAAAGGAGGAATTGGGATAGTTGTTTCCCCCATATAGAGAGGGGAAACATGATGATCATGAGGAATTGAGATATATTTATAGATTTAAGCCATTCAGAGCAAAATTTGCATTGAAAGATTTGGATCCCCTAGGGTCAATCATGCTATCCACCTTCTCCAAGTTGGTACATTGTATATTTGTTTTTTATGATATTATATTATATTTTTCTTATTGTTCATGATGAGTTAAAAGAGAGAAATATTTTGCTCTAAGATGAGTAATATTTTTAGTGTGTGAGTTTATTTGATCGTTAACATACCAATTTTTTTTGAGTTGTTTGATAGTATTTTGATGATGTATTTATAATGAAATTGAGCTTATAATGAAACAATTTCACTAAATTGCAATTTTGATGGAAATGTATGAATAATTGTAAAATTGGAAGTAATTTGAAATTTGATTATGATTTATGGACTTGGTGGAAAAACTAATTTGAAGAGCTGAAAAGAACAAATAAAATCATAACATTTCTAATTTCATGGCTTAGTTACACTAACACTAGCCTATTGAGTATTCATGATAGCATTTCTTGATCTTGACTCTACAAAACAAGTCTTGAAGATTTATGCAAGCTATGGCTATACCACATAGTTTAGAGTTGTCACAATCTTTTCATGATACAACACTTTCTTCTTGGCAGTGACATTTTCTTGGAGTAATGACTCCTCAATACCAAAACTTAATTTCTACCACAAATTTATTTTAACATCATGGAAACTAAGTGCCACAATGGTACTTGAAGTCGCAGTATTTTCCATATCCATTACTTATTCATTACTTTAGTGAAGAAATGTCTCTTCCATTACTATCCTTGCTACCATGACTTTGTATTCAAGAGACCAAATTTCTCAGTTGTAATATTCTTATTGTCATGACTTGTGTTTTAAAGAGATTGTTTATTGGTCATGACATTTTTGCTATTATGACTATTAGTTCCAAGGAGTATTTACGTTAGTCATGGTATTCTTGCCATTGTGACTTTTTGTTTCAGAGAAAAATTACTTCAATCATGATATTCCTTGTTTCTACAACTTTTGCACTCCATGAGATATTTGAAGAAAAAATAGGTCATGCCTTTAGCCTAAAGTCATGATTATAGGTGTCAAACGGGACATGCCGTGTTGGCCCGACCAGTTTTTTTGTGAGCACGACCATGCTTCCATCTGGGTCATGCACGACACGGTTACTGTATCGTGTCGTGCATGGCCTGGCACAGTTTATTCAAGATAGGCACGGCACGGCCTGCCGGCCCGACAGTAAATTTACTGTGCCTGGTCAGGCACGTACGGGTCTGTTTAAAAAAAATAAAAATTTTATATTTATAAATATTTAAATTTTTGTATTAAATTATTTATAAAATATATATTATATATAGATAATGTTTAAACATTTTTAATTTGTAACTTGAAAATTATTAAATATACAATATTAATAAAGTTTAAATTTTTTTTATTATTTTTTAATAAATTTAGATTATAATTTATTAGAATTAAATTATAGAATTTTTAATGAAAAATGTAAACACAAATAAATTAAATAAAAAATTTCGTTAAAAAAATTACAAAGTCACAAAAACAAAAGCAAACCAAATGTCCAATCAGCTAATAGATACCGAACCAAAGAAAATACAACATAACATAAATAAAAAAGTATATAATCAATTCAAAACAAAACATTGAAATAAAAAATCAGAATCAAGAATAATACAAATCATCAATTATGTCCGTGACCGTGAGACATCAAAAATCAAAATCGAGTGGTAATGACAAATGACATGTGGCATGGCGTGGCATCGGCAACTCACATTTGGCAATGGGTAGGGGCAATCGGCAACCACGTCAATCATCAATCGGAAAATCATGATCAACATCAACTTCAATATCAAAATCACTATCATATGAATCATTATCATCAGTAATCAACTCCTCCACTTTTGCAGCGGATGCAGTCCCTCTCCCAGCTCCAACACGATCCTAGGTGCTAAATCTCGAATCCTCCTAGTCCTTCATATAGGCTGAGGCCTTAACAATATCTGGATGTAATCTTGATCTCTTATCTGAAATTACATTCACTGCAACAGAAAAAACAGACTCCGATGCTACACTCGACACCGAAAGAGTCAGTAGATCACGTGCCATCTTAGATAGCATGGGAAATATGGACTCATGATTTCAACTAATATAATATATCAAGATTCTTAGTATCAGAATATGATAGGATTGAGTAGTAATCGGTATCTAAATACCGAGAAAGCTCGCTCCAATGTGACGGTCCACCCCATCATTTCTCCCTCGGTAACTGAATGAAAAAATTGTCATCTCCAAAGAAGGTATCATGTTCATAATCACAGTTTCACCACCACCACCACCACCACCATACCTAGTATCTTAGTATGTGAACAGGTCAGTCAACTTCTAATGAATGAACCCTTCAGGTAGGTCTTCTAGGTTCGTGCATGAGGAAATGTAAGTCAGGGTGTTATCTACCCCTTCCACCTTAACCCTAGGGTCCATGCATATAGCGAGACAATAAAGAGATGGAACTGTGGACTAGTACTTTAAGTACTTGGTTTCCATCTCTACAACCATATGGCTAAGTGTCGGGTCAGCTCGATACTTCCTAAACATGCTACTAATGTTGCATATGCACCTGAGTACAATGTAAGTCATGAGAGTATAAACCAACGAACACATGCTCGTCGTGTCATAAAAAATCTTTAGGAATTTCATAAATAAAATTCCTAAAGCCCAGTCAGTATCATCAATAATAAGATTGTCACTCTTACTATTGACATAGTCGAATATCATGTGTTCGTATCTAATACATGACACCAACATAAGGTACATGTAATTTCAATGGTGTCTCATATATGATTGGAATTTCTTCTTCTTAAGATTTGCAAACATACAAAGACTACCAAACTCCTATTGACTACGAGGAGTGCAAATGTATTTTAGTGCATTACATATATTATCCAACACTTGGGAATACACCTTCATACCCGCTTGTACAATCAGGTTAATCAAGTGACAAATGCACCTGACATGAAAAATCTCTCTTAATGGTGAGTCTCTATTATTCCTAACAAACATGTTAATAGCTACTCCATTATTAGATATGTTATCGAATGTGATGCTAAAAATTTTATTTTGAATTTTATATTCTCTAAAGATTTTTATCATACACTCAAAAATGGTCGGGCCATCATGAGGATGGAGAAAATCAGAGAATCCTAAAATTTTTTTATTCATTGTCCATTTAGAATCTACATAGTGGCCAGTAAGACATGCATAAGATGATTCATCGTGACTTGTCCAGATATCGAATGTCACGGACACCACTCTACTATATGCCATAAATTCATTAATTATTATTTATTTTTCTAACTTATAAAATTTTAGTATGTCATTCCTAGATGTGGACATAGGAATCCTATGATAAGCAGGTTGAAAATATATCTGCTTGATGCTCATTATCCTTGGATCTTTTGAAATCTGATCGAAAGACCCATTAATGTGATAAGTTTGGCTATGCATTCCCTACCCACCTCATTGTGGTATTTGAAGGAAGTAAACTTTGAGACTGAATTTGATCCAGTATCAAAAAATATCATGCTAAGTTGAGTTTACCTAGAATCTAATACATCATATTTTTTGATGTATAATTCAGCATGCCTCTTAAGGTGCTTAGTCCCAAATGAACTCTTACATGTTAAATTTTTCATACAATATTTGCACTGTGTCATTTCTTCTTCCTCATCCCTAACATTTTTTTGTTTTATTATATTAAAATGAGTCCAAACTATAGAAGTCCTAGTTTTTTATTTTTTAGATGTTTGGGTTGAGACGATTGGAGAAACCAAAGTTTCAGCAGCCTCAGACCTCTATGTAAGATTTTCATTTTCTAAATTTAAATATTTTCATTAGTGTTAGTCATTTTTTGGGTTTTTGTTAAATAGGAGGTAGAGCCTATATGATAGTTGATAGGTTTTGATATTCATATTAGAGAGAGAGAGAGATGTGAGAGAGAGAGATGTGAGAGAGAGAGAGAGAAAGTAAACAAAACTACTTAATTTTATAAATAATAATTTTTAAGTTAAAAGTTATAGTTCAATACTAAACAAAAATTAAAATACCCATAAAACAATGAGGTAGATCACGTGCACGATGCACCACAATCCAGTTCAAACTTCTAAACTCGAGTTGCAAGTCCCAAAAAGCTAAGCTAAATGATAAAATCTCGAGTCCCTAGAGAGAGAAGAGCAATATCTTTGAGAAAAAATTGAGAGAGTGAGAATAAATATTTATGAAAAACATAAAATTTATAAAGAGGTGGGGGGGGGGGTTATAGTATAAAGGAATGAAGTTTTTTTTTTTTAAAAAATAATTTTTATGTTTTTTTTATTTTTTATTGATATTTAGGGGGCATAATCATGAGGGCTATCAGATTCTCCCCCCTAGCCATTGGAGGCGAAATCCAATAGCTAATATTTAATTTTTTTTTTGAACCGTTAGGGGGGGATTTGGGCAGGACTGGGGTCTGGGCAGAGTGGATTTGAACCCGTGATCGCATGTTTTCCTATTTCCGTATGGCATTGGAGCTGGCAGTGTGGGTGCGGTCGGTCTCGATGTCTCGTGCTGGTGAGCCATGCCACAAGCCACGGAACCATGCCGATCAGGCACGACACGAGGTTCAGTTGCCCTCAGCACGACACGACATGATTGGTGTCGTGGTCGGGCATGACACGGTCCCAAGCACGACCAAATCATGTCTTGCCTCATGTCGTACCGGGCCGACCCGACCCAGTTGACACCTCTAGTCATGACTTATAGCTTAAAAAGTTTCACAACAACTCAATGGGATCTCACGATAAAAAAGAGAGACTTATAGTTTTTTTCCAAAGAGAAGAGGAGGATTAGAAATTCAAGATAAAAAATATGCAAAACCCTAGGCGGCATAATTTCAAACCCCTACTTATGGTAAAATCCATGGCAAACATATTCAAGGGTTGATTGGGAATATGATATGAGACTTAGATTCTTATGCTGACTATCATTGAGAATCCTCAATTCGATGAGATGAATCACAAAACTTATTACTTGAATTCTTCCATGATATCAAGCTAAATAGTGATCTAGGATTGATTTATTATATTTGTTTATGGTGATTATAGTTGTATGATGTTTTATTAGTGATAATATTATATTTAAAATATTCATATATGTTAGTTGTGATAGATAGTGACATCTAAGTCATGAGACATAATTATAAGATTCAACTTAAAGGAAGTAACAACCCTTCTACTCTTATCTCGTGGGATAAACCTATGTGTGGAAACCCTAAGTTGATGTACGTTTAATTGATACAAGTATGATTATATGTATTTTACTTATAGAATGTCGAACCTTAAGATACTATGTAAGTTATATATAATGTCTAACATAGAGGTTTCACCATAGTGTGTGTCTCGTGTATTGATGATTACATGTGTTTTACTTGATTATTATTTTTTTCATATTAGGTTATATTTTTTCTTTATTTTTTTTAAATTTCATAAAAAATATAAAATATGTTTAATAAAAGCATAAAAAATATTAGGAGTAATAATATATTAGATTACATGCCTGATAGCTTTAACTATATTGAAGATGAGATTAGGCATCAAACTTTCTATGTTAGATCATGCATCATACATCCTATGTTAGATGATACATGAAAGTAATAATACATTAGACATCAAATTTTGAACCAATCTTTTGGTACGAGTATTCCAATATATATTTATAGAGATATAATTTAACCATCAATTCCCTCATCAACTGAATTCTTTTGTCTTTTCTCACCATCGACCTTTTTAGATCTTACATTACAAAGAGATATTATTAAATTTACTTAGCAAAATATTTGAGATTACTTACTTTGTTAGTATCTCTCTCCAAGATGTAATAAAATGCTATCTAGAGTAATAAAATATATCTTTATCAAATATTTCAGTATGTAGAAATGATATAAGTATTATTCACATGAGATTGATAAAGTTTTATGAGAACTGATATTATTTTTTAGAGTAGGATTTGTTTAGCAAAACTAGGAAAAGTAAGAGTTCATAAGATAAATCTAGATTTATTACTTTTGCTTACTCATCATCATTGATAGTCTCACTTGAGCCTCCAACCAATATGTGCAATATTATTGAGTTTTGATTGTTCAAATCTTGGGATGTGAATGAAGGTTTTGTAGTGAAATACTCTTATGTAATCATATGAGATATTTTCCATTCTAGATTTTATTGGAAACATCTCTATCTAATATGATAGAAGGACATATGTTAAGTATATTAATAGCCATATGCATAATTTCTCTCTAAAATCTTTGGGAAGATGCACATGGGAAGGCATACACCTAATTCTTTTCTCAATAATTTAGTTCATCCTTTCAGCCATTTCATTTAATTGAGGCATCTTGGATATCATTTGTTCATGTCTAAAGTCATGTGATACACATTAGCTCACAAGCTAATGTCTAGGTTCTCTCTTGTTATTATAATATATTGAGATTAGTTTCTCACTAGTCTCTATCTCAATTTTAGTATAACAATTCATAAAGATAGGAAATACTCGATCTTTTATTTTCAATGTAAATGCCCACACATTCCTAAAGTGATCATTAAAGAATGTGAGTAAAGGGCCCATCGAGTATTTTGTTCTGCATAGAGTAGATATTGATATAAATAAGATCAAAGATATTTAATCTTTTTGAGGGTAAAAGAGGGTGAAAAGGTGTTTTATAACTTTTTCCAACTAAATAGTCTATATACTAATCAATAGTGGATCTAGGGTGAAATGCTATGATATTACTTATAATTAGAAGCTGAAAGCTCTTCTCACCCACATGACCAAGTCTCCATTATTACAAACAATTATTGCTCTCTCAATAAATAATATTTACCTAATCTCTAGGTACTCCTACCTAAGTGACATATAAAGTTCTCTATTTCTTTTTCCTTAGAATGAATAATGATCCATTGACTAGTTTGCAATAACCATCATTGAAATCACTCATTTATTACATGTCATCCAACATGCCTATGGACATCAAGTTTATATGAATGTATGATATTACTAGATATCTTAAAACTGATTTCTTATCTACATATGGAAAAAATTGTCTCACATGTCTTAAATTTATGATATCCTATTGTTTTTCATCTATACTATGTCATAATTATTAGGCATGTATGTAGTAAAGAAATTAAAAATGGTGATGTGAAATGAAGCTCTAAAGTTAATAAGCCAATTGCCTTATAGAGATACTAGATTAGCATAATTATCATCACTAATTACTAACATTAAGTAAAATTTCAAGGTGATGTTAGCCTTTCTCTTGGGTCTATCTCCTCTTATATCCTCTTGTTGTAGTCTTTTCCATTAATAGTAGTCAATTGTCACATGTCCTCTTGTTATAGTGATAATATTTGACTATTTTTTTATTTTTTGACTTGCCTTTGGAAGAATATATTCTTCCATCACTCTGTGTGTACCGAGTAGTGCTCATACCATATCTCTCATAAACAAAGACATTGTGAGAGAACAATTGAAAGTGAGCTTAGTAGTAGACAAGCAAGCAATTCATTTTGCAATAGCATCTTTAATAAATGTAAATTGGTTTACTTGCCCTTTAAAAAGATTGAAATGTACCAATATTAGAATTTCTTATTTGAACTTTAAGTTGACTATAATACTTTTGATTAATATTTTATTTCTGAATGTATTCTTTTCAAACAGACTTTAGTTTCCTTCACAATTTATCTACCCTCATTTAATCGGCAATATACTGTTAAGTATTGCTACTTATTCATTGTCGAATGGTGCAAGAAGCCCTAAAGAGCATTTCCTCACTTTCATATTTACTCAATTTTTTAGGTTTTGTCTTTCTTTTGATAGAGTGATAAAACTATTTGACTACTAGATAGTCACATATTCAATTTTTTAAAATAGAATGGTTAGTACTAATTAACTTTATTATCATGATATGGTCCTTCATGATAACAAAAGTCAACATCAACCATAGGTTAATGTTTGGTACTCTAAGTACAAACTTTTTTGAGTGGTTTGAAATGTATTTATTTGTGTATTTGCATATATTAGTGCTTTTATTATAGATATTTCATTAACTTTATTTTTTGATAGATTTTTAGGAATGTTAGTGAAATCATATCTATTTGGATAGAAAATGATAGACTTGGTGGAGCAAAGGCTTGAAGGAGAGAGAGAAGTAATGGATAATGAAGATATTTTCCATGTCAGGACTTAAGTTCACATTCCACTATCTTATCGAGTAGTTATGATTCTTTTTCTTAGTCATAACTCTACAAAATTAGTTGTGATAATCTTTGTAGGTCATGACTTTATCACCTAGTTGATGCAATCTTTTTACTCTCTAACATAATCTTCATGGCTATGATATTATCCTAGAGTCATGACTGGACTATCTAAAAAACAATTAAATAGCTTTAACATTATTTTTACATCTAGGCAGCCAAGCACCCCACTATTATAATTAGTCATAGAAAATTTCAACATCACGACTTATTCATTATAATATCAAAACACTAAATATTTTTAGCTGTGACATTATTTTCTACTATAATATTTTCTCTAGAGGGCATTTACTCTAGTCATGATTTTTTTCAGTGTCTTGATAATGTGCTCCATATAGACATCACCATAATCATAAGCCTTCCTAATACCATGATTTTGAGTTATAAAAATTTAATATATCAATCATAGTCATTCTTAGCACCGTGATATTTTATTCCAAAGAAAAATTATCTCAGTCATGGTATTTCCTATTACTGTAACATTGTGTTCCAAAGGGGAGTTACTTGGGTTATGATATTTATTTCCACTATGACTTTGATACTCTAGAAAATATTTGATGAGATATTAAATTATGATCTCAAGCCATTGTTGTGACTTTCAACTAAAAGTATCACATGAATGCCTCAAAATATTTAAGCAGTGCTTAAAAAAGAGAAAAAAGAAGAGGAGAATGAGAATTGGATTTCAAGCCAAGAGCCACTTCAAACCATAAGTGATGAAACTCCAATCCTCGCTAAGAGGTAGATTCAAGATGGACATGATAACATTTAATTGAGTTTTAGGTTTTGATGATTAGATTCATATTGGGCTTGCATTGGGAACCCTTGATTCACATGAGATACCTCTCAATACATCTCACTTGAAATATTTCCTAATATTAGGCTAAATTGATATATAAGATTGAGTTATAACTTATATACTTGCGTGTGATAAATATATTATTTTTTTATCATAGATTATTTGTATTAATATTGTGTTGTGGAATATTGGTGGATATGAATATATTATTTTTATGTATGTCGACCATGAAAGATATGAAAAATATGTCATGGGACATACTCATGGAACAAAGAAAGAGACATCATCTCTAACCTAAATACATAGGATAAATCTGTGTAGAAACCTAATATTGGGATAAGTATAAATATTATAAGTATGATGCTCATGAAGCATAAAATAAGAATGCACTTATGACTGATTCAATATATTCTAGAAAAATTTATCTTGAGTTATGTGGGGGTTAAATAAAACATTTAACCTAGTAATTTCACCATTGTGTGGGATTCATGTATTTTCCATGGTGAATGGTGATCGGTAACTCACGAGACACACATAAGAGTAGGTAACCCATATATTGGTGATAGTCTTATGAGTTAAATTATCTTGTATGATTTCTATGTGTGAGATTCAAAAGAAGACGTATGTTAATTGTTATGATTATGATACTTACGAAGCTAAAAATTCAAATATATTTATTACCACATTATCTCATATTTTTAAGACATTAGAGGTTGAATAATATAATTACATATTTGAAGCAATCATCAAGAGTAATAGATGATTTGCCCAACATGAGTAGATATATCATATATGAATGCCACACAAACATAATGTTACTTTAGTAGTGAAATACTAAGGGGAAAACTATTATGGGATCATCCTTGGCAGTGATAGTTTAAGGATAATAACCACCTTATATATAATGAAGTGAGCCACCCCTAGAGTCAAAGTATCTTGCTGAAGTCTCAAGTTTATTGATTTAAATTGAGTAGTAGTTGATTTATTATTGATTATTAGAACTACCAACTCAATCTCTATGGGATTGATATCTTGACTTACATATATTTTAATATTTGTATGACCTATATATTCTCGTGAATATAATAGTAAGCCACACAAATAAAAATATTATGAATCATGTCTAATATCACTATGTTGGTATCAATATAATCTAATACTAATTTGATGATAAAAAAAATACTATATACCATATAGGTATTATGGAATGACCTTATCAATGGAAGTTTCGAACAAATGCTTGAATATCAATTGTTGTGAAGGCCAATTAACCATTAGTTAATTCATAATCACTAAAAACATCAAGAATGAATTTTTATCTGTCAATGTGGAAAATTTTAATTAAAAATCCATTTGAGAATATTTTTTTTTTGAAAAATGTGAAGTTTAATTAACATAAAAATTTAAACTAGAAATTTTATTTAATTAAGCCCAATAAATTCAATCCTAAATTTTTAAATGCACTGGTCAATTAAATGCAAATTCAGAATTTAATTCATTTTATCCACAATTCATAAATTCCAAAAAATCTAATATGCACTTAAATGCCTAAAGTCCAATATATATAATAGTAATACCAATATGAATATTGAATGCTAATGACTTATTCACATGTATTAAAATATGTAAAAAAAAAAAGTCTGAACATTACATTTTGAAATATACTAATTTTTTTAAAATATAACATCCTAGAAATCAAAAATTCAAAATAATAACATAAACTTAGGATTTTTAGGAGAATGCTCCAAATGTCATTATGCTTTATTCTTTAGGCTAAATAATCAATTCAAAAGTCTCAATTGGCAATAAATTGTTAACCTTCAATATATCCAATTACTAGAAAAAAGTGGAGAGCCTATCCAATGATTCTTTTTTGTTTCAACAATATTTGATGAACAACCATGGTAGTAGAGGTCCCCAGAAGTACTTTGATAATAAAAGAAAGGGTAGGAAGTGGGTTTCAACAATCTTCTTCTCAGTCAAAGATATGTTTCCCAGAGCTTAATAAAAATGTCATGCACTTGTTTTTGTAACAAAAAATGCACACAAACACTTATGTAACTATGGGAGAGAGAAAAGGAGGATTATTGCCCCCCTTGTCCAAGCTTCTATAATGAAGCACAAACCTTTTCTTCTAAAAATATGAGAGCTATACTACAAAAAATAAACACAACATTTCTGTAAAGAAACATTTTGTTTTGATAATTGATGGGTGCACTCCTGTCATCCTTTTGGGAAAATGAGAGAATTCCCATTTTCCTATTTTTTCAATGAAGAACATGGGAAATTATCACACATTCTTGATCCACTATGCTTCTTACCAAAAAAAAAAATAAAAAAACCAAAAAATAGTAGTTACTAAAAAATAAAATATGTAGAATTAATAATTATATATTATTATCATTTTAAAATTAAAGCAATCAAGCATGAACACAAACTAAATAAAACTTAGTCAACCCAACTCAAGTAGACACAAAAAATCATTTCTCTTCCTTTGGAGGGAAGACATATCAACAAGTCATTTAAAAAAATTAAATTTAGTTGTCAACCAAGATTTTGTAAGCATATCATCAATATTTTTGTTTGTATATTCTTTTTAAAGTATAACTAACTTTTTAACTAATACATCTCATATCCAATGATATCACACATCAATATGCTTTGACATACTATGGAATGTCAAATTTTTAGAAAGATATATTTTACTATGATTGTTGCACTGTATTATATTTATATCATGTCACACATTCAAGTCAACAAGAAACTTTTTCATCCATAAAGTTTCTTTGCGACCTTCAATAACTACAATGAACTCAACATCAATGTTGGATAGTTCTTTGTATTTCTATAACTTTTATTACTAGGATACTGCTCCCCCTCCAAAAGTTATTATGTTATATGAAGCAAATCTACTTGAATCCAAATCATTAGCCATATTAAAATTAGTGTATCTGAGAAGTGTGAGTCTTATCTTACTTAGACACAAAGATTGTTGAAAAGTCTCTCATAGATACATACAGATAGATTTTACTATAGCCCAATGATATTTATTTGGGTTTAAAAAAATGACTAATAATACTTATAGCATGTGTAATATATGATCTAGTGTAGATCATAACATACATTTGACTTCTAATAGCTTAGGATAGAAAATATGACTTAGGTTTCTCTTTTCCTCATCAGTCTAAAGACTATGATCGAAACTAAGCTTTAAATATTTGATTAAGAGGGTTGAGGTTGACTTAACATCTTTCATAAAAAATATTTTTAAGAGAACCATATATGCTTGGAAGACTTATCTCGATTGATACTCGTCTCCAAAATATACTTGACGAGGCCCAAGTCTTTCAATGAAAAGTCTTTCTCTAACTCTTCCTTAAGCTTGTTAATATGTGCTTTATAGCACACGATGATTAGAATATCAATATAAAATAAAAGCATAAGTCACTCATCACACACCTGATCCTTGACAAATAAATAGTGGTCATAAGAGAAGTGCTAAAATCATGAGACTCCATGAATAAATAAATTTTGTTTGTACCACTTCCTAAGAGCTTGCATAAGTTTTTACAAGCTATTTTTTTATTTTCATACAAGATCTTTTTTTTCTACTATGAATCTCTTAGGTTGGCTTTTACAGAGAGTCTTATGAAAGTCACCATTAAAAAAATATTGACTTCACATAGAGGTGATCAATTTCTAAATCCAAGCTAGTATCTATAATTAGAATTTAGAACAACTTGAATAAAAGATATCTTGTATATGAGAGAAAAAATCTCATCAAAATCATTTTTTCATCAATGAGTTTTAGTCTAAAGAGCTAATTTTTTTCAGACCATGTTTCTCTCTAAGTAAGAATACAATACCATATGTTTGGTTGAAATGAATAGACTCTATATTTTCATGCACAGCTTTCAATCAATCCTCTTTATTCTCGAGAGAAATAGTCTTTTAAAAAGTCTTAGGCTTGCCTGCATTCATGACTAATACATAATCAAAGAATCTAGAAAAAAACTAATGGGGCCTAGATGATCTTCTCAGCATAGATTGAGATGTATCATCAAGAACAATTGGTTTCTTTCTAGTTTCAGTTGTAATATGATTATTCACTTCCTCAAAAATAAGAAGAATAAGAAGAATATATCTTTTCCTTATTCCTATTCTTTTTATTCTTTTTATTATTTGTATTACCAAATGCTAGGTAAAACATCATGAATAGGAATGACACAATTTAGTGCTTGACCCAATCCTTGGCTAACCCAGATAGCCAAACTCGGCTTGCCTAGGTTAGCTGCCACATGTAATAATCTTAGCTCTACAACCAACTATTAGGAAGTAGGTAGGGCCCATGGAAAAATGAGCTAGCCTAATTGTAAATGTAAGTAGTAGGAAACAAACATATTTCATACATTTAATATATTAAAAATTAATAATATATATATATATATAAACAAATTAAACTCAATATATATGTAATTATTATAAAATATAAAAAAGCATTTTTTTTCTATTAAAACAACGCTTTGAAATGGAATGAAAAGAAAGGTAAATTAAAAAATATTGCCTACATTTTCATCAAACAACCTCTGTTAAGAGGATATAGAATAATTATATTTGCTTCATTAAATATTATATTTTTTTTGCAGCACAAGAAATTTTGGTAAATTTTGAAATTAATTATAAAAAAGCATTTAATAAAATACACTCAGCTCTAATTCTAAAAACATAAATGCAAAGTTAAATAAATTTGATGAAATGCATGTCATTCGAATGTTATTCTGCCTAATTTGAATTATCATAGTTCATCATCTCGATATCACCATAATCATATATATCATTATTCACTTGTTGCTCTTTTATTTT
This sequence comes from Sapria himalayana, assembly GCA_029783825.1. Lineage (NCBI taxonomy): Eukaryota > Viridiplantae > Streptophyta > Magnoliopsida > Malpighiales > Rafflesiaceae > Sapria > Sapria himalayana. The sequence goes on from JAREIK010002053.1 coordinate 1,031,942, forward strand.
ATCTTGAAGACCTATCTGAAAATCCTTCTAGTATTTTAAAAATAACATAGCTTTAATTATATATGATCATCATGTGATCCTCATTTCCAAAAATCACATTCACATTTGGTATTCAAACTACTAAAATTTATATGTATTTTAGTGATTTATGATGATATGTAGGGATAGAAATAAAGAAATTATGGATTGATTTCATGATCTTAGTGTTTTGAAGAGGTTTGATGAATAATCACGAAATCGATAAAATTTTGGAGGTGTTTAGCTAAAGAGATAAAATTTGGAGTCTTGCATAGTTTCAGTAACTATTCTTGGGTAAAACTTTACTTTATTGCCCATGACAATCTTTATATACTATGATCCTACCAAATCATTAGCACAATCCTTTCACTATGTGATATATTACTTATTGTTATGATATTATCATGGGCTAATAATCATACTTATCTCATAAAATGTAAATAGTTGTAGTGTTAATTATATGTCATAGTAACCAAGTACCCCACTAGTACTAAATGTCATGGCCAAGTTCAAATATCATGATTTTATCTTTAATATGGATTGGTAATCTCAAGTTAGAGTCATGACCTTTTTATAAAGTCATGTATTTTGAGCTAGCAAAAGTTATAGAGCAAATCCTACACAAGCCAAAGCCACAACAATAATTTAGTATCATAACTTTTGGGGTACTAAATATTACAGATGATATTATTTGAGTATGACTATTCCCCAAAGTAACTACCATTGTGCTCAAAAAAATGCAAAGTCATGACTTTTACATGGACTAATTGCCAATACCATGATATCCTTATTGTGCTATGAAAATATCATATATGAGAGAAGTAAAGACTAGTGTCATGACAACTCACAATACCATAGATACTTGAGACATATGAAAATCAAATTGTCTCATGGCTATTTCTCAATGTTGCCACCACTAGATATATAAGAGAGACATTCTTAGTGCTATGACTATTTCCCAGCATTGCATCCATATAATGATCAATAAATACCAAGGTTAGAGCTATGATTATTTCACAGTAATATAGCCATATACCAATATGAGAGGCCTTTCACCATCCCGTGAACTTTCCTAGCACTATGATCTCTTATGAAGAAGGAGAAGACAAGCACAAAAAACTATAACAACTTCACAGCACCAAATTTGTACCATAGAGGCATTAAGAGCATGTCATGGTCATTGCCTAGCGTTATGACTTTGTGTTACAAAAAAAAATTAGAATGTATTTCAGAGTCATGACTATTTTCTAAATTTATGACCTCAATCTCGAGAGACGAATGATAAAGTTGTGATCTTCTTTTGAAAGTCCTAACTTCTTATTTAGAGTAATATATAATCATTTGAGTATATAAGTGAAAGATAGAAAATTTCATGGATATCTTTCATTCCTCTTCCTTCCCTTCATGCAACAAGCAAGACCATGATATAACTATCAAACCATAGTGGGAATTTCACACTCTCTAGTAGTTCCACAAGCAAGCAAGGGTTATGAGACTTAATACTAATCCATAGAGTTGAGAGGCATGACTTTCAAACCCTCCTCTTTCTAGGGTAAATTTGGGAATTTTTACTAAAATAGGGTGTGATCTTAATGTTAATGTAAATATAATTATATGATGTGACAATTTGTTTTTCTATTAATAAGTATATTTGATTTATATTGTGTTATGAATATAAATAGATAGGTGATTAAATAGAACTTGAACTATGATTTTATTCATGAGTTTATATGAGATTATCATTGTTGATAGTGATTGGTAAACCACAAGGCTCATTTTTGCATATGGTAGGAAAGAAGTATTAGCTCTTCTGACTGTGATCCATTAAATAAACCAATATATTAAAATTTGAAATTTGAGTATGTTAATCATTTTGAGTACAACACTTACAAAATCGAAAGTGCAAATACTTTTACATGTCAATCCATTGTTTACATATTATAAGAACTAGTCCTTGATTGGGTTGAATATTATATAGAACTTTCTCCTAAGAATTTACCTTTAGTATGAGAGTCACATCATCACTAAGGAGGATGATGATAGACAATCCTAAAGACATGCATGAGTAAGTTGGACATTATATAGCATTGAGTTTGATGAATTTTCTTGAATCTAAATGCTAAGTCATATTAACTTATTTAGAAAGTTGATAGTTGTGTTTTAGTTTTTGTTTGTATTATTTTAATTTTTTAGAACACTTTTTATGAATATAAGCTATAGGACTAAGCTAATTCTTCTAGATTGAGAAATCAAAAGAACTAGAAAAATAATTACTAGAAAATGAGATGATAAATAACCTATGAAGAGCACTAATAGTAACAATGAGCTTCAAGGTAGTAATAGACAAGCTATCCAATAACTTATCAACCATCATACCTTGGTAGACTATTGGAGGCCCATGATGATGGATAATTTTTTGGATATTCAATTGTAACTTATAGAAGCCAACTACTTTGAGTTGAAGCTAACTCTTAAAGTTATGTTTTAGTAGTATCAATATAGTGGAAGGGCATTAGAGGATCCTAATGAACATGTCACAATATTTTTTGAGCTATGAAACATGGGGAAAAAGAATGGAGTTATCCCCAATATAATAAGGTTATGTTTCTTTCTATTTTTATTTAGTGATACAACATATAATTGGTTCCAATGTTTACTTATATGATCCATTGAGAATTAAGATGAACCAATGAGGGCTTTTCTTACCTCAAATTACATCTTTATTATGGAGCAAGATAAATTAAAAGATGATCATGAGGCTCTATCCGATGATTGTGATTATTTTAAGGAGTTATTGAGGAGATGGTCTCAGCATAAATTTGAGTTGTGATTCCAAGCACAAACCTTCTATAATAAAATTTACTATATGATAAAGTGTACTATCAATACGGCTGCTAGAGGGTCGATTATAAATAAATCACTAGAAAAAGCATATTATTTGTTTGAGGAGCTAGTAAGAAATAACTACCAAACAATAATTGATCACTCATTTGTGAGAAGACAAGCTGAAATGTTATAGTAGAATCAGTTCACTATAATTGATGCGAAGATTGAAGCTCTTTTAAGGAAGCTTGATATCTAAGGAGAAAAGAGAAGAGTATTGGAAGAGATTCCATTTTACATATACATGAATTGGTAAATTTAAATTTCTTTTATCAAATCAAAGAAGTCAACTAAATGGAAATCAAATAACATGTGTTTTCATCCAATAATAATATTCTAATGCATTATTATTTGAACATGAAAATTAATGAGACTTTTTTTTATGAAGGCTATGAGAATGGACTGCACAATACTAAATAATCTTCTAGAAATATTGAGAACAATATGGTGAACTACAATAATCAAGAAAGCTTAAGTTTTAATTGTCAACAATCATGAAGAGAAGAAAATTCAAATTTGGAAAAAGCTATGCAAGCTATCATTGTATAATTAAAAAAGAGAAATCTAAAGAATATTTAATAATCTTTAGATTGGAGTACTTGAAGTGAGAATGAATTAAATGAGTTCAATAATGAATAGTCTCAACTTGGATTATTGGCATCATCAATAAAGGGAAGAGGGTTAAACAAACTACCAAGTAATATAGAAGCAGATATAAGAAATCACTCCTTTATATTGCTTAGAAGTGAGAAAGAACTACATAGGTATTTAGAACAAAAAGATTCTAAAACTTTTGGGAGGTGATAGTGTCATGACTTTCCCAAAATTCATGACTTCAGAGCTACAAAAGTATTTTGAACAAGAGGATTCTAGAACATTTGGAGATAATAGTACCGTGACTTTTCTAAAAGTCACAGCTCTGACTGAAATTTTAAAATAAGTAATGAATCCTTCTAAAGAGAACTAGAAGGATAAAGGATATGAGACCTTGAAACCTAACAAAGCCATGACTCCAAAAGAGATAGAAACCCATATTTAAAATGAAAATGCAAAAAAGAGAAACGAAAGAAATATATGAGCGAATGGAGGTTACCCAAAGCTATGAAGATAATAAATGAAGTTAGAATGAAACTAAGGATAAGTTTTCAATAAATCTTTCATTCCAAGAATGATTTAGAAAAAGAAAACTAGACAAATAAATTGAAATATTTCTTAATATATCTTGGAAGTTAGAAGTGAACATATCATTTGTCAAAGCTCTAGGTAAAATACTAAACTACTTGAAATTTATGAAAGACGTAATTAGTAAGAGAAAATTGGAAATGTATGGGTTTTTAGTGTTTAATTTATCAAATATTTTGGTATATTTTGGCGATTTAGAATGATGTATATGTATGAAAATGAGGCTCATTTGTATTGATTTCACAATTTTTGATATTTTGGAGAATTTTGATGAATAGTTCTGAAATCGATAATTTTTTTTAAGTGTTTAGCAAAAGAGATGAGTCTATAAGTTCTTTATAGTTTTGACATTCATTCTTGGTCAAAACACTATCTAAATGGTCATGTCAAAATCTTGTATGCCATGACCATACCACCTCATTAGTACAGTCTTTCTACTATGTAATACTTTTTCATTAGTTGCCATATTATCATGAAGTGATAGTTACAGTTATACCTTGCTCATAAAATTGTAATGACTATGTTATTATTTCTCCATTGTAGAAACCAAATACTCCACAGGTACTTAAGGTTGTGACTAATTTCATAAGGTCATGACTTTATCTTTATATAGTTTGGTAGTCTCAAGTGAGAACTATTACTTTGTTATAAAGTCATGAGTTTTGAGCAATAAAAAAATAAAGTGCCACAAGTACTTAGGCCAAAGCCATGATAATTATTCAAAGCCATAAATTTTAGGTCACTAAATATTATAGATGATATTACTCGAGTATGATCATTTTTAAGACTATGATTATCGTCTTCAAAGTAAAGCCTAGAAATGACTTGTATATGCAAGCTAATTACAAGCACTATGACCACTTAATAGTATTGTGACCTTGTACTTATCAAGAAGGATAGATAGCTAATGCTATAGCCTTCACACAATATGATAACCATAAAATAATGTGGAAGTTGTCGCAATCTCCACAACCAATTTATAGTGTTACAACCATGTAAGGACTACAAATGATGATGGTACAAAGCCATGGCTATTTCATAGCATTGCAAATTTGCATTACAAAGAGTAGGCTCAAGTCATGGTCATTGCTAGTGTTGTAACTATGCATTATAGAAAGATAGATTATTGACCATGCTCTAGAATTGTGACCTTAAGCTGAAGAGATAAAGATCGAAGTCATGACTTTCATTGAAGAGTTGTGACTTCTTAGAGCAAAGCAAGACCACTCGGCTATAAAACATAAAATTTAAGAATTTTCAAAAATCTTTTTTCTTCTCCATCCCCATCACAAAACTAGCAAAATTCATGACAACTATAAATCCTATGTGCAAATTTTATACTTCATAGGGGCTCCATAAATAAGCAAGAGATACATGACCAATATTAATCCCTAGAGTTGGTGGTCATGGCTCTTAAACCCTACTTCTCTATGGATAAATATATGTATATTAAATTTACGTGATTTTGACTTTGTTTTATTTGGATTATAAGATATAATAGTTTGGATGATTGATAAAATATTAGTTTTTTTATATTTTATTTTTATTTCATTTATTGATGATGATTAAATAAACTCGAATGTTTTGACTAATGGTGGATTTGTTTTAGATTTTCTTGGTGAATTATGATAGAAAAGTCATAAGACTCACTTATGTATATGATAGAAATGTGGTAACAATAACCCTTCCAATTCGAATGCATGAGAACCTATATGTCGAACTTCAAATTTTGAGTATGTTAATCATCATTAGTATGATACTCAAAAAGTTGAAAGTATGAATGCTTTTTATATGTTAATCCATTATACACATCTTAGAGGGAGTAGTTCTCGATTAGGATGGATGTTATATAAAATATTTTACCAAGGAATTCACCTTTGGTGTGTGAGTCATATCAACACAATGGAGGATGGTGACATGCAATCCTCAAGATATGTATGAATATGTGGTAAATTACAAGGCAGTGATAGCCCTTGTGAGTTATTTTACTCATATGGTTTTCACTAGTTAAACTTGAAAGAGATGTACATTGATTGTATAAGTATGGTTCTTACAAAATTGAAACTACAAATACTTACAAATCATACTAATCATTAGTCTTTAAGACAATGAAGATATGTGAATAAGAGTGTGCATTCAAAGTAACCATCAAGTGTAGTTTAAGAAGTTGCCTAAAAGGTATGATTTTGTGAATGACCCTCACATATAGATAAAGTAAATTCTTGATGGTGATGTACCGAGGGGATAACTATAAGGGGACCATCATTAGGAAATGCTCAATAGTGATAATAACCTTATATGCCAATAGGGAAATGAGTTATTTGCACAATCCTCCAACCTTAATTCTATCTCCAACATAAGATATATTGAAAAAATTAACAGCATCCCATAAATTAGGTTATTATACCCTAGACCTAAGATTAAATAAAATCTTAGTATCTCTTCTACTAAAATATGAGTTGTCTCTCATTGGACAACCAAATTATTGATACAATTTCTTTGGAATTAATATCTAGACTTATGTATATTATATTACTTATATGACATATAAACTTGTAGATCTCAATTAATAAAATAGCTTAATTAATGAGCCATTTGGGACTTCAACTAAGTAATTAAATTAGGTAGCATAACAAAGCCACAATGAGTTTTTAGCATCATTAGCAGAGATTGTTTTGTTTAGTTGGTTAACTTGAGTAAATATAATTATTCTTGTAAAAAAATATATATTTTTTAATTAGATAGCATTGAATTTGATAAATATTTTTGAATTAAATGACTATTTCATGTTAGTTTGTTTGAATGTGGATTGTTACAATTGGATTTGTTTGTATTCATGTACTCTTATGTTTTTTCTTTTTCTTCTTTCTTTGTTAATCACTATTAATGAGCCAAAGTTCTTTGACTGAGCTAAACATTTTAAATCTAGAAATTAAAAGAATTAGATGAATCTTTGCTAAACAAAAAGTTGACAATGTTAGTCTGGAGGGCATTAAAAGTAATAGAGAAACTCAATGAAGTGATGAGTAAGCTATTCAACAATCCATCCATTACAACACACTAGAGATTATTGAAGGTCTATAATGATAGATAGTTTTTCTGGGATTCACTTACAACATATTGAAGATAATTATTTTGAGTAAAAGATGAGTCTAATTACGATGGTTTAATAACATCAATATAGCGGAAGGACATTGGAAGACTAAAATGGACATGTCATATTGTTTTTGGAACTATGCGACACTATGATGATGAATGGAGTTGGCCCAAAAACTATGATTAAGATTATATCCATTTTCTCTAAGTGGTAAAATACGAAGTTTGTTCCAATATCTAACAAGGAGTTCCATTTAGAGTTGAGATGAATTACTGAGGATATATCTTGCCAAATTCTTCCCACTACAAATTATCTCTCAACTTTGGAGCGAGATAAGTCAATTTTGGCATGAAGAGTATGAGAACTTATATGATGTTTGAGATTATTTTAAGGAGTTATTGAGGAGAAGGTCTCAACATGGTTTTGAGTTGTAGTTCTAAGCCCAAACCCTCGACTATGGGCTAAACTATATGACATGGTGTATAGTTGATGTGGCGGCTTAAAAATATATTATAATTAAATTACTTGAGGAGACATATTATTTATTTGAGGAGCTAGCAAAAAATAATTATCAAATTTTAATGGATTGCTTATTGGGGAAAAGATAAACCGAGGAGTTGGATTTGGATAGGTTCACTGCTAATGAATAAAAGATGGAAGTCTTATTGAGAAAGATGGATGCACAAGAACAAAGAGAAGAATATCATTAGAGTCCACTACTTTATATCTATATGAATAAGTGGAATCGAAACATGTTTGTCTAATGGAAGAAACAAATCAAATACAAAGCAAAAAGTTTGTTTTTTGACCCAATAATAATGTTCTAATATATTATCATCTAAATGTAAGGATTGTTAAAATTTTTATACATAACTATGAGAGTATGGTGTAGTATATTGAGTTAATTTTCAAGAAAGATGGAGAATGATGAGAAGAACTACATGAATCAAGGGAGCTCGAATTTTAATCATCAACCAACATGAAGGAAATAAAAGCTGATTGTTGATGATGGTGTGAAAATTATTATAGTAGAACTTTAGAAGAAAAATAACGTAAAAGATACAAAAATAAGGGAAATTTAAGTTAAGATAACTAAAACAAATTCAATAATGAGAAATATTGAGTATCATGTTAGTTAGTTGGTATTATCAATAAAGGGAAGATGAGCAAATAAATTGCTAAGTGATGTGGAAGTAACTCTAAGGAAGTATTCCTCAATATTACTTAGAAGTGACAAGGAGCTACAATAACAATTATAGTAGAAGGATTATGGATAATTTGCGGGTGAAATTTTCATAACACTTCCAAGAGTCACGACTCCAAATGCACAAGATGACTTTGAACAGGAAGATTCTAGATTTTATGGGGGCAAAAAAGCTCTGGCTCAACCCTTATGTCTCCAAGAAACCATCGCCCAAACTAAAAAATATGAGAGAAATAATAACTATGAAACCATGACATGTACCAGAGCCATGACTCCCAAAAAGGGCAAAACCAAGTTTCATCCAAAGAAGAGAAATAACAACATGAAGAATCCGAGGAGCAAATGGGGCTTGCCCAAAGCCTTGGAGACATATAAATGGATTAGAATGATGCCTAGGATAAGTTTCTAATGAATCTTCCATTCTGAAATGATTTAGGAAGGAAAATTGGATAAAATTTTTTAAAGTTTTTGAATATTTTTTATAAATTAAAAAAAAATATACCATTTTCTAAAGCTATAGTCCAAATACCGAATTATATTAATTTATGAAAGATATAATGTGTAGAAAGAAGTAGTTAAAGACATGAGTAATGGTAAAAATAAATGAGAAGTATAGTGCTATTATTCAATGAAAACTATCAAGGAAATTAAAAGATCCCAAGAGTTTTACTATACCTTGCATTATAAAAGAGCATATATTTCATAAGAAGGAATACATAGGACTTAGTAATTAACTATCAACTTGATACCCCTTTCTATTGCATAAGGATTAAATCTTAGTAAAATTATTTTATCCTCTCTCTAACAAAAAATGGTCCATTGAACAAATCCATTGGTCAAATGAAATAATTGAAGATGTATCTGTCAAAGTTGATATTTTTATTTTTCTAGTGTATTTTATATTTTTGGATATGGAGGAAGATCAATACATACTGTTAATTTTGGGATATTCATTTTTAGCAATGGAAAAATCCCTCATCGATATAAAAAAGAGGGATTTCATTCTCCATGTTGGTGAATAATAAGTAAAGTTCAATCTTTACAATGACTCACGGGGTCTAAATGATGATGAAATGGGATGTTGGAAGTTTGAGAATCTACTTTGTATTGGCATGCAACAAAAAGTAAATTTCCAATGGAAGAAATTCGTAGAAGACTACTGGTCAAATGAAGGTAAAATATATGGACCAAAAGAAGAATTTGGAGTTGTGAATGCAACAAAGTCTACAAAATAAAGGACCATGGAATTGTGATTGTGATGTAATATATGAGATAAAGAAAAACTTTGGATTTGTGATAATGATGAAAATGTAGAAGTAAATTAAAGTTATAGAAAAGAGAAAATAGAAAAATATAACTACTATGAGTTCATGATATTCTTCAAAATTACAACCTCTGAGAAGTCATAAGATGACAACTCAGATGATTAAAAGACATGTAGGGAAAAAAATCTGAGAAAATTTTTATGGAAAAGAAAATCAAATACAAAGCTATGGTTATGCACAATACCATGACTTTGGGGTTCTATAATAAAAATGACTAAGAAAAAATAGAAGAAAAAGTCATGACTATACCTAGTACGATGAATTTAGTGATACAAAATAAAAATGACCAGGGAAATATTAAAGGAAAAGTAGCGGCTATGCCCAATGCCATGACTTTTGAATTACAAAATGAATCAGTCTATCTCAAGCTTAAAGACAAAGTTGAGGCTTTGCAAAGTGCCAAGAATTATGAGTTACAAAAATATAAGAGCAAGAAAAATATGCAAGACAAAAAGTCATGGATATTCATAATGCCATGACTTTGGAATAATAGAAGGAAAAAAAAGAAAAATTTAAAGGTAAATCCATGGCAGTTCTCAATGCCATGACTTTGGGTATTCATAAGGAAAAGATAGAATGAAGCAGAAAAGTAAAAGCAACAAAATTTATTAAAGATGTAACATCAAATGAGGAGATAATATTAGAGATGGGTATGATTGAAGATAGGTTGAATGAGGAAACTAAAAAGATGGAAGTAAAGCAGAATACTGAAAAGATCATTTGGACTATAGAGATTTTTGATGGATGAGAAGAAGGTTTGAAGGTACAACTATGGATGTTAAACATAGTGCTACTTGGGAAGCAACCCATAAACTTTTTTTTCTACATGTACGCTATAATAAACACCTATATTCACTATATTAACAAATACACATGCCCAATAACCCACATGTATAGTCACAAAACTCAAACCCAACCATGATGAAAGATAAGTCCACTTGAAGTTGTTTCACTAATATTAGACACTATGACATTCAAACCTATTTGTAGAAATTCATAATAATCTTGTTTATTTATTTTTTTTTCTAGTAGGAGAAATTATTGCTCAAGGATGAGCAGTTATTTTAGTCTAAGAGTTTATTTAGTATTTAATTTACCTAATATTCTGGCATATTTTAGTGGTAGAGAATGAGGCATGTGTTGAAATAGGATTGATTTGTGTTGATTTTACATTTTTTGAAGTTTTGGAGTATTTTTATGAAATAATGAAATCTATGAGTTTTGGAGGTGTATAATAAAGGAGGTGAATTTATAAATTCTTTGTAGTTTTGACATCCATTATTAACCAAAACTCTATCTGAATGATTATGGCAAAATCTTATACACCATGACCCTACTATCTCATTAGCTCCATCTTTCTAGTTTTCACTATGTGATAATTTCTCAATGGCTATGATAATTTCTCATTAGCTCATAAAATTTTAATAGTTTCAATATTAATTATCTATCACAATATCTAAGTATCCCACTAGTACTCAAGTCACAACTAATTTCATAAGGATTTGACTTTTTCTTTATATGGCTCAATAGTTTCAAGTCAGAGTCACAACTTTGTTATAAAACCATGACTTTTAAGCTACACAAAAATAAAGAGCCATAAGTACTCGGGCAAAAGCCATGATAATTATTTAAAGTTGTGACTTTTGTGTCATTAAGTATTATAGAAGACATTATTCAAGTATGAGTATTTCTAAGGTCATGACTCTTGTCTTCAAAGGAAAACCCACCCAAAACTTTTACATTCAAGCTAAGTACAAGCATCATGACAACTTCATACCACTACCACCATATACTTATTAAGAAAGATGAATGACTAATTCCACAACCTACACAGGGTGCCATGACCGTAAAATAATATTGGAAGCCATCACACTTTTCATGGCTAATTCATATCACCATGACCATCTATGGACTACACATATTGAAGGCACAAAGTCATGGATATTTTGTAATACCACAACTTTTTGTTATAGAAAGATTATGCCCAAGTTATAGTCATTGCTAGTATAATAACTGTGTGTTATAGAAAGATAAAGATGCTAGATACATTCATGGTCATGTTCTAGAATCACAACCTAAAACTAAAAAGATTAAGGATAAAGTTGTGACTTCCATTAAAAAGTTATGGATTCTTATTTAGAGTAATGCAAAACTACCTGAGTATAAAATGGAGAATTAGAGAAGTTCCAAAAATTCCTCTTCTTCTACTTCTTCTCACAAAAATGTTAAAGGCACGACCACTATAAACTATAGGGGAGGTTTTTTTACTTTTTATGGATAAATCCTCATCAAGAAAGAGATGTATGGCCAATGTCAATCCATAGAGTTTGGGGGCATGACCCTCAAATCCTCCTCCTCTCTTCTAGGGATAAATCCAAAAAATTATATTAAATTTGTATGGTTTAAATTTTTGTTATTTGGATTATGTGATGTAATGGTTTGTATGATTGATACAATACTAGTTTGCTTATATTTTATGTTATAGATTTTGATGGATGGTAATTAAATAGAACTTGACTAATGGTGGGTTTGTGGTAGGTTGTATCATTGGATGGTGGAAGGTAAACCACGAAACTCACTCATGCATATGATAAGGTGGTGACAACCCTTCTAATTGTAATGTATGAGATGAACTTTTATTTCAAATCCCAAAGTTTAGGTATGTTAATCATTATGAGTATGATACTTATAAAGTTGAAAGTATAAATTCTTTTATATGTCAATCCATTATATACATCTTAAAGTGATTAGTTCTCAATTGGATTAGATATTATATAAAACATTATTCTAATGGATTCACCTTTAGTGTGAGAGTCACATCATCACTAAGGAGGATGGTGACAAGTAATCCTTTGGACATGTACAAGTGTGTAGTCGGTCAGAAGGTGATGATAGCTCTTGTGAGTTCCTTTTAATCATATAGTTCCCGCTGGTAAAACATGAAGGTAACATATGTTAATTATGTGAGTATGACACTTATGAAGCCAAAAGTTAAAATGCAAATAAATCATACCAATCATTGGTCTTTAAGACAAAGAAGGCTAGTGAATAAAAAATGTTCATAAGAAGCATATGACTCATGAACATCATCAAGTATAGTTGATAAAGTTTAAAAAAACATATGAGATTGTGAATGATTTTTATATAAGAATGAAGTAATATCTTGGTGATGATGTACCGAGAGGATAACTATGAGGGGACCATCATTGAGAAGGTCTCAATGGTGACAACAATCTTAGTATCTATTTACTAAAAATGGGTTGTCTCTCATTGAACAAACAAATTATTGATATAATCTCTATGGAAATTATATATGGACTTAAATTCATTATATTACTTATTGTATGACCAATGAACATGTGGATCTCAATTGACATGATAACTTCATTAATGATATTTTTGAGATGTTACCAGACTGATTAAATTAGGTAGAGTAATAAAACCACAATAATGAGACCGAGAATATGACTAAGAAATATAGTACAATCATTCAAAAAAAAGAAAATTGAAGGAACCTTTAAGTTTTACTTTATCTTTTACTATTCATAAGCATTGTATGACTTATGATCAAGTATCAATTTAATGATCCTATCAATTGTATGAAGATTGAATCTCAATAAAATTACTTTAATATCTCTCTCATTCCAAATGGGTGATCATACTATCAAGCATCCAGATGAGATTATCTAAGATGTATTGGTTAAGGTAGGTATATTTATTTTTCTAGTAGATTTCATTGTATTAGAAATAAAGGAAGACAATTATGCACAATTAATATTGGGATGACTATTTTTAGCCATGAAACAAGTCCTTATCGATATCAAGAAAGAGAAGTTTACTTTTTATCTTAGTGAGGAACAAGTAATGATTAATCTTTATAATGACTTGAGAGGTCTAAATGGTGATGAAATAAAATATTAGAGAATAAACTATCTCTTTTGTACCATAATGCAACAAAAAGTAGATTTCTAATGGAAATATTTTATTAAAGACTACTTCCCAGATAAATATGAATGATAAGAAGCAGAAGAATAACTTTGGAACAATGATAGTAATGAAGATGACAAATATAAAGAATAAGAACTATTTTGGAGTTACAAAAATAAGGAAACAAAGGAAGATAATTGCTATGAGATCACAACATTCTTTGAAGCTCTGACCTCAAAGGAATCTTAGGTTAATAACTTCAAGGAAGCTGAGAAAACATTGAAGAAAGACAAGGTTGAGATAGAAATCATGGAGGAACCAAACAAATATAAAACCAAAACTATGCACACTTCCATTACTTTAATATTATAGAATAAAAATGGCCAAGAAAAGTTTGAAGATAAAACCATGGCTCTGCACACTACTGCAATATTGTTGTGATAAAATAAACATGACTAAGGAAAACTTGAATAAAAAGTTGTGACGGTGCCCATGGTCATGATTTCAAGGATAGAAAATGAATTAGTCTATTAGAAGCTTAAACACAAAGCCATGACGATGCACAATGCAATGACTTTGAGTTATAGAATGAAAAAGACATGAAACAACTTCAAGAAAAAGCCATAGCTTTGCTCAGCACCATGACCTTGGGGATCCAGGAAGAAAAGGACAAGAAAAAGTTAAAAGGAAAATCTATGGCTATAATCATTGTTGCAACTTTTGGGATCCATAAAGGAAAGGGACAAGCCATCTATTTGAAGTTACTCCACTATTTTTAGACCTTATGATACTCAAATCTAGTCATATAATTTTTTATAGATGTTAAAGAATTTGTGTTACAAAGGGGAAAGTTATTTCTCAGGGATGAATAATTATTTGTGTATGACTTTGTTTAATATTCAAACTATCTAATATATGTATATATTTTGATACTTTATAATGATGCATAGATATGAGGATAGAAGAGGAGACTCTATGTAGTAATTCTATCTTTTCAGAAATTGTCAAAGCACATTAGTGGCTATGGAGGCTCCTAAGAGAACTTTGATAATGAGAGAAAGTTATGGAAGAGTGTTTTGTCAACCCTCTTCTTACTCAAAAATATGTCTTATGGAACTTTTGTTTTGTAATTGAAATTTTGCACACTTGTTTTTATAACAAAAATGCATGCACATGCTTCTGTAACTGTGTGAGAGAGAAAGAGGAGGATGATTGCTTCTCTATTCATGTCAAATAAAATAATCAACTATTCAAGTTGCAACAAGGCGGATCAAACCATGAAACATGTAATTATTTGTTTCTATGAATGATAGTTATAGCATACTCAGTGAAATGTATTACAAATTTCTGGTCCTATATTACATATTATGTGGAATATTATATAATATGAGTAGTATTACATATTATACTTACATGTTTGATAACTACTTATTACTTATTTGTGTTTGGTTATATTTTTGAATATTAACTATCTACATATACATTGTAGTAATATGTCTCATAAATATTTGTTAGTATTTAAGATATTTTTGCCTGAGGTTGCCAAGGATGCAAACAAAGGAACCATAGACAACTTATGCATCTATTGTTAACTTTTACATTGAACTATTGCATCCATGTCTTGCATGGCAACCATTTATTGCTTCAAACCCATGCGTGTTGACATGTTGACCAAATATTATTGGTTATCGATAGTTAAGGTTTGCAATATACCATGATGTTGGGGTAGGCCTCTTGAGATATGGTTAATTCTAAATTACAAAATTCAAAGAATAATATTTGGTTATTTATGCAACATAAGCAATAAAAATTAAGAGACCCAAAAATTCTATAAAATCACAATAAATCCAAAAAATAGAAAACCCAATATAATGAAAGGTTCACATGCCAAATTAGAACACTGTCAAATCAAAAAATATGTGTTAAAGACATATTCACACACACACACAAAATTCATAAAAGCACACAACACCTAAAATTATATTTTGGACTAAAATAAAATTTTCTATGGTATAAAAGCTTAGAATAGTAAATCCAGCACATACATGTAAACTTAGAATTTTGAGCTTAATACATTGGATCTCTTTTCATATTATTCTTTATGTGAGAGTATAGGGTTGTTGACTTGCCATCTCAAAATCAAAAACATAGTTGCATCTTGATTGTTGGACATAAGAGATGATTTTGTCTAGTTGTCTGTCTTGTTTTCAGTAGGCTTCGAAACTTTAATCCACATGACAGTCTCAAATTGCACATATACAAAAGGCAAGCAATAGCACACACCCAAGAAAGACCATCATCATAGTAAAAGTACACACAAAATTATAATGGAATATTCTGCATATAGATTATTTATAGTACAATGCACATAGGACATCCTCCACACATCTTCCACATGAACCATTACATGAACCTCTGCATGAACTTCTGCATGAACTAATGTTAGAACAAAAGAAAAAAGAGGGAAGAGATTGAATAAAAATCTCTATCAAAAACACAAGGGTTACGGATACCCTCCCCTTTCCAAAAGATTAGTTCCTCCCCCAAGAAACAACCTTGCAACTTTAAGAAGGTTTTAAGAAAAACTAGATGTCCTTACTCAATGCTCTAGTAGAAATGAGTTTTTTGAAAAAAATACTTTTGTGGAGTTTTTTTTTTTCAAACTCTAAGTTATAGAGAGGATTTTATTCTCACATACATAGCCTGGAACAAATTTCACTTTGCCTCTTCAAAAATCATGCACCTTAGCTCTTTTTTTTTCGTGCATGCATGCCAGTTTCCAAAAGAATAACCTTTTTTTTCTTTTAATTTTATTTAAGAAAAGATAAATTCACACTCATTTTAATGTGAGCAATTTTCCCAGCTTTGGTAGAACCAACAATCTCTCCCTTGGTTTTATTTGGAAAGACTGAGAATAGTCAATTATTTAAATTTAAAAATCTCATATCACAAAGAGTTAAAGTTTCCTTATAGACCTTGAAATAAATTTTCATTCCTCACACAACATATGATTCCTCTAAAATTAAATATTCCCAACATATAATCCCAGATATGCTCTTTTTTCTGAGTCGTAAGATCCCCCTTGATTCGATTGATCACAGAGAGAAGCTAGAGTTAAAGTGTCAATTTTTTATTCCAACTAATAAGCTTCTCCTTAAAGTGTTTGATCAGTAGGAGCAATTAAAATAAAAGTAGTAAAAAAGGGAATCCTCCAAAAAACCTAATTGTATCAAAACAAACAGTTAAGGTACGCATATCGATTATCCTTAATCTCCTCAAAGGAAGGGGTGAAAGCAACATAGTCATATGCCTCTTCCTAATTATGCAAATTGTCTTCCCACTATCAAGTGACTTTGGGATAGTACTTATGGATTGTTTTCCTATGAAATGTAGATTATGAACATATACAAATCCAAGTTTATATAGCTTGGAATCAATTCTTTCAATTTCATGTGAGGCACTTACCTGATCCGAAATAACCCTAGCTTGTGTAACATACATAGAATATATCATTTTATTCCTCACTATAGTCAGCAACCCTTTGACTAATTTTCATTAGTTTTCCTCGAATCTCTCTCCACATCATCTATATGATTCAATATCCTAATGGATAGTAAGTTTATCTTGAATATTCAGGATATGTCGAACATCTCTTATAATCAATTGGTGATACCATGTTCATCTCCAAACAAATATCCTCAATTCCAATCACCTTTGATGTCCCCTCATCATGGCTAGTCCACGCTCCCGAGGCATTTACTTCACAAACTATTCAGGATTTGAAGTGATAAGCAAAGTGGTTTCTGAATCTGCCACCCACTCACTCTTCTGACTAGCTATGTCAAACAATTCAACACCACTCCAAAACATAATGTCACCCTCCACTTAAAAATGTGGCCATCATCCTTGCTTCCCTTGGAGCTACTTCCACTTAGGACATGTCATATTTGGTCACAATAGTAACATCTCACCATGTTCCTACGCATGGACTTCCCCAATAAGGAAACTCTGTTCCCCCTTCTAATGTGGTTCTAATAGCAATCCTACTTCTCTCGTTTTGCTCGTAAATGAGAACACCTGGAGAGGTATCTTTTTTCTCTATCTCACAATCTCATTTACCAGAATATCAATAATAATAATAATAATAATAATAATAAGAATGTTGTTCGTGGCCAAAGTCTCAATGAAATAATGAGTATCTCCCAACTATCAAGTAGTGAGCAGAGAAACAAAGATGCATATACCTTTTTATCCAACATCTCATTTTCATTGGTGAAAGGTAGTTAACCAAGGTTTATAAACTACTCATGTGAGCAACTATATCAGTGTCATCATGATATTTCATGTTAAGCAAATGCTAGATTAATAGTATCTTATTCCTTGATACATTTTTCTCGAACGACTCATTCTTTTTCCACCACTCATCCACCCTTGTTATTGTAGAAATGTGGTGGAAATTAGTTTTTTCAACCCATTATCATATCATAGTAGATGCCTTGTAGTATAAATGAGATAACTATTTACCACTTAAGTTTTCCAATTTGTTGTTCATTGGCAATGAGATCATATATATCCTAAATAATTAAAAGAGTAATTATTTTTATTTTCCAGGTTGAATAGTTGGACTCTTCCAATATAATCATCCTAAGTGAATTTTTTTTATTGTTCCATCCCAAAAAAATTAATTGAGTCACTAGAAAATAAAAAAAATTCAATCACCTAAAAATTAATTTATCGACAATGATAATACTTGTTGGGAGTAAACAATAAGAAGGCCAAATACAAAGACTAGGTTTGAAAGTATTTTCTATACCTATAAATATGTTAATTAATTTTCGCATGATTAGAATCTTTTAATTTTCCCATTGAACTATTACCGAATATAGTCAATAATATAATATTTTTGATTTTCCCAAATATTGTTTTTGACTTTTTGCCCTTTTAGATTAATATTTTGTTTTAATTTTTATTTAAAAATATAACAAAATAAAAACTTTAACTTCAATTAAAATCTGAATTGAGTTATTAAAATTTTCAAAAACATGAAAATATAAAAAAAAATTCTGTCCAATTAATTTTCTTAAAATTAAAAATTCAATTTTTATATCCATAGAAAATATATATTTTCAATCCGAAAATATGTATCAATTCAAAATTGTTAGAAAAATTATTTAAATTATGTTGAGGATTTAATGAATTACACCCAATAATTGACATGCACAAACTAATAGAATTAGAATAGCATAAAATAGCATAAAAACACAAGTAAAAACCACAAACAAATGAAAAAATAAAAGTGCAATTCCAACTAATATTCAAAACCAAACATAAAAACAAATAATTTGTATTAGAAATACAAAATAATTTGGGAATTTCGGTTATATTTCACATGTAAATGTTACTCTGCTGCTCCCACTTTCAACATAATTCCAAGCACCTAAGCTTTGCACATTCTCCATATGAACTAACATATGAGCCTTTGCACATTCTCCATGTGAACCACCGCATAAAGATCTGCAAGAACCTCAATACGAACCAATTTTATAAGATAAGAAAAAAAGAGGGAAGATATTGAATACAAACTATTGCGAAAAATTTAATGGTTACCGAGACCCTGCTCTTTCAAATAGAATAGTTTTCCTGATAAATTAATCCATTCTGATACTTGTAGGGGTTAAATAAACTGGAGGACAAAAACCAAGATTTGGTTAAAAACTCTTTTACATAGATATAAATATGTTAATTAATTTTTCCATGATTAAAATCTTTTAATTTTCACATTGAACTATTACTAAACATAATGAATCATATAATAATTTTGATTTTCTCAAATAAAGTTTTTGTCCTTTTAAATTAAAATTCTGTTTTAATTTTAATATAAAAATGTGATAAAATTAAAACTTGGAACTCCAATTAAAATCTGAATTGAGTTTTTAAAATTTTAAAACCTGAAAATATAAAAACCATCAATGTCCAATTAATTTTCTTAAAATTTAAAATTAAATTATTATATCCACATAAAATATATATTTTAAATCCGAAAATATGTATCAATTGTCAAATATCTGAATTATATTAAAAATTTAACGAATTACACCCAATAACTACTATGCACAAACTGGTAGAATTAGAAAAGTATAAAAACATTATTAAAAACCACACACAAATTAACAAATAAAAGTTCAATTGTAACTACTATTCAAAATAAATCTTAAAACATATGATTTGTATTAGAAATATGTAGGAATTTTAGATGTATTTCACTTGTAAATGTTACTGTGTTGCTCATGCTTTCAGCATAATTCCAAGCACTCTAGCTCCGCGCACTCTCCATGCAAACCACCACTTGAACCTCCGCATATACTCCATGCAATCCACCACATGAACCTTTGCACATTCCCCATGTGAACCACAAGATGAACCTCTCCACATTCCCCATGTGAACCACAAGATGAACCTCTCCAAGAACTTCCACACGAACTAAATTTACAAGATAAGAAGATAAGAAGAAAGATATTGAAAAAAAACTATTGTGAAAAATTTAATGGTTACAAAGATCCTCCTCTTTCCGATAGATTAGTTCCCTTGATAAATTAATCGATCCTGATACTACTTGTTGGGAGTAAATAAGCTGGAGGATAAATACCAAGACTATGTTGGAAACTATTTTCCATACCTATAAACATGTTAATTAATTTTTTTATGATTATAATCTTTTAATTTTCCCATTGAACTATTACCGAACAATTGGGGTGAGCATTTAGTTGAACTATTCGGTTTCAGTTTTTTTTGTTTGAATTTCGGTTCGACTGAATCGATGATGAATGCAACTGAACCGAACATAATCTTTTTTTTTTTCAATTTTTTGATTAAAAAACCAAAATTTAATGCTTCGATTTTTTGTTTTTCAGTTGAAATTATTTTCAAAATTGGACAAATGGATATGGGTCAAACCAAATCCCAGTCGGCCAGCCTAATATGCTATTTTCTGTAGGCCACATCCACAACCCAAAATTAATTTAAATAACAAAATGATATAGGTCCAATTACAATCAAATCTACTAATCTAAAATATATGGATCAAATGATATTGGCCATAGCCCATATCAATATCATAATACTATAGATATCTAAATGGATGGCCCAAGTAATATTAAAGTAATTAGGTAAATCATAAATTCAATGCACTAATCTGAAGAAATACAATATAGTCCTAAAGACTGAAGTAAAATACTGACCTTGGTCATAAGTTTTAAATGCAGAAATGAAATGAAGGACTCTTGAAAGAGACATAAAACTTAAATCACAATCCATTTAACATATTTAAAATACAATACATTCTGCATAATTAAATTAAAAAAAATAATTCATTTAGCATTCATAATTAAAATACAAATATTATTACATTAACTTTAAACTTCTAGCTTCCAACTTCCATCTTTCAAGTCTTGTCATTTCTATTTAATAAACTATATTACATTAACTCAAACAATATATCAAAATATTCATGTTTGAAAAATTAATATATGAATAAAATAAAATTATAAAACTTATTCATATCATCCAAAACCAAAAGTACAAAACACATTCAATCCATCATATATCTATTATCATTGATTTCAATGAAGAAAGTGTTGATAAATCTGAAAATTTTGAGATAAAAAAAATTAATACTTTAACATTATCAAACATCATAAATAAATAATAATTAAATAAAAAGACAGAATAAATAAAATTACCTACTTCAATTTTCTCAATATCTTACAAATATTTTTCAATATTAATTAGTGTCAATAAATTTTGAAGCTAATCTAGAGCACATTTAAGAGACTACACTATGTTGGGACTTAATGAACTCCTAAAAGAATCAAGATATCTTCCTCCAATGCTAAATGAAGATTCTGAAGCAATGGTAGATATTGAACCGACAACACATCACAAGCTATTTGTTATATTATAGAAAATCAAAAAGAATTCAGAAAATGAAATTACATCTGTGTGGGACTAGAATTTATTCGTGCGTCTCAAAACTTCAGAAGCTAATGTGCCCTTCCAAGCACCATAAGAACTAGCCAAGCCTTTTATATACCTATAATAGGCTAAAACTCTACCCAAAATATTTGAGTACACAAACATTCACAGAGATATAAAAACATTAATTATAGACATGAACAACAATGAATTTGAGTTTAAAGTCATACAACTTCAACAAAATCTAAAAGATGGCCAATAATGATGTTTAGAGAGAGAAAAAAAAATACTATATTTTAACAATTTTTCCACTGGAGCAGGAAGTTACTTTGAATGGTCATTTACTATTGCTTCTATAGCAAAAAGACATTCTGCTAAAGCATCATAAATTTTTTCCATATATATGCATTTCCATATAAATATCAGTGACACAATTGGTTTCGTTTCAAATATGAACCATAAAAATTAAACAAACAATCAAAACAAAATTGAATATTATACGTCTATTTATCCAATTGTTACCTAGATTTAGTTCCATTCCAAAAAATATAGACATATTGGATTATTTAGAAAAGTAAGTCTTCAAATGAAAGTTACTCAGAATAAACACACATCACACACACAAAAAGAGTACCCTTATAGCACCCTTAATACGTGGTATTTGATGTAATAGATCTTTCAGTGATGGTGTGCCTCACTGTTTGTGCACACCTACTACAAACAATACAAAAGGTTCAAGGTAGAAGATGCAATACAAGAAAAATCCCAAATAGCTTGGGAAAAATCTCTAGCTAAATGAGATTTTTTCGTTGCTAAAGTGGAATAATGGCGGAACCATTCCCAATCTAAAGTGCTCATCACTAAAAAGATAGTGAGGGAAAAATTCTTTGGCTAAAAAATTCTAGGAATGGATAATTCCTTAGCTAAATTAATAATATCCCTAGTTAATTTTGATCTTAATTTAGAGCTTTATAAAATTCTCTAGCCAATTTAGCAATGAAAAATTCCCTAACCAATTTAGCAAGGAAAAATTCTCTAGCCAATTTAGCAAGGAAAAATTCCCTAGCCAATTTAGCAAGGAAAAATTTCCTAGCCAATTTAGCAAGGGAAAATTCCCTAGCCAATTTAGCAAGGGAAAATTCCCTAGCTAAATTAGCAAAGGAATAATCCATAGCTATTTTTCAAATTAAAACTATTTTCACTATTTTATTTTTTTTTTCAAAAAATTTAATTAAATACTTTTATGTTTTTATATTAAATTAAATACAAATAGAAACTATACATGATAATTTATAATTAACAAAAATTAAAATCAGTTAATAAATTATTTTGATACTATATTTTACATACTTAAAACAAAAATATAACAAAATTATATTACATCTTATTCATTAATGTATCTAACGACAGTGCATAAAGTATAATCTATCCATGAATTAACATTATATTCTCTCCCTCAACTCCTCTGATCACCATCTTTTTGTTGCGACAAAGTTGTCCTAGTCGTGGTGCGTCATGTCTAGTAAAAAAACCATTCACTTCTACAAGCTTTGTATGGTGAACTTTGTGGTACCATATCTATACGAAATTTAAACCAGTCAATCAAATCAAAATAAATAAATAAAAAGGTTATGTTTTGATAAATATATAATACTATAATATATATGTACATATATACTGTAGTATATATATATATATATATACTAGCATTTCACTAGTTACATATATTACTGCAGTATATGTACATATATACTATAGTATATTATGTACATATAAACTGAGTATATATATACATATATACTACAGTAGTATATGTACATATAAATTGAGTATATATGTACATATAATATTGAAAAATTATATGTACTTATATACTGAGTATATATGTACATATGTTGTAGTATATATGTATATATACTAAGTTTATATGTACATATAATAATGTAGTATTATATGTACATATACTATAGCATATATGTAGATATTTTGAGTATATATGTACATATAATAATATAGTACTATATGTACATATACTATAGCATATATGTAAATATACTGAGTATATATGTACAGATATTATAGTATATATGTATGTATATACTATAGTATATATGAACATATATACTAAGTACGTATGTATAAAAAACATACTAGCATTTCTCTTATATGTACATATAAGAGATACCTCTCATCGAACCAAGAAACTATTTCAGAATGCGACTCAGTTCTAAATCTCTCATGAACATCCTAACATATCTGGAACAACAGAGACATTCAAATTAAATGATCAAAGAATGTATATCATGTTTTCGTGTAAGCAAATAATGAGTAGGTATTAGCAGTGATGAGAATCTTAAACATAGTATCTAGAAAAAGAAAAGTAGAACCTGCAAAATACACATATCATAAGTATTTCCTAGAATTCTTTAAGAATCCTTGTACAAGCAATAGGAACCAATTACTCTTTCAAGAAACAAAGAGAAGGGATCAACTTTTTCTTGGTCAATCGGTCCATTCAGCATTAACTATTTAATCTGCTTTGCCCATTTTCTCTTGTGGCATCATCATGCAAGCATCAAATTCAGACAGAATCAAAAAACTAGTCTAATTTTGTAGTAATCATGGCATCAAATTCAGTATGTATGTATATACTGAGTATATATGTACATATAATATTGTAGTATATATATACATATATACTACAGATGTCTTGCAAAACAAAGTATTATATATGTACATAAAATCAGAAGTTTTTCATGCATCTCACATCAGATGTTCTGCAAAGATTTATTATTAGGTTAATCGGCAACGCAAAAAAACAAAACTAAAATAAAGAAAAATGATCTCTCCAATGATAAACTACTTGTGGGTCTCCCTAAGGTTTTCTTAGTCTGTCATGCATTATTCAAGAAAGATATATATTTTACAAGTATATCATTAGCTACTCAAGTAACTATATGTATTTCATAATTTGAGATATTGATTCTCTAATAGTATGAAACACATTGCTTGTGGAAGCATAGATATTGTAAAGCTCCAGTAAAGCATTTGAAGGAAAATCGGTAATCTACTATACATTACCACCATTAGCTTCTCGTGTTCTTATGTTTGCTTTGTACAATTCCTCTTCCTCTATTTTGTGTGTGTGTGTGTGTGTGTGTGTGGATATGTTCTAGATTTGTATATATGTTAGCCTATTGTGGGAGTTAAAATGTTTTTTATGAATTTATACAAGTGGTAGGGGTTTATTGGTAGAAATTGCAAGTTTGATGCTAAAAAAGTGTTATTATTCCTTTGTTCCTTTTGTAAATGTATATGTGGTTTGAGTGCAACTTCTACGCAATCCTATATTGTATGTGATATGCAGCATAGATGTTGCACTTATTATCATGTGATAAGGTGTGGGCAACAAGCTAGAAATATTCCTTACACAAATATAAATTCAGATCAAAATATTTTCTAATATTTTTTTTCATCATTTAAATTATAATGATAACTTGTTTTATTATTATTAATATCATGGATTGTAGCAATCACAAGTGTTATTGGCTCATAAAAAATTTTATTTTGGGCCTTTATATTCCCCACCATATGTGCTTTGGTATGTAAATTATTAAATATTTATAAAAAATTAACTCATTTTCATGTTTAGTAAAAAATGTTTAAAAATAAAATATTTCTATTTTTGTATTCTATAAATGTTCCTCAGATTTATTGTCACTATATACATATATAGTATTATATATATAGCATATATGTATGTATGTATATAGCATATATGTATGTATGTATGTATGTATATAGCATATATGTATGCATGTATATATATGTATGTATGTATATGTGTATATATATATGTATGTATGTATATATGTATATATATATATATATGTATGTTTGTTTGTTTGTGTATATATGTATGTATGTATGTATGTATGTATATATATGTATGTAAATATATTTCTATATGTATGTATATATATATATAAGTATGTATGTATATGTGTGTGTGTGTGTGTGTGGGTGATATATAAAATGTATATTAAATATATTTTGTAAATTATATATTTAAATATAGTTATGTATAAAGTTTTTATAGTTATACATATAGTAAGATACAATTACTTATAGTTATACGGTATTATACATATATTATATGTAGTTATAAATAGTTATATATAGTTAAGCATATAGTTTATATATATATATATATATATATATATATATATATATATATATATATATATATATATTCATAAAGTAGTTATATGTAATTATATATAAATGTATACAAAATTATAAATAAATATATAGATTTACATATACGTATACATATCTATATACAAAATTACAAATATAGTTATATTTAATTATATAGAGTTTTATAAAGTTATATAAATATTTATATATAGGTATACACATATAGTTAAACATAATGTTGTATATTGTTATATATATATATACTTATAATTATACATGTGGGTATATATATTTTTTCATATAATTATATATATTTATACATATTGTTATGTATAGGTATAGATATAGTAAAGTACATTTGTATATATTAATATATAAAAATGTATATTAAATATATGTTGTAATTATATATGCGATGTATATAATTTATTTTGATAATCTGTTTGTATAATCAAATATTTTTGTTTTAATATTTTCATGTAAGTGCATGAAATGAAATATTAAGGGGTCGGGATGCAGCAGTAGCACAATAACAAAGGTCCCGCTGACCCATCCGATGATCCAACCCGCTTTGCTTAATTGAACTAAGAAAGTTCTAATATAATGTTTTGTATTTTATTTTTTGGGTTATTATTTTCATGATCTGGAACTATTCATCTTCTCTCTCTCTCTCTGCGTGATTTATCGCACATATTGTAAGATTTCTATTGGTTTAATATGTAACACATAAGTATTTTTTGGTGGTGTTGGGTAATTGCGCTTCCACGGGTAGTGAGATTAAGAAACAGAAAACAACAGAAACACAGAAACAAGCAATATATATATCCCAATCCAACAGCATCCACGACAGAATCAAAAAAACAAGAATTCAACACATGAAATAAGGTGGTTCGCTAGTCGCTCAGTACGACTAGCTACCTCCACCAAAAAATACTTATGCGTTACAGATTAAAACCAAAATAGAATGTCTTATAGTATACAGCACGCAGCAGTCGTGAAATCACGCAGAGAGAGAGGAGAAGGAAGATGAACAGTTCAACCGGGTCAAAACACAATCTTCCGAAAAATAAATACAAAATGTCTTATAGTATACTGCTGCATCCCCGGGCTTTTAATATTTCCTTTCCTGCACTTACATGAAAATATTAAAATAGGTTATTAAGTAAAAAACAAATTACATATACAGCAAGTGGATATAGCTAATTGTACTGAGCGACTAGTGAACCACGTTATTTCTGGTTTCCTTTTTTTTGTTTTTTTTTTGATCCTACTGTGGTTGGATTATGGATTGTGTGTGTGTGTGTACATATATATATCGATTGTTGTTTGTTGTTTTGTTGTCTTTCTTCTTCTGAATCACAACTGTGGAAGCACAATTGCCCAACACTATATTTAAATATAGTTATGTATGAAGTTTTTATAGTTATACATATAGTAAGATATAATTATTTATAGTTTATATTAATTATACATATAGTATATGTAGTTATAAATAGTATTTATAGTTAAACATATAGTTATATATATATATATATATATATATATATATATTCATACAAGTAGTCATATGTAGTTATACATAAATATATACAAAGTTATAAATAAATATATAGATTTATATATATGTATAGATAGTTACCAATATAGTTATATTTAATTATATATAGTTTTATATAGTTATAAAAATATTTTTATATAGTTATACATATATAGTTTAGTAGCAGATATAACAGATGAAGGGTTGTAGATTACTACAAACCTTGCAATATTTTGATTTAATGCAAACCATGCTAAATTCTACTTCACTGATATCTCTATGTCATGATTTTGCAAACTTTAATGTCATAATATTGTTAGCTATTGTATTCTACCTAAATATGAATTTGGTTTTAATTTTATAATAATCTTGAACACACAATACTAAAAAAAATTACACATCCGCATCATAAAAACCTACAATAAGATATTTAGGAAAACCTTAAAGAACATAATGGGACAAGATATTCCATTCTTTGACAACGTGAAAAATCACATTTTAGGTTTCATTTTGTTGAGTAAGGATAGAAAGCATTTCCTCAAATCAAACACTCATGCATATAAGATAAACAATGAACAATAAGCATTAATCAATAAATATATAAACAACTTTATGAGCTAGTACACTTTCCGGTAATTTGAAATCCATTAAACATTAAAAAAATTAATCATTAAAATAACAAAATTCACACTTTTATAAATATACAAGTGTTTATATATAATGTTGTGTTTAAAATATTTTTATAAATGGTACATATATATAATTATATATATGTAACACTTTTATAAATATTATATAGTATATATATCACATTTATATATACATTATAAATATTTTATATTTATATAAAAATTTATATGTTATATAAATGTTTACAAATATGTATAAACATTTTCTATGTTATATAAATGTTATATAAAAAATATATAAATAGATAGTTTTATGTAAATGTTGTATAAATATTTATAAACATTTATACATATGTATAAATATTTATATATAATAGTATATGTTTATATAAACATATCAATGTTTATATATAATGTAATGCATAGACATTTATATATAATATCATATGATTATATAAATGTATAAAAGTGTATATATAATGTTATATGTTTATAATATTTTTGGAGACAACAAAAATAGAACCCATAAACATTGATTTTGTTTTTTCTTAAGTTAAAGAAATAGAAAACATTAAGCATAATTTTTTTAAGTTACAGAAGAAGAAAATTTTAAGCATTAATTTCTTTTCTTAAGTTACAAAACCAGAAAACAATATGCATACATTTTGTATTTTAAATCCATAAAACCCTAAAAAATTAAACAATAAAAGAACAAAGTTGACACTAACCATTTATTATTTCATTAATGGCAAAAAGTCAAAATCATATAAGTGATGTGAAAATAGAAGAAAGAAGAAGAAAAATGGTGGAAAATTTTAAAAATATAAAATTGAATATTCTGTATAAACCAAACTCTGCCAATGGTAATCAAGGTTGAGAGAGAGAGAGAGAGAAATGAATATAATATTCTTCAAAGGAGAAGAGAAATGATAATATTGCTTGGTAAAAAGAAGAGAAATGATAATATTGCTTGGTAAAAAGAAGAGGTCGAATTTGTAATTTGCTCCCTATCCTGAAGTCCAGTTTCGCTTCTCCTCTCTTCCTCTTCGAAAGATAAAAAAAATGTTTAAGTGATTGAATGCCTTAGCATTTTTCTTTCATGGAAACTATAAATGTTTAAGTGATTGAATTCCTTAGCATTTTTTTTATTTAAAAAAAAGAGACAAAAATATAAAAGCAAACTAAAATTATAAAAATTAAATAATTTAAATAAAAAAAATGAAAAAGATTTTTATTTAACCATAAATGATATTATTTCATTAATTAATTAAATAATAATATATAATAATAAAGTATTTCATATATATATATATATATATATATTGGTTATAAATTTTTAAGAATTCAATTTATTTTTTTTTTGATTATAATATGAAATAATTATAAAGCAATAAAATTTCATATTATTTGATATAATTTATAAAATTTCAAAATTTATTTTAAGCTAAGAAGATCAATAAAAAATGTTATATTTATTATTTTAATAAAAAGTAGAATATTATAAGTTAATAATAAAGATCTTACTCAATTGTTTAATTCTTATAAATTTCAGTATGGAAAATAAATAAAATGTGAATTAAAATCAGCTTAGGATCAGTTTGGTAGTACTTTTTAAACGTATTTATAGACCAAAAAATAATTTTAAGTAATTTTAGGACAAAAATTTCATTAGTAATATTTTAAATAACTATTTTGAAACTTTAAAAAAACACTTGAAGCATTCGTTTAATAACCACACTGAGATATTTATTTTTTAAATCATCAAATTTTTTTGATATAATTAAAACATCTTGTTGAACTACAAGAAAGTTACACCTTATATAGAGTAAGGTTTATGATAATTTATATTCTCATTTCTTTTTCATTGTATGTAATATATTTTTTAAATAATTCAAAATACTTTCAATGTTATCTTTGAAAAATTTATACTAGGGAATTAAGGAAAAGAAAACTGCATATTAATGATGCTTCAATTAATGCAAATCTTGAAAAAGATTTTGATGCTTCAATTGATGCAAAGCTTGAAAAAGATCTTACAATTTAGTTTAAAAAATTTGTTAGTATATAACATATCATTCTTGGTTCTAAAAATTTATGTGAAACATTATATAAGTATGATTTTATCATTTATTATTTTATAGTTGTAATTTCCACCATCAAATATATATAAAAGGGAAATGAATAATCTTGCAAAATGATCATTATAAAGTTTATAGACATGTCTTATATTATGTAAATGAATATAAATTTCATAATTTGAAACATGGTTCAAATAGAGATGCAATTAATAGTGGTATATGCATCAAGAGGTCTAACTCTACTACATCTATTAATGATTTTCATTGTCAACTAATTGAAATTCTATATGTGGAGTATCTTGCTTTACCAATTAAGAAGATAATTCTATTTAATTGTGAATGATTTGATCCTATTCCAAATATGGGTACTATAATTCATCATCAATACAACATTGTTGATGTGTATCATAAGAAATATTACCATAAGTATGAAATATTTATTCTTGTGGTACAAGACGAACAAGTGTGTTATACCACTTATCTAATCATAAGAAGAAATCTTTGTGATTAGTGGCAATATGTAAAATAAAACCTAGATCAGCTATGGAAGTTATTGAAAAGGGTGTTATTATCACTCCATCATGTGTACCTACATTTTACGAGAATAATGTGAAACTTGATCCAATCGTGTGTGGGGATGATGATGTAGTTCAAAAATTGCTTGGTGAAAGTAGAAACTAATTGAACATTGATGTTGATCATGTAGAAGAAGACAATAAAAATGAATTAATTATAGAATTAGATGATAATGAATATGTAGATGGAGAAGATTTATTAGAAATTTCTGATGATGACTATAAATTTATTGATTATCATGTTATGTTGACTTGCTTATTTTGTAATTGTTACAATTTTGATGTTGAATAAAAAAATTTTATTTGCTTTTTTGAATGCCAATGTGTTTATCAATATGTTTTGTTATTATAACATATTTTATTTCCCGTGTATATTTTAATATTTATATAACTTGATTTTGGAATGAAATTTAACCATCAAGTGACCAAGAATCTCAATATGTGGGCAGGGGTAGAGGAAGTCAACTAATAGTTTGTTGAGGATAAAATCTATATGTATTTAGTGATGACAACGCTACAAATATCTCTTTGCATTCACCGACACATATGAAAGATACATTAGCATTACCTCATCATGATAGATATGGATTGACTACCATTGATATTCTATCTTCATCTCATTTTATACCGTAAGGTATTGATAATTTTATCCTACCTATCTTAGGAGGCCCATGCATTCATACTATAATATCGACACTAGCAAGATATTTACATTCTATGAGAATTTTTTATTCCGTCTAAAATTGCTAGTAAATAGTATGTAGCTTACTTCAATTTACTACATTCATGTATTATCATTTATCATTATTTTCATTTGAAAAAAAATGTAATATAAAATGTGAATGAAATTATAAGTAAATTATATTGTTTGTAATATGGTAATTTAAATTAATAACAAAGTATGATTTTGCTACTTATCGAACTTTATCATTTAAAATTTAAATAATATTTGTGTTACAAAGTTTTCGATAATAAATATAAATGAATTAAATATTAACTTAGTAGCAAAAAAATTGATGTATTTTGTTTATATATATATGTATGTGTTGAAGTTAATTACTTATATGTTTATTCCTTCTGCTTCTCATACAATTGGAAAGATATTTAAGGTGAAACTAGCTAATTGTAGAGGGTATAAAGTGGAGTAGTATACCCCCAAGTATGAAAAAAATTTATAAGGAAGAATTTGAGGTACAATTTTAATGTATTTACTTGTTTTTCAATTTGGTCTATTATGATTTACTCTTAAAATAAATGCATTATAATATATTATTATTTTATTTGGTTTTTGTAGAAAAGGTACAAATGGAATAACATTTTGGTGGTCTCGATGAAGGATACATAGAAACATATAAAAAGTATGAGATACAATGACATACTTTGCAAATAGAAAAAATGCATGGTAAAGATACAAAGCCTAATAGTGACCTACTTAATATTTGGATTAACTGGTGGAAATACTGGATAGTGAGGATTTCAAGGTCTTATCTCAGATGGCCTCACACAATCATCAATAAGATAAAGCAAGAAAAGGATCAAGAACTTCAAAATAATTGGAAGTTCAAAGGTGACCTACCAACATTCACTACATTTGGTATAAATGTCTTACTTATTTTGTTATTATTTAAATTTTTAGAAAGTAAATGATAATATATATGTGATAATGTATCAATATCATCTACCTTAATAGTAACTATTTTTTTTCAAGAGGTGCAAGGAATTGATGGTGCACATATTTACCTTCAGGCTATCAAAATGAAGCCAAAAAAAATGATGAGTGCATGATCTTAGTACCCATGCATCTACATTTTATCTAGGTTTTGTTTGAAGTTCTTTATCATCATATTCCAATTACAATAACATATTTGATGAGAGGTTGTGTGAGGAGATGCAAGAAATTCAGGATACATTATAAAGGAAAAATGAAATAATATAACAAAAGAATGAAGTGATGCATTAAAAGAATGAACACATGCAATAAAATAATGAAGAGATGCAAAAAAAAAAATTAATGAAATAAAAAAAAAGAAGGCTAAAAGAATGAAAAGAGAGGGGAAAACACAATAGAATATTTTAAAGATGGAGAAAATAATGTACAAGTTGGTAGAGACATTATTTATTTTTCATCATTCTATAGATGATCCATTCAGATCTCTAGAGGATAATATCATCATGACAAGAACTCATAGTTATTTGTGATATTGTATTCTTAATTTTTTGCAATGAAAGTTTTTGTTGTGAAATTATGATTTTTGTGTTATTATTTTTTTAATTAAGTTATGAAATGTGTATTGTAATTGATGGACATTTATATTTGTTATCTGATTTATTATTCTATAGTGGATGTTATGTGAATGTTATGTGAATATTATGTGAATGTCATTTGAAGAATAATATGTGGATATGCTTATTTGATTGCATGTTATATAGTTTATATATATATATATATATATATATATATATATATATTTATTTATTTATTTATTTATTTATTTATTTAAATATTGTATACAACATATAGAAACTACAAAATTGGGACATGTTATTGCTACAAATATTAGAAACATAAAATGACATTTCTAAATCAATTTCTATTATAGAAAAGGATGATGTATTTCTCTTTTATTTCATCACTCATTTAGAAATATATATTACATTTCTATTTTTTTCTGTTGCTAAATTAGCGACATAATCTAAGATCTGATTTTCATTGATAATTTTAGCGATAGAAAATATGTTTCGCTCTTT
This sequence comes from Sapria himalayana, assembly GCA_029783825.1. NCBI lineage: Eukaryota > Viridiplantae > Streptophyta > Magnoliopsida > Malpighiales > Rafflesiaceae > Sapria > Sapria himalayana. The sequence goes on from JAREIK010002053.1 coordinate 1,065,316, forward strand.
TTAGAAATATCATAGTATTATCCATTTCTAAAAGTTCAAATGGAACACTTTAAAAATAAATTATCTTCATTTCTAATTATGTAGCTATTTGAACATTATAATATAATTAGAAATGGAATATGATGTTTTTGATTCCATTTTTTTTTGTGGTGATTGTGTGTGTGTGTGTGTGTGTGTGTCACTACAAGAAAATATGGAAACAAAAGCTTGTTTCCAGAATTGGTACAAGTTCTAAGAGCTTCCGGAGCCGCCATCCCTCACAAACTTGTAAATTCACAATGACTTTTCTTGCCCTCTTCCCCACATGCTAACAACTGTCAGAGCCAGAGGAAAATGAAGCTGGATTTGTGAAATAGATAATCTTTTCTTGCGTCCCCATCCTCCCTCGCCCCCCTCCTCCCCTCTTGGCACTGTATATAGTTCCACAACAAAATTGTAAAAATATCAAAACCTACATTACTAAAAAACTACGTGTATTCTAGCATTTCTCATGCATAATATATACTGTGTGGATCCTATCCTGACACAAAAGCCCACCAAAATCAGCTCCAAACTAAACCAATGAGATAATAATGGGCAATGAATTTTATTTTCAAAACAAAATATAGAAAAAACATTTCCCTCTTCCGTGATACCATCATATGTATCGCCTACACAATCAATAATATTATTAGGTTTATTTATTTATAAAATATATATCCAAGGTATTCTTTATTTCACAAAATGAAATTAAAAATAATGTGTATAATAGATAACCCAAAAAAAATTTCAGTCAACAAGTATGAGTACACCAAAATATAAAAATAAAATATTTTTTAGTTTTGCACAACAATATTAACTTATGAAACCATATATATTTTTATTTTTGGATATGCAGCCATAATTTTACCAATTATGATCAAAAAAAATGGAAATAAAAAAAAGTTCAACCATAAGAAAACGAGAAGAAGAAGAAAAAGAAAGGAAATTTGGGCTTGCTCACGGAGCAGCCAACACCAAATTGTAGAAAAATAGTCACAACACGCATGATGAAAGAAGAGGCGCATGCATGACAAAAAAAGATATTGGCTTTCGGGTTGCTATTAATGGATTTGTGCTAGAAATTAGCTTAACCAGTAGGCTGTTCGGCACAAAAGTTACTTACACCCTATGGGTGTGGGACACTCGACGAATGCTGGTGATGAGTTCCTTCTCTAGAATCTTTTGGAACATCAGATGTTGGGATGGTATGTGCTGCAAATCTCTATTCTAAAATCACTTCTATCCCAGAAAAATCTTTATTTCATGGATCTCTATTCCAGAAAAAAAACGATTGATTTCTCATCTTTCAAATTGAACTAAATAATAATAATAGACATGTTAGCTATCTATAAAATATGTTGTGTTTTTATATTATTATCATGACAAATTTACAAATCATCAAGGAACATCATTGCATTCACTTGAAGTATCCTCTTCCTACTTTCTTGATTGTGTGCAAGGTTCTCATGGGTGTTCTCATAGGGATGCATGCGTGTTGTTAAATAACAAAAAATCATTGTTAAAACAAGGATTTATTAAGAGTAGAGAAGAACAGATGAGGAGTAGAAGAGAAGAAGAGAGCACCGCACATTGAAAAAAACCAAGCAAAAACAATAGCAAAAATGTCTAGCAACATTAGGTAAAAAAAATCAGAGTTTATATATCACCTATGATAATCGATAAAATAGAAATAAAGATAAAATACTTTACAACTATTTACACGTGGATATAATAAATGTCATTAAGGGTATAAGAGTAAATGCAGATGAAGCTTAATCAATTATATCGAACAACCCATTAGCAGTCCTTCCCATTTGATGTACTTAAAATCAGTCTAAACCTTTCTCTTAAATAAACCAGCTTTTCTCTAGGCAGTGATTTCAGAAATATATCAGCCACTTGCTCTTGGGTCCTACAAAAAATCAACTTAACTTCATTAGTTTCAATAACATCCTTAATGAAGTGGTATTTTAAGCCTATATGTTTAGTTCGACTATGCATAACCACATCACTCGCAATAAATATAGTTGATTGATTATCACACTAAATTTTTGTTGGACATTTTAATAGTTTATCTAGATTGCCCAAAAGTTTTCTTAGCCATAGTGCTTGAGAAGTCGCTACTGAAGCTGAAACATATTCAGCTTCAGTGGTAGACATGGTGACTGTGGATTGTTTCTTGGACTACCAAGAAACCACCGTAGTTCCCGAACTAAATACATATTCAGAGGTATTTTTGTAATCCACTGGACTTCCTCCCTAGTCACTATCATAGTAACCATAAATTTAAGTGTGACTTATCTTAGTGTATTTCAGGCCTAAGATAATTGTTCCTTTAAGGTACCTCAATATTATTTTGGTAGTACTTAAATGTATATGAGTTGGAGCATGCATAAACCGTAACAGTAAGTGAATAGAATACACTATATCTGGTCTAGTTACATATGCATACAGCAAGCTTCCAATTAAGCTTCTGTATGTTTTACCATTCACTAGTCTTCCTTGGGCAGAAAGTATCTTTTGATTTACTTCTAAGGGGGTTGAGACAGGTTTACAGTCTCTCATTCCAATGTTTTTCAGTAATGATTTTATGTATGATACTTGAGAGATGGACACAGCACTTGTGTCTTAAGTTATCTCAAGTCCTAAAAATTGTCTTAGGTTTCCTAGGCCTGACATTTCATACCTAGTTTTCATTTCTCTCCTAAAGTTATTAATTAATTCAATTTTATTTCTTGTGAAGATAATATCAAACACATATATGGAAACATATATTGAATTAATTAATTAATTAATTTTAGATTATTTATCTCTCTTAATTTAGATTGTAGGCTCACTCTTACTTCTGTTGAATCCTTGATTCAATAAGTAAAAATTAATTTGTTGATACCAAGCACGAGAAGCTTGTTTCAACCCATATAAAGCATTATTTAGTGGATAAACACAGTATTCACTTCCCTTTTTTACAAGCCCAGGGGGTTGTTCTACATAGATTTCTTCCTTGAGCTTTCCATTCAAGAAAGCTGACTTTATGTCGAGTTGGAATAAACTTCAAACCTTTTGTCCAGCTAAGGCTATTAGAAACCTTACTGTTTCTAACCTTTCTACTGGAGCAAAGGTTTCAAGGTAATCTATTACGGGTTTCTGTGAGTAGCCTTTGGCCACTAATCGAGCCTTATATACATGCTGATTTGTGTTAGGTTTAGTCTTGATCCTATAGATCCATTTTATACCTATACTGTGTTTATTTGGGTGTAGGTCAGCCAGAGTCTAGGTGTAATTTTTTAAAATGATAGACATTTCTGTTTGCATTACTTTTATCTTGAATTGATATTTTACAGCCTCTTCATAGTTGAGTGACTCAACTGAGACATATTTACATCTCTGGTAAATGTCCGATAATTTTTTATATTTAATAGGAGTGTTTATTTTATTTGATTTATTTAAAACAGACATAGATTTAGAATTAGACATAAATTCACAACTATATTTAGAAGCAGATTCAGACATACATTCAGAAGTATATTCAGAAATACATTCATAATGAGAGTTGAAATCATACATTGGTGTGCTTATTAGTTTATTGCTAGATGTAGCAGTTTTTGTACATCCATTTTTTATTCCATATTTGACTTCATTAAAGCTTTCACCCCATTTTCTATTTTCATCAATTAATATATCTCTACTCATTAGAAATGACTTCGTTTCTGGTGAATACAGTCTGTAACCCTTGGATTGCAGACTATATCCTACTAGAATACACTTTAGACTCTTTGAGTCTAACTTGGTTCTATGTGCATTTGGTATATGAGAGTAACAAACACTCCCGAATACCCTTAAGTGTTTAACACTTGGTTTTCTGTCAATCCAGGCTTGCATTGGAGTAAGATTGTCCAGTGCTTTAATGGGGCACCTATTGAGCAAATACACTGATGTGTTCACTGCTTCTGCCTAAGTTTTTTGATAGATATTTTTCATTCAAAATTAACCTAGCCATCTCCATTATTGTTCTATTTTTCCTCTCCAGAACTCCATTTTTTTGTGGTGAGTAGGCAGTGGTCAACTACCTAACTATACCTTTTAATTCACAAAAATCTATAAATTTTTGAGAGAGGAATTCACCTACTCTGTTTATTCTAAGTATTTTTACACTTAGTCCAGATTGTCTTTCAACAAGGGATATGAGCTTCTTGAAGCAATCAAGTGACTCAGAATTGTGCTTCAAGAAGAAAACCCATGCGTGCCTTGTGCAATCATCAACAAACAATAGAAGATATCTACTGTTGCCTAATGATTTCACTGACATGGGTCCACATATATCAACATGTAACAGATCTAATGGTTTAGAGGCACTCCAAGTAGAATGCTTAGGAAAGCTCTTCTTGGTTTATTTTCCTAGTGAGCATTCCTCACAAACAAAATTTGAAATGGCAAGGTTTGACACTCCATTTACCATATTTTTTTGAAAAATATTTTTAAGGCTTAAATAGTTTAAGTGCCCAAATCTTTTGTGCCAAAGAGAAGCTACAGACTGGACATCCATAGACAATGCCCTGTATGTTCTCTTAACAAATATCAGTGAAAAGCTTCTTCTATTTGACATTTTTACTGTCCATGAAGGTTGATCACTTTTGTGAGCAAATATTTCACATGCATTATTTTCAAATAATCGTCGATAATCTTTTTCAATTAATTGACCAACACTTAATAAATTCTAGTCCAAAGATAGAACTAGAAGCACATCTTTTATAAACTTAATTCCAGTGCAGATGGGTACTACCACTTTTCCCTTGGCTTTTGCCTCAACTAAATCACCATTATCTAAATTTACTTGTGAATTCACTACTAGAAGTAAATCCACAAAGATTTCTTTGTTTCCAGACATGTGATTTGAGCAACCACTATCCATAAACTAAGGGTGAAGATGTGTCATCTATTTCATTTGCATAAAATAAATGCTCTATAGAGGCTACTCGCTCTGTAAAGCCAGCATTCTATTTAGAGATGCTTTTATAGTCCTTTGAGTTATGTCCAAACCTTTTATAGTTTAGGCATTGATTTTGTTTTCGAAACCAAAACTCTATTTCAGTGTGGTTTGATCTTTTGTATATATTACAATAGACATATTGGTCCTTATGTGAGTCATCAGAGAGTGTAGAAGAAGAAGAGCCAAATTTGATTTTATTTTTATTTTTAGATTTAAAACCATACTTTTGGCTTGGGCTTCTATTCCTTATGTCTCTAGATTAAACTTCATCTTTGTTGGGTTTGTTCTCCCATCTTGACTGCATTGCAGTTTTTCCAGAAACCTCTACCCTCTTTAACAATTGGTTTTCATATGATTTTAATGAACTCAGAACATACTAGATGGTCAACTTTGAAAGATCCTTAGTTTCCTCTATCATTGCCATAATGGCATCAAATTTATCAGGTATACAAATTAACAATTTTTCAACCAATCGAGTCTCAGAGATGTCTTCTCCATGAATTTTAAGTTGATTAACTATATCAAGGAACCGAGTTGAAAACTCGGTAAGGGAATATGAGTTTTTTATGCTCAGATTTTCAAAGTCCTTTCTCATGGAGTGCAGAAGAGCTCCTCGAGCCTTCTCATCTCACTGATATTCCTCGATTAGGATGTCCCAAGCCTCCTTGGCTTGAGTGTAGCCAAGAAATCAGGGGAATGTGACATTACTTACACCCTGTTGGATGAAAAGTAATACTTTTGCATTTAACTTCCTTAATTCCTTCTCTTGTAGTAATTCCTAACACTCCATGACAAACAAATTCGGGCCCTCTTCATATCCAGAGACCACGATTTCCCATATATCTTGTGAGATAAATAGGTTCACATTTTAATAAGCCAATAATCAAAATTTTCTCTATCAAACAAGGGAATAAAAATTGATCCTGAGTTTGATGAGATTTGACCTTTTGAAAACATATTTGTTTAAAAAACAACTTGAAAAAATTAAAACAGAAGGTTGGGGTTTTTATAGAAAATATGTTTTAAACACCACAAAACCTTTAATCTTAGCAGATCTGGTCAGATCTGTGCTAGATCTTAAAGAAATCACGATAAATAATTAGGGTTTTCAGAGATCATCTAATCTGGAGAAATTAAATTTGAACAACATTCAAAAATAATTTCAATCTCAAGTAGAAACAAGTGCTCTGATACCAGAATATTGTTAAATAACAACAAATCCTTGTTAAAACCAGGATTTCTTAAGAGCAGAGAAGAACAGATGAGAATGAGTAGAAAAGAAGAAGAGAGCGCCACACAGAGAGAAAACCAGGCAAAATCAATTGCAAAAATGTCCACCAGCATTAGGTAAAAAAAATCAGAGTTTATATATCACATCCGATAATGGATAAAAAAGAAATAAAGATAAAATACATTACAACTATTTACACACGGATATAATAAATATCATTAAGCGTATAAGAGTAAATTCAAATGAAACTTAATCAACTATATCGAACAGCCCATCAGTAGTGCGTATGTCTGTTGGGAAGCTCATGTGGACTTGAGGAAAAAAAACCTAAAGGAGGATTAAAATAGAAACCTAGCTGAGAAGACTTGTGAATAGTAAATAACAAACTCCTTTCGAAAGAGAGGAGCTGGAAGAGTAACCCCTAACCCAACTGAGAAAACTTAGGTCTATTGGAAATTTTTTTACTAATTGACATATTAAGTGGGGATGGTAATAAACCTTGAAGAAGAGAATTTAAATTGCAACTATATGCTCTAGTCACATTATTTCATAATTTTGATATACATTTTTTTTCAAAAGTTTACACTTAGCATTATTATCGACGGTATTTTCTATTTCATGATTTTGTTATGATTTTTTTTATTAACATTAGAAATTATTAGTATAAGAAAATCTATTTTCTATTAATTTTTTGAATTATTCTGTGTGATTATAATGACTTATTTTCATATTTTTAAATATATTATTAAATTTTAATTTTATTATATATTTTAAAATAGTAATTAATTATATAATGTGGGACTCAAAAAGATTATACACCACCACCTAGTGACTTTTACAATTAGTTCTTGCAATGAAAAAAGAGGTGTGCCCGGATGTATTTGTGACCTCACCAAAATGAAAATATATTTACATAGTGACCATGGATGACAATCAAACCCTTTCATCCAACAAAAATAACACAGAGCTGCATTCATAAATACCTGTTTTTAGTGCATCAAATGATTCACCCGGTGCACAAGTTTGCAGCAGATTGACTCAGGATATGACCTGTGAAGGACCATGAGCAACTACTCTCTAGGGTTTCCAAACTCAAAAAGAAAGCTTTCTTCTGCTCCTGTCCTACATGGGAAACTCTATTGAAAATAGACTTAAATGTGTTCATTCATAATTAGAGTTTCATGATTTTCTGGGGAATGCAACATTTGAGACTATGTCCATTTAGTGTCAGAAATATGGCCTACAATCCTAACCAAGCCTGTTGGATCATGAATGACTGTGGCAAGTAATACAACATAGCATATAAACGTAAGCAGCACAAATGACCTTTTTTTTCTCTGGTCCATAGAATGAGAAAATTATTCAACAAGTTGTTACACAAAAAGCCCACAAAACATGATTTCCCAGCTTTTCAAAATCCAAAAAACAACAAAAAAAAAAAGATGCAAACAAATAAGATGGCATGAGCGGAATGGCTAGCTAATTTTTATTACAACTAGCAGCGACATGGACAGTGGCCGAAAATGGAGCCATTGTTTGATCCCATTGTCCAGGAAATGCAATAGCTGCTGCTGCAACAAAGAAAACATAGAAGAAATAGTTAAGGAAGAAATAGTTAGAAAAGAAACTGTAACCAGAAATGAGCAAATAGATAACCATTTACAAATTGGTTAAAGAGGAAGGCAGAAAAAATACCTTGCACAGGAAAATAAGTAGAAGGAAGAGAAGATGGAACAACAGAGATGGGAGGCTGAGAGACTGTAGTCGAGGCCCACTGGATATCAGCTATAATACTACTGCTCTATTCAGGAGCAAGCCAATAGTCAGCTAGAGGTTGGGTAGCATAATCAAGAGATTGAACAGCATCTTCCTCAAATTTCTGTGCCTTGGCCTTCTCTGGCTCCTTGTGGAAGAACAAGTCCACATACCAAGGGAGATAGAAAAGAAAAAAGATCGACATGAACAACAACCCAACAGGCAACACTGCATCAGCAGTGGGAGCAGCATAATGTGAGATGCTTGCACCTACCATGACCTCCCGCTTATGGCCTTGAGGAATGGATTCGCGCATCTACAGAACCATTCTGACCAAGAGGAAAAACAACATCCAACATTGTGCTTGCCCTTGTTATTGGCAGGGATCCCAATGTCCACATACTTCATGGGGGAGTCTGTGTCGCAGAAAGCAATGGTGGCGATGTTTCCTAGGGCGGCTTCCTTGATGGGCTGCAATGCAAATGCAAAGTAAGGCTCGAGGGTTGTTAGCTGTACCTATGTGCATTAACACTGGAAAGTTTGGTTAGACTTAGAGTTAATGGATTCTACCTGGTGGTCGGTCCTAGGGTCTATGGGGACCAAAAGGCGAGGTTCACTGAATGTCATTTGCAGCTGATTCGTGAAAGTACCAGGAGCGTGCCTTCCTCCAATTGCATGTGCCCTAGTATGGTGGGCAAACTTTAGCATGGCTCTTTGCCTGTAGGACCATGCAGATTGCATGATAATATCTTGCTGATTGTCTATCGCAACAATTACCCTAGCAGCCAGCTGAAGTTTCTCCCGGGTCATGCAGAGATTGATGATGTAGATTCCTACAAGATTTAGAAATTATATTATATTTCTCATCCAATTCTATTCAAAATAATATAAAAACATTCATAATAATAATATTCAGGAACAATTCAAATAATTATAGAAATTTCATGATATAGATAAGAATCAAAATAGTTTTGTATGCTTGCTTAGTATCAAAATAAGTAAGCATGATATCAAATATCAGATAGAAATCTGATATCATATCATGCTTACTTATCATGCTTAATTATTCATAATAGTTTTGTATGCTTACTTAATCAAAATAGTATGATGCCAATATGCTTACTTAATCAAAATAGTATGATGCCAATATGCTTACTTATTCATAATAGCATGTAAGTCATTTTGCTTAATCAAAATAGTTTTGTATGCTTATTCTCAAAATAAGTAAGCATACTGAAATCATTTCATACTTACTTATTCATGATATTAGATAACAATTAAAATAATAATAGAATGAGATTATTTAATAGTTTTAATAAATTTACTTATTTACTAACCATGCGATAAATTTACTAACCATGTGATAGTGAAAAAAGCATCACCAGACTAACATACATACAATTAAATATTACTATCATAACACTGCTCAAAAACACAACATTCCATTTGGAAGTCACAGTTCTTCGTCCCAAGATGCACTTGAGCAGCCAGCATCAATAATAAAAACCATTTCGGAATTCAAAAACAATTCCGAATCTGAATTCAAAAAAAAATGTAATTTTTATTTTTTTTAGGATTTTAGGTTTTTAAAAAAAAAACCTAAAACCCATTCCAAAAACCATTCCAAATCTGAATATGCTACGATTTTTTTTAGGTTTTTTTAACCATTAATAAAAACCATTCATTAGTGTCAATCGAGTGAACAATTATATGATGTCAGTATGAAGATAAGATAAAATTTTCTAACATTACATATATTATAGAAAGTAAAAACATACTAAAGAAAAATATTGATAATTATTTTCAGAGATGAGACTAAAAATATTATTATTAAATATTGAGAGAAATGATTCGACTATCAAAGCTATCGAGAATTCTCATAATTCACAAAAATACTCAATGGAGATGAATACACAATATTTTTCTCCAATACAATAATAAAAATTTCCTACCTTCTAAATACTGCTGCTCTTGTCACTCATCTTTCAAATTCATTCTCTTGAGTTACATACTCATGAGGCAATAATTACATTACAGGTAATAGCTTCTTATTTATTAATATTTATTCTAATTCCATAAATATCATAATAATTAATGACAAATTATTAAAAATTCTTGATTATGATAATATTCCAACTTATTATTTTGTCTTTTTTTTGTATTTTATTATTTTTTAATATCTAGATTGTCTTTTTTTATGAGTTGTATGCCACTAATATTGCTAAGCAGAAGGTAAAGACTTTATTGAAGAATTTCTTTAGTACTAAGCATGATGAATTATATATTCTTTCTTTTATATAGATGAAAGTCCTATGAGAAACTTGATCCTTCTAATTTTAACCTTCTAATTTCTCTCTAAAAGAAACATATAAATTATATCCAACATCAAATTTCAGAGATAATATCTTACACATACATTATCTCTTTTTTAACCTATTTTATTACTTATCTTAATGGTACTAAACTACATAGGTCTCCTTCTGAGACATTAACCTAGCATGATGTCACATCATATTAGAAAAGATAAATATTCTTCACTCTGATAAAGCCTAAAAACTAGTGCCATGACATATGAGAATATGTATTATTTATTGTAAAAGCATGTTCACTGTAAGGACCATTTAAGGTAAGAAAATAAATCACCTTAAGTAAAACTTATTTCTAAAGAATTTACTTAGACATTTGGTATTGATTACCATAAAACTTTTTCTTAAGTGACTAAGATAATCTCGTTACAAATTCTTATACCAGGAAAATAACTTATAGATAAAAGATACATCAACTAGATATAAAAAAAATATCTTTCTTTATGCCAACATTGAGGAAGAAATATATAATTTGAAATAATCACTAATAGTTATGTTTGTAATTCTAACTAATAATTACCTCTTTTGAGTTGCACAAATATGATAATTTTTTTTATTTTTCGAAAAGAGCTCAAATGATAAGTTGATCATGCTAATTTTGTATGTGAATGATATTAATATTATGAGATACAATAAATTGAGAATCATTTAATTCAATAAGTTCCTTCAATTAGTTCTAGACAAAAGAACTTTTTAGATTTATATAATTTTTTGAAATAAAGGTTGTAAACTCTAAGAGATATTATATTGTTAGAAAAAAGAAATAAAGATATTCTCTCAAAAAAATTAGTCTTTTATCTTATGCTTTAATGGATACTCCACGTGAGTTTTATTGATTTCTTGTCTATTGAGACTCATCCAGTTAACTATACTACATATAGAAGAATTAGAAAATATTAATTATATGAATATAATCATACCAGTGTATGTTCCTCGAGGAGATCATTAGACTAAGTAGGATTTGGACAAGCTGACTCACTGCATAAAATAGTGAGAGGTGCAGCTTCACGAGCCTAATATTCTTGAGGTATATCTCTCTCTCCCTGGATATCATGTTTTGAATAAAATGATTAATTTTTAAAGAATGTGACATTCATGGATGCTTAGAATCGACTTGTGGATGGGCAGTAACATTTTGTACCCCTTCTGAGAAGGTGAGTACTCCAAGAAAATATATTTAAGTGCTCTAGGATCTAATTTCTACTGATACTGTGAGTGGATGTGAACAAATACAGAATGCGCAAATATTTTAAATGAAAAGATAGGCATGACTTGAGTGTGTGAAAATGAAGTAAGAAGTATTTGGTGAGGGATTTTGAACTAGAGAACCTGATAAGATATCCAATTGATGAGATAAAAAAATATAAGGATATCTTCTCGACATAAATGGTGAGAGACATGGGTAGTAAACATCAATGAATGAACTACATCAAGGATGTGTCTATTCTTGTGCTCATCTATCCCATTCTATTGTGGTGTATCAACACAAGAGTTGTGATTAATGATTCCTTGTGTTGATAGTTAGTATCTCCAAGAGTGCTCAAAGAATTATCTGTCATTGTCAGTCTGCAAACAATGAATTTTTGTTTGAAACTGGGTCTGAATCATGGTGTGAAATTATTGAAATAAGGTTCTTAGTTCAATTTTTTCTTTCATGATATATACCCATTTGAGACGGGTGTGACCATCCACAAACAAGACAAACCATCAGGTACCTTTAATATATTTTATCCGTGAAGGTCCCCATACGTCACTGTGAATAAGATAGAAAGGTTAGGATGGTGCATATGAGTGCATTGGATAAGAGATGCGAACATATTTTTGATAATTGACAAACTTTATATTAAAAAAAATTATGCTTTTATTGATAAATAATGAAACATACAATTTTTAAATGTAAACAAAATTTGAATGTTTTAATCGAAAGTAATACAACATAACTTCACTTTATTTATTTGATTCTAAATGACCACCTTGGGTAGATAAATGGGCAACCCCTGAAATTTGTCTAGACTCGAATTTGCAAGCTTGAATTTGATAGAGTCCATCAACCATCTTAGCATTGCCAATCTTCATCATCAATATCATAATTTGAAATTTACAAACATCAGAGATAAAGTAAGCAATGCGTTTTATATCTTTAACTAATTTACTAATTAACAACATGTTACAAGATAAACTAGGAACATAGAGGATATCATGTAAAATGATGACATTGATCACCGATATTGACCCAATGCCTCAACCTGAGAGATCGATCTATTTTCATCTTTACTATCATATGTTTATCATAAGGATGGTAAGATGTAAATATATATTTTATCACTGTCATATAATCAAAAGTACCATAGTCCATGACCCACGCCTCATTTTGCATGGTATTAAAACATATATGATTACTTTTAGCAGCAATGGAACCCAAGAAAGAGCTTTTCTGATTTTGAAGCTGTTGAAGAATTACTATCAAAGTGTCTACCATCTGCTCTGTGCTAAATGCATGGACTAAAGTATGTTTGCTTTATTTGCCCACATCAATATTTTCATGAATTGTTTCTTAGGCTTCCAATCAACAAGCTTTCCCAGAATCATCCAGCATGTGTCACGAGTGTGTTTAGGCTTCTTGCAGTGATCACACCATGGTCTATCACCCTTCTTTTTGTCATAACTTGGACTATTTTTTGATACCATCACTAGAGAGTGATCTTTTGCAACCAAGACTAGAGAGTGGTTCGAACCCTATACACCTTCCAACATTACCTACTTTTGGAGTTCCCCTCTATGTACCTCAAAGAATGCATCAAAAAGGCCGAGTAGGAGCTTGATGACAAATACACGACCCCGGACATCATCTAAGTTTTTGTTTAGCCCAGCTAAGAACTTCATAATCATGTCTTAGACAATGATTCATTTGAATCATTGTCTATCTTCAGCATTGCTCAAAATATGCACGTGGACTGAATTAAGCAATTGTCATATGCGAGACAAGATAGTATAATATTGAGTAATAGTTAAATCACATTGTCTTAACTCATGGATGGTTGTTTTGACTTCTAACACTACTGTAATATTGTCTTGAGTGGAGTAAGACGTACGTGCAGCTTCTCAGATCTCATGCAATGTCTCATAGAGTAAGCAATTTTCTCCAATTACAACTATCATAGAGTTGATCAGCCATGACTTGTTGGTATTATTCTTCATTTTCCATCTTTGATAGGAGGCATCCTCGGGTTCCAAGGATTAGAATTCTCCATTCAAATTGTCATTTTTTCTTTTTCTGCTGATGAACATAAGAATCAAACTTTACCATTATAGATAATTATTCTCATTCAGCTTATGGCTGGTGATAGGGAATGAGATATTATTTGTGATGATAGAATTGTCATCTAATCACATCCTCTTGATAGTGATGTCGGAGATGATCGAAGTGGTCTAACCCTTGTTCTCTGCTGCCATACTTGGAAAATCTCAAGAAAGATTGAAACTTGTTACAACAAATTGAAAGATGTACTTCTAAAGATGTACAACCTTAATGCGGAAGTCAAAATCAGTGTCTGAGTGATGAGAGGAGTGGAAAACCACCTCAAAATCAATACTTATACTAGGCATCAAACATAAAACACTCGATGAACAATGTTTTCGAAGAGAAAAAACCTTTAAAAGTCATGTTGGACATCAATTTTTGGAGGAACCACCTACATAGGATGGTAGATCGGAGAAAGGAAACTCAACAGGTGAAAGGACGTCAAGATCAGAGATTACATGCACCATCATGCGCAAGAGAAGGGTCAGCACGTGATTGTAGTGTCTGGAACTTGTGGCGGCATGTGCAGGCATGTCTAGAGGTTGCCGACGAGTCTTCAACCAAAGTGATCCCCGGGAGGAAACGCACCTGTTGGGGTAGGTGCTAATCGGAGATGGTGGCCGGAAGTGAGGTTGCCAAAAATGCAGCCACATAACAATTACTTTGCCGAAAATGCAGCCTCAGAACAAAAAGTTTGCCGAAAAAAAATTGATTTTTTCTTTATTTTCAAGAAAAAATCACTTCCTCCTCTGATACCATGAAGAATTGAAAGAGTAGAGACAACTGAATAGTTAGTTATATCATATATGTATATCATTATTGAAGAATTAAGTCCCTATATATACAAGAGGGAATACAACTGAAAAAGGAAACATATAAACACATTCCTATAATAGAATACTATCACAAACATAATATTCCTAAACAAATTGAATTATGAATAAAATAGAAGAAATATTCATAGTATTCACACCTAATATTTCACAAATTTTTTAAATAAAAATGTAATTAAATGATGCTTTCAAAAGCATCATCTATAGTCATTTCATAAGCTTTTAATAAATAATGACACTTACAAATATTATCATCTATATCCATGTCATTAAAAATTCAAGAAACTATGTCATTTCTAAAAATGTTACAATTTTAATAAATTTTCCAATGACACTTCTAGAGATGGCTCACAGAAGCATCATCAATCTCCTTTATTAATACTCATCAAAGCATTTTTATGCATCATTAAAGATTTTTTTTTTTGTGGTGAAAGCTCTTATATTTCGAAAAAAATTAAAGATTAAAATTTTTTATCCATCAAAATTTCATGCAAATGTGATCAATATATATTCAAAAATAATTAAATATTTTATTAATAAAACATAACAAATCATATAATTTTTTGATGTAACTCCTCTACGTGAATTAAATGAATAAAAATATAAAAAACTTTTGAAATCAAAATGAAAACTAGTACTTTCTTAGCTTTCGTCATCACGTGAAAATTATATTTTAGATTCAAATACTCCAAAATTAATTGAATATATCATATTAATCATATGTATTAATGTATTGATCGAGAAAAATAATATAACCAAAAATCATGCTTCAAGTTAGTTTATGGACACTAAAATTCAATGGACTATCAATCAAACACATTTTCATCAATTTCAAAAGATAGAATTACTTCTAAAAAAATTATAAAAATATAATAATTTTTTGACATTATGCACACTAAAAATCAATGGATTGAATATATCATAATAATCATATGTATTAATATATTTATCTAGAAAAATAATATAACCAAAAATCATGCATCAAGTTGTTTATGAACAATAAAATTCAATGGAATACCAATCAAACACATTTTCAATAGTTTCAAAAGATAGAATAGAATTTTTCAAAAAAAAAATATAAAAAAATGGGAATTTTTTGATATGAGCGACATAAATATTCACTATTCAAAAATAAAAATTAATAAGCATCGAAATCATCAATTATGACAAAATTAATATTTAAAATGGGTAATTAAAATTTAATATAGATAATGATAAAAAAAATAAGAAAATATTTGAGTAGTAAAAATATATGGTCCCAATAACTTCCTAAAATAACTAAGAAATACATACCCAAAATAAGGGATACATGCCCTAGATAAAAATTATTACTCAAATTAGAATACACACTTGAGCATTCTTCATAAAAGGTTGTCTGAGTAATTTGTATGACTTGGTAATTCTCGACTAACAATTTCTTAAATTATTTGAAATAGTTTGCCTTGATATTCCAATATAATCAACAAAAAAATTTGACAAAGCAAATATTTCAACTTCATGAAAGAAAGTCAAAATTGAATATTGATGGGTTAGGTTTTACCATGACATTCATTATTTTGTAAGAAGTTTTGAAATATAGTTATAAAATGGTCGAGCTATGACTAGAAGCTTGAGATGTGAAGCTTTGAACCATATAGACAAGTCAAAATATTAAAGAACTAGACTAACATGTTATTGTTGTTGTAACATTTAATTATTTACAGCCAGTGTCACAAGTAGTGGCCACAAGGCATTGGATGATGGATTGTCCTGACCAGGCAAGTGACACTTGGTAATGGCCACTAGACTGCACTAGGCACTGGATGATTGGCCAGTGCGAAAGTCCAAAGAGAGCAACTAGCCAGCCAAGGTGAGGGGGCAAAGGCAGTGACTGGCCATACCCTCTATCAAGCACAACTCGATCCAACCCAGCACACCCAACTAAGGAAGATAAACTTTCAGGATGAGCCGAGCCTACCTCCCATTTTGTCATGCCAGGCTGACATAGCCCAATTGGGACCTCTAGAACACGGAATCAGACATTAAATTTTGTATATAAACAACTCACAAAATGAGATCATAGAAAAAATATATTTATATCTAATTGAAATAGCACAAATATTTTTTTATCAAAGTATTTTAAAATATTCTTAGAAAAATATGATATTAATCACAAATTATATCATTAATCGAATATCATCTTATGTCTTTTCTCGGCATATCCCATTTCAGTTAATACTTTCGTTAGAAATATTTTTAGCCGATTTTTTCTTAATTTTGAGAAGTAATTATTTTGTATATAATCTCTTCTCATGATAAGATAGGATGACATATATAACTTTTTATTATAGCCTAGTAGAAAATTAATGAATGATCATGTTATCTTTTTGAACATTAATCAAAGATTGTTGTCTCGTATGGTCTCAAAAAAGATTTTTACTATTGAAAAATCTCGCTCTCATGTGAATTAATCTATTTTATATGTGTTCATAGATATGATATTTCTATGAAAATTATAAACTACAACACTTAAGTTATGCATAACAAAGCAACACTTATAGACGCATGAGTATTGAATGTGTTGAGTATGAATGGGTCAATATATCATATTGAGTGAGTTCTTATGTTAGAAAAGTATATTTATTAATTTAGATAGATGTGTCAAATGGGCCGAACTGAATTGGGGCGGGACATTTTTTCAGGTCCAATTGAGCTAGCATGTCGTGCCTGGCACTGCACGATTTTTTGGAAGGCGTGCTTGACACGGCCCATGGCCCAGAATCCACCTGAGCCAGATCGGAGCTGTTTGGGTTGGGTCGGGCTTTTTTTTAAAAATTAGAATTTCAGGCAGCAGGCCATCGTCACCCAACGGGCGTGGCTGCATCCTTCCCCCCATCGGGTATCATTCGATGCAAGTTACCGTGTCGTGCCTAAGTACCTGGCATCAGTGCCGTGCCCGGCAAGGCACCCGGGCCGAAAACCCTCGGCATGGCAAGGTTCATGCCGAGGGGCTGCCCGGCATGGACCCGGGCACTGCACTGTAGCGTGTCATGCCGGGCCAAGCACGATTGAACCATGCAGGGCTATGGGTCGGGCCGCCCGACCCGTTTGACACCTATAAATTTAGATATTTCAAATTGCTTGATAATTTTTGATTACTATTTATTTTCTTATTTGATGTTAAGCTGATATTGCTTTTCAATATTGATATCGTAGATAATTATCTTGTTTGAGTTAAAAAAAAATACACGTAGAAGAATATCTTCCCATCTACATATATTTTTTGAAAAATGTCAATAATAAAACAATAAATATATGAGGTCCCTTTACCATCATGAATATCAATCTTTAAAAAAGAAATATCATGAGCCAAATATTTGATATTTATGTTTAAATTAAAACACCATGAAAAAGGAAGAGATGACAAACAAGATGATAGGATTAGATTTGGATTTAGCCACCATCCATGACAGGAAAAGAAAGTGATGCAAGACAATTTAATGAAAATTGTTGTATGTGGTGAATGATTATTATCTATTTTATTTTTTAAAAAATTATGATAATTATAAATTTTCAAAACAAATCACTTTCAATTAAAATCCCAAGTAATGAAATGAATTAAAAAATGAGTATAAGAGAAAATTGTTTACTTCATGTTAATTTACATATAATATGATTTTTTTATGCTTTTGATTAAATATATTTGTCTATTTCTATTTATAAAAAAAGTTGGACAAAAGTTCAGCACACATACACCGATAGGTTAAAAATGAGAACAATAATTTGAATTTACTAAATCATTATAGAATTAATTTTTGTGTACAAATATACACATATATACAAAAATATTCAAATCTACCAAAGATAAAATTTTGAGTCCTAAATAAATATATTTTTCTAAATCGACAAAAATTAAATTTTCATTTCTAATAAAATTTATTTTTTGGAATATAACATAATTATATTTTTTACATATTCCAAAAAAATTAATTATTCAAATTCACTAAAAATTAAAGTTTACATTATTCCAAAATTTTATTTTATTTTTACTTATTATGATACATTTTTTCTAATCATAAAACTATATTTTACTTTTTTAATAATTGCCCAATCACAATTCTTTGTTATTCTAAAAAACATTTTAACTACATATATTTTTAAAATTCAATTAGTCCCCAATAATTATATTAAACCAAAAAGTTTTGGTAGAATATACTCATAAGTAAATGAAAATAAAATACTGAAATAATTAATCAAATTTATTACTTAAATGTTTAATTAAATATAAATAATAATTTATAATTAAATACCTAAATTCTCAAAATAACATAGTAAATATTATCTCAAATCCGTCAGAATTAATTATGGTGCTCTTCTACATATTAATTACAAATTAAATGCAATTATCCGTTAATTCCTTCTATACTCCAATCTCATACACAACACATTATTGCACGTACATTAAACTAAGATAATGTTTTTTTTTACTTAATACCCAATAGAATTTTTTTTAGTTTAATGTTGAATGGTACTTGATAATATTAAGTAATAAGTTGTATATTTTTTTAACATTAGGTAATGAGTAGGAATAGTAACGAAGCAAAATTAAAAAAAAAATAAATGGGTCGGGTCAAGATGAGGTAGTCTCATATCAAACCTCCCATTGTCATCAATAATTATGATTATTATTAGCTCTCATATTTTATATGTAATAATGAATTTTTAAAATTATTTTTTCTGAATATAAAAAGTTAAAGATTTTATGTTTTCTATTTAGAACTTTATTTTAAAAATGCAACATAAAGTAGAGGTTTCAAACGAGACGTGTCGGGCCAATCGGGCCTATTTTTTTCAAGCACGACCGTGCTTTTGTGCCGGGCCAGACACGGTTACTATACCGTATTGTGCCTGGTCCGGCATGATTTTGTGGGGTTCAGCCCAACACGGGTCACGGGCCCGCACCACAATCCGCCAGGTTCGGACTGGTCGTACAGAACCCTAAATCAAAAAAAATTAGAATTTTAGTGTCCCCGTAACCTAATTTTAAAAAAAATTAGGATTTTGGTATGCCCAAAACCCTAATTTTAAAAATAAAATTGATTTCGGCACGGTACCGTACAAACGGGCCATGATATCTTACTGTGCCAGGCACGGCACGAGCCCGGGTATGGGAAATTTTCGTGCCAGGCTAGCTCATGCACCGGTGAATCATGTCGTGTCTCGTGTCGGGCCGGGCTAGCCCGGTCCGGTTGATACCTCTAGCATAAAGTTATATATTTTTTAAAAAATAAATAATTGAACACCAAAAGTAAATTACTTTAATTGTTCATCCTAAAAAAACAGACCCTAAAAGAGAAAAAGAAAGTAAAAAAAAATAGTTTTTATTAAATTAACTTTTAAAGACAGATCTTTATAGAAAAAAAAAATTATTCTAATTCTTTGATTTTTCACAAAAACATAATAATTAGTATATTTTGAAGCTTTTCTCTTTTCCTCACTCATTTAAAAGCATATGTATTGTTCCCTTCCTTTTTTTCTTTTTTATATTATACTTTCTTTTTTTTTTAGTTTTTATTTTATACTTCCTTTTTTTTTCCACTTTTTCTTGTATACTTCCTTTTTTTTTTTCACTATTTCTTTTATACTTCCTTTTTTTTTTCACTTTTTCTTTTATACTTCCTTTTTTTTCACTTTTTCTTTTATACTTCCTTTTTTTTCACTTTTTCTTTTATACTTCCTTTTTTTTTCACTTTTTCTTTTATACTTCCTTTTTTTTCACTTTTTCTTTTATACTTCCTTTTTTTTTCACTTTTTCTTTTATACTTCCTTTTTTTTCACTTTTTCTTTTATACTTCCTTTTTTTCACTTTTTCTTTTATACTTCCTTTTTTTTTCACTTTTTCTTTTATACTTCCTTTTTTTTCATTTTCTTTTATATTTTCCTTTTTTTTTTCTTTTATACTTCTTTTTTTTTTTCTGCTTTTATATTAAATCTCTCCTCTTTATGTCATGTGATGTGAATCCTATAAGTTTAATTAATCATGATTTTTGACCACCAGTTACTCTTTTATAATTACTCACCTCAAGGCACATTTATTGAAAATAAAGTTGTGGTCGATGTATCAAACACAAACTAATTAAAATTATATATTTTCTCAAAATTAACAAAAAACAAAAAAAACAAAAATTATTAATTTTTAATGCACTGAAATGCATCAATCATCAACGTAATTTTACCTCGGATGTTTAAAAAAATAAATATAGAACAAAGATTTTGCTTTAAAAAAATTATTTCAAATTCAAAACCTACAAGTTTAAAAGAAATTAACTCAAACAATAATTTACTTATAGTTATGTGTGTGTATTCATTTATTTATAGTTATATATATACACTATTTTCATACATAAATAATTTTCTAACATAAAAGTAATTTAATGTTTACCAAAAAAAGAAAACTAATTTTCAAACAAAAAGTAATATTCAAAAAAAATATTTTTCTCATCAAAAAGTGGTTTTTCAAAAAAATTTTCATTTTTTTAATCAAAACTTACATATATTTATTTATTTATAGTTATATATATATATATATATATATATATATATATAGACATGTGTATATATATATACACACACACACACATTTAAACTTATATATAGGTGTGTGTGTGTGTAGGTGTGTATATATATACATTTAGGTATGAATATATAGGTGTATATATATACATGTAGGTATCTACATATATAGGTATATATATATAAATTAAAGTTTGTGTGTGTGTGTGTGTGTGTATATATATATATATATATATATATATATTTATATAATTGCTTAAATATATATGTATCCTTACATATAGCTACATACATATGTGTGTGTGTGTGTGCAAGTGTGTGTGTGCATATATACATAAAAAGAAATATATGCACACACACACATTATTAATAGCCATTTATATGCATACATATATAAAATATATATAAACTACTATATCAATTTATATATATGTACATATATAAATGAATACAAATAAATAAATAAATAAATATATAGCTATAAATATAATTAAACATTTATATTTATTTATATATATACATACTTATATTTACATTTAAATCTACAAATCTATATATACTTACATATATACACCTTGTGTGTGTGTGTGTGTGTGAGCATATGTATATATGTATATATTATATATATCAAAGTTTTAAAAGATAAAAATGTAAGACGATATATTTTTGTGTTCATGAAACAATGCGTAAGTCTCGAGTCGTTAAGACATAAATTTTTTGAGCATCTGAATATATAATTAATTATTTTTTTTAAATATATAAAATAAAATAACATAAAGAAATAAATAAAAATCAAAATTTTAAAAAGTTTTTTTAAGATACTCCTTAATTATAAATATAATTAATAAATATTTTATAAATTATAATATGTAATAATTTATAATATATTATAAAATTATTATAATATATTATAATTTATAAAATATTTATTAATTATATTTATATTATAATTTATAATATTTTTTAAGATTCCTCTTCACTGGAGCTCCCATCACCCTTGCCACTCTCTCCTGCTCCACAAAAAGCTCGATGGAGCTCTGTAGAGCTGCACAAGCTCCATTAAGGAGCTAGACGGAGCTCATTGAAACTACACAAACTCAATCGTGGAGATCATGTGGAGCTCAATCGAGTATACATTTTTTTTAATGCCTTGAGACATTTTACGAACGACTCACCTTAAGGCGCACGTCAAGGCATTAAAAAAATATTTTTCAAGACACTAATATTTATACATACATTTATATAAAAGCCTATATGTATAAATTTATATATATATTGCTATATATATATATAGTTTTGATTTTAAAAAACAAAAAAAAATTGAACACTACTTTTCAGTATGAAAAGCAATATATATTTGTTGGTAGGCTGATTTTGAAAGTAACAAGTACTTTTTGAATTCAAAAATCATTGTTTTATATTTAATTTTTTAAAAAATTTACAAGGATAAAATCATGTTGATGCGTTCCAGTACACCAAAAATTAATAGTGTTTATTTTAGAAGCAAATTTTTAATATTGAAAAAAAATATGTTTTTAAAATTATTTTATATTAGTACACCGAAATACATAACTCATTTATTAATGCTGCTAAAATTTAAAATGAAATTAATGAAAAAAAAATTAATGATGTTTAATAATTACTTAAAAGAATGAGTTTATAAATTAATTGCCCGAAAGAATGAATTAAATCAGAAATACAATTTTACCCTTAGATATGATTTAGATAATTTATCATTGAATTTTCCTAATTTTAAGTGAAAATTTAAAAGTCAAATAAATATCATAATTCATACCTTACCTTTTCATTGGATAATAAAAATATTTATGAAATGTATAAATTTACTAAAAATTAGGTATATATATTGAAAAATAATGATTAAATTCAATTATAAAAAAATTTTTATAAATACATAAATATAACATAAAAAATAAAGAAATAAAAATTAAAATGAAATAACTAATTTAAATCTAAATTTTAACAGTTGAACATTATCCACATTACAAAAAAAAAACAATAAAATTACTTTAACATTGTAAATCTTTATTTTATTTAAATTTTAATTGTAACATTTTAATATTATACACATTACAACAAATAGATAGCTAAATATAAATATTTTAACATTTTGAATATTGATTTTCATTAAATTTGAATTGCAACAAATGGTTATTTTAAATTTTATTAAAATTTTAATATTTTAAATTTTAATGTTATTATAAATTTAATTATAATAGTTTAACATTGCACACATTTAACCAATAAACAAATAAAACAAATATTTTAAATATTTATTTTATATCAATTTTAATTATAATCTTTTAAAATTGCACGCATCAAAACAAATGGATAAATAAAGACAAATATTTAAATACTAAAATGCAATTTTAATTTAAATTTAATTGCAACATTTTAACATTAACATAAAAATTTCGAATAAACAATTAACAATTACTAAATTATTTGTTTATAATGAAATATTGATTAAATAAAAAACAATTAACACAAACTGACTAATTAAAATTATTTCCACTGCCTAATCCAAAAATAGATATTTTTGACAAAACAAAATAATTTGTATAGTAAATTGCAAAAATCTATTTTTAGAGATGAAAAAAAACCTTACCTGTCACAAACTCATATAGATATATATATACCACACACAAATACACACACGTGTTGTGTGTATACAAATCAAAACTAAAAACATATAAAATCCCAACCCAAATTTGTGCACGTATATATAGAAACACACGACGACAAATACATACATATGTACATTATGTGTGTGTGTGTGTGTGTAAGTACAAATTTAAAGATTTTTCACAATATCAAATTGAAGGCGATACACCAATTTGAATATTGAATAGATATGTGTATATATATTCCACGTAAAAATTCAAATTAACGATGTTCATTGAGAAAAATACCCGCACAAAATTAAAATGTAAAATTCATTGATAAACATATCCGAATAACAAAGTACAAATTAGCTGATGTTAACGAGGATTCAGACAAGAACTATGCAGCATTCTATGTCTTTGTTTCAGCGTGAAAATTATGCGATTTCACCATTTTTATAGTTGAAATGTTGATTTCCGTTCGGCGTGAAAACATGCCCGAATAAAAAAAAAGCATTTATGTTTTAGGGTATGTTTTCATGTTGAACGGAGAATCAAAAATTGTCACTAATCTATAGCATTCTATTATTCAGGGAACTCCCCAGAAATATTAAAAAATATGTAATTAATCTTTTAATATTTAAAAAAAATTACCAAAATCTTAATAAATTAAAATTTTAAAAAAATTACGTTAATCCTAAATTGCACTTCATAAAATTCATTAGCTATTTAGCTCTCACCCTCTCCCATTAATGAGCTAGATGGAGGTGGAGCTCGTAGTCGAGCTCCCAGAGCTCATCATCGAGTTCTAGAAGTTGACGGGATCTTGTCAGCTCTAACGAGCTCAACCGAGAGCTCCATCAAACTTGTTGATGGGAGAGAGCGACAACCAAATGATCGATGAAATTTAATGAAGGGCAATCTAGGATTAATGCAATAGAGTACCCAAAATTTTAATTTTTTAAGAATTTGGTGACTTTTTTTAAATATTAAAAAATTAGTTTGATATTTTTAAATATTTCTAGGGGAGCACCCTGAAACATAATTACGCCCAGAATTAGAAATAAATTGCAAATATGTTTCAAAATTTAGCAATGGAATGAAATTCCCTATTACTTTTTGAAACGAAATGTTAATCCATCACTATTAGACTTTGATAATTTTGGTGATGGAATTAAATTCAGTTATTATTTTTAAAATGAAAACGTATTTCGTAACTATTTGATGTTAATAATTTTTTTTAAAAACACATCGTTCGATAATCATTTGAGGGTGTGAGCAAAATTATCAAAAATCTTTCATTTTTCATCCACCTAATCGAGATCGCTTTCCTTCGTGATTGTGTTCATCGCCCTAATCATCTATCATTGAGGTGTGCACTTTAATTTTTTTATCTCCCATATTTACACGGCAAAATTTTTTTAGTGAAAACAATGATGCATTCTTAATTTAACAATGAAGCATTATTTGGTAACCACGATTTGAATATCCCTAATTTTTAGTTTAATTGTTACTTATATACCTAATATCAAAAATATCATGTATATACTTAATTAAATACACACCAAATACAGCTTAATTTTTATCCAGTGAATGCAATAATTTAAAAGACTCAAGGTCTCTATAGGGGCATACACAATCTAACAGGGACACATACACCTTTGATTGTCAAAATAAAAATAAAGATGTTAAAATGTGAGATTTATATTTTGGTGCATTGACACACATTATTCTAATATTACCTCTCGCCAATTTCACGTAAATTACAAGAATACCGAGCTAATCAGTATTTTAAAAATGTACGTACATATTATAACATGATTCGATGGAAACCCTAAAAATTAAAAAAAAATACATTGATTTCTCTCATATGCTCTTTATTCTCTTGAATTCAGATGCAATAGTTTTTTAATATTTTTCATCAAAATTCATTCTCTCATCAACTTCCAAATTTATTTAGTTTATTATTTATAAATATAATTGTGTTTGTTTGTTTATATATATATATATATATATAGTTTTTGATAAATTTATTTTGATGTACTATAACATGTTTGTAGGTAGCATATGTATGTGTTAATCTACTAAATGTTATAAAAGTAGACATTCTCATGGATTTCATGTCCATACAAGTTGAAGAGAGCAATACTTTTATATGATATTAATTTTTTTATCATTTGTCAAAATAATTTTTCATTTACTCCTTTGGCATGTATGTTTATGTTTTGTGTTTATATGAGTTTTACTTAATTTTAGCATTTTCATCCTTAATAGATAAAGATGAAATATTTAATTTTTTTATATTAGAAAAAATACAACTAAAGGTTATTAGTAAATATATAATAGATTAATGCAACCCTTATAATCTCATTTAAATGCAAAATAACCTATTAATGAAGTGGCTACAATATTTTTATGATATTTATATAATGTCATAAATATACTACAACTTTATTACAAATATATCATTATTTATTATATTATTATTATTATTATTCAATATATATTATAGGAATGAAAAGTATTATAGGAACTGATTGTCAAATGATGAATGTCAGTTTAAGAGATGAGTTTTTAATTGATGAGTTTGTTGTGGAGTTTGAGGAGTTTGTTGACTTTGCTGAAAAGTACCCTTAATTAATGGATGAAATGAAAATAAGATGTCCATGTAAATACCATAAATGTCTGAATTAAAATTTTCAAGAAATGGACACTGTACTATTTCATCTAATATAAAATATATATTTTTAGAGACTATTATGTTTGATATAAACATTGGGAAATAATTGTTCTACAAACAATAAAGTATTATGTATTAAAAAGTATTAATTTTAATATTATAATTGAATATGTCAATCCTAATAATACATGTGAAGCCATATTAAAGCTTTAGCCAAAGCCATGTTAAAATCATAATGTCAGATTAAGAGACTATAATTTTATCAGTTATTCATTCAATTCGAATGACAGTGACGATAACCCAAAACCAACAAGAAAATAATTTTATGAAATGCACAAAATATCAAAAGAAAATTTTTGGCCAGTAATCCATATGGTCACTTAAAGTTATACTTGGTAGCTATACTTTTAAATTGTTAGGAAAAATATTAGAATGGTGTTTTGATAAAATTTGTGAGTTGTTATCTAAATTATTATAAAAAATAATATTATGACAGATAGCTTTTACAGTACAAAGATGTTAATGTGTTTGAGTTTACCTATAAAAAAATATATTGTTGCATTAATGACTGCATGAAGTGTTGGGATGAAATAGTGAAATAATTACTAGTAAATTTTGTAACTATCTTTGATACAAAAGATGTAATAAATGTTAAAGATAGAAAACAAATATTTTGAATAAGAAAATGTATTATTTTTCTTTGACTCCTAGTTTGCAAAGATTATTTATATCTAAATTCATGACTAATAACTTGAGTTAGCACAAAGAGCATACTACTTAAGAAGATGTGATGTGGCATTGCTAAGATTCTCTATCTTAAAAATATTTTTATGATATTTATCTATCTTTTGTAGATAAAAGTCAAAATGTTAGATTAAAGCTATGCATAGATGGATTTCAACCATTTGGGAAAATAGGGAAATGATACTCGTTATGGCCAATGATTATTACACCAAATAATTTACTGTGATGGATGTGCATGAAAGATTAGTTCATATTTTTGTATGTTATTGTGCCCGATATGAGAAATCCAAAATATAAGTTGGATGTTTTAATTGTAATTCCTTATTATTGAGTTAAAAATTTTCAGGGAGCATGGTGTGAAAACATATGACTTATTTAGAAAGCTAAACTTGTAAATACAAGTAGCACTTATGTGAACTATAAGTGATTTTCCAACTTATTTAATATTGTCAAGATGATATACTGTAGACAAATTAGCTTGTCCTAACTACATTGAGGACTTTGATGCATTTTCTCTGAGCAAAGGAGTAAATACTATTTAGTTTAATAACCATAATAAGTTATTACATATGAAATATTCATTTCTGAGGAATATTAAGGTATTTAGAAAAGGCCATATAGTCGTAAAGGTGCACCACCTTTGAGGTTAGTGCCGAAATATTAGAGGTAATTAAAAAAATGTCTTGAAAAATATTACAGATGGTGATGCTAATTACATTAATGCATAAATTTCAAAGCATTATCACTTTGGTTGAAAGAAATAAAACAATTTTTGGGATTTACTTTATTAGAAAACCAATCTATTTAGTCATAACTTAGATATGATGCACATTTAGAATTTTTTTTTGATAATATTTTTAATACTATCATAAATGTGGGAACAAAAAAAATAATTTCATATCAAGAGATGATCTGAAAGATTTTTGTTCACGTGCAAAGTTAAATAAGGATTATTCAATGAATAAATTTCATTAGGCTTGTTATAGTTTTGACAAGGATGCAAATAAAAAATTTGTACAAATGATTGATAAAGCTTGGGTTCACTGACATATATGTATCTAATATGAGAATATGTATAGATATGAAGAAATATAAGTTATTTGGAATGAAAAGGCATGACTATCATGTCTTTATGCAAATGCTAACATCCATAGCATTCTTGGAATTACTTTCAGAAAATATTTGGGAAGCATTGAATGAAATCATTATAAAATTACAAGATTTTTTTAAAGAAGCTTACTTGTAATGTCATAACAGATGAAGACAAAGAACAATTACAAAATTATATACCCATAATTATATACAGATGAACATATTTTTCTTCCTAGCTTCGTCGACTCTATTAAATATCTTCTGATCCATTTACCTTATGAATTCATAATAGCAAGCCCTGTGCAATACAGATTGATATATCCAAATGAGAGATTATATAATATTCTATTCTCCATCTAAAAATTTAAATATATCTATTGAATAAATGTGTTGGAAGAAGATTGCTTTCCATTTTCACCCATGTGGTTATGGGTCGATCATTTGGTAGAGCAAAATCAAGATATTTTTAAGAAGATTAGGAGTATAATATTGTGCACACATATATCTTGTTGAACTATGAAGAAGTTACACCTTATATTGATCAAGATTTATAATCAATTTACATTTTTTTAAAGGTTATTTTATTAATATCACCCTCTCTTTTGGCGGAGGAATACCGTTTTTACAAGCTACGTCTACCCGTAACCCTTTTACACCCATTATATGCTTAAACTAAACTTTAGTATATTAATTCTAAATTAAAATAAATGAAGCTGAAATATCTTTCTTAAAAATTTAGGATATTTTTCTGGAATGGTGTGTGCCTTATTGCCCTTTTGTTGTGCTTTTATTTCTCTTCTGTCTTGAGATGCCCACGTTATCCAGCTTTGAGGGCCCTTGTCCTATCCTTTTTGTGCTTCCTTGCTCTTGGTTTTCGCATTGGACCAAACTGTTTCGGCCATGTTTTCCACTTTCTCCATCTCCTTCGGCTTCTTGTGTGCTTGATGATTCCTTTCCTAGCTGCTTGAACTGCAGTAAACTAACTCCCTGACTAGAGTATAGCCCCCAAGCACTTACAGCCTAGACTGTAAGTGACCGACCCCCTGACTCACCTTACTCTTTCAGCTCACGATTCTAACCAACTGCCCGACTCTAATAGACTTCTCGTGCTCTCCCCGTCCAACATACCGTTTCTAACCTTTTGTCCAGCATATCATGACCAACAATAACATACCGACTCTTACAGACTATACTTACTCTCCTTGTACTTATAGACTCTTACAGACTTCCCATACTCATGTACATAGTAGCGGCCCCTTGAGAGCAACCTACTCCTGTACATCAGTCCAGCTTTAACTATGTACTTCAATAAGTTGGCGGCTAGCAAAATATGAAACAAAACAAAAACTTCCAACATATATATCATTATAATCATTATTAACCTTTAAACATCCTTCAGGACTAGGATGATTATTCTTCATCTGCATGCAATTTTAAAATTTAATCAAATAAGAGATCTTGCATTCTTTATGGTTCTGTCCATTTTCATCTTCCACATGAAATAACTTCTCAGCAAGCATAACAAGCAAGCCAATGTGGTTTACAAACCTTTATTCTCTTTTTACCCTCCCTCAGGACTAGGAGGTCTTGTTCTGCAGCTTGATCCTTCTTGTGTTTTAATGGGTCCAAAAATTAATAGCCCTTTCTTATTATTATTATTATTATTATTTTTGATTAGTATTAATTTTGTTTTTTTTTGAGTCCTAATATATGGGAAGCCAATTTTATCTAATTCTATTAAGCCTTTGAACCTTTTAGGTATACTATCTCCCTCAAATTCTTGAAGACCAATTCTCATTCCTTCTCCGGCTAGTTTATCCGCCAAAGTATTAGCCTCTCTATAAATGTGCTTTATTTCACCTTTTAATTATTTTAAAACTTTTTTAATATCATCAATGTCTTCTTCGTGTTCCCATAAATATGTCTTATTTTGAATTAGTTGTACTAATAATTCTGAGTCAACTTGTGCTTATATATATAGATAATTATTTTCTTTACAAATTTGTAAGCCCTTTGCAGAGCCAAAATCTCTGCATGAAGCACCGAGGAAGCTATATTTCTTGATGAAAAAGCTTTCAGTACTTGACCCTCCTCGTTTTTTATGGCTCCTCCTCCACCTGCCTTGCCCATTTCCCTCTTAATACTGCCATCTGTATTTTGCACTAGACCTCCCTGTATTAGTTATTCCAGCCGACTATCTTAATAATAGGAGCTTTCCTTGCTGCTATATTTAAGTTCCATACATTCCTTTTATCTTTATCTATTTCCGTATTTCTCAGTTTAATTGGGTTGCATGCAGAAATAAACACAATTTCTTTTTTGATCTCTTCTAAAATAGCCATAACATTCATTTTAACTTTATCAAATCTACTTTTGTTCCTCGCTTTCCATATGCACCAGACAGCTATGTGAGGGATATAATTCCTTAACCATTTTAAAATTTTATTCTTTGTTTTCTTTTTTGACCAGAGTTCCAATCTATTTCTAAAACTCTTTGTACTTTTTCCAATTTCTGCTTCAGTTTCTAATATGTTCCATACTTTTTTTGCAATCTTGCCCTTAGAAAATAGATAATCCACATTTTCTATCTCTTGATAGCAACATTCACATCTAGATACTAATTTTATCCCTTTTCTCTGAATGTTTTCATCTACTGGGACGATGTTAGATAATAATTTCCACATAAACACATTTGTTTTTTTGAGGCAAATCCTTTATCCAGCCTCCCTTTGAAAGAAGCGGTATTCTGCTTCTAACTAACTCCTTGACACTTTTTAGAGAGAAATTACCTTGCGGGTTTAATGTCTATTTCCACCCACTTTTATTTGAAATAGTGCGTCTTTCTATTATTTTATGATATTTTCGCCTCAATTTCCAACTTATGGAAGCTTTCTATAATCAATTTACAGTATTATTATTCTTGTCATGGTATCTGACATAGCAATTTTAATATTCAAAATAACTTCAATCTTATTTTTATAGAATTTATACTAAGGAATAAAGGCAAAGAGAACCGCATTTTGATGATGTTATGATTAATGCCAAGTTTGATAAAGATTTTAAATTTTTATTTGAAAATCTTGTTAGTATATAACTTATCATTGAGAATTAAAATCTTAAGAGATATATGCATTGCTACTACAACATCGACAATGGGTGAATATTCATAATCTATTGTTTGCATGCAAAGTTAAGATAGAATATTTATTGGAACCACAATTGATAATTAACTGTATGAAAATTTATTACATACATGCATCGATAATTTATTACATACAATATTTATTCGGATCACTATTCATAATCCACTGATAATTTATTACATAGATGCATTATCTTTTTTCATTCTTTTTATTTCTAACAAATTTAAATTAGAACTTTGTATGAAAATATAAATAAATCATTTTTTTTAATATGATAATTTGAATTAATAATATTATGATTTTGTTACTAATCCAACATTATTATTGAGAATTAAAACAATAATTATATTATGAAATTTTAGATAAATAATATAAATGAAAAAAACATTAACTCGGTAATATAAATATGAGTGTTTTTAATATATATATATATATATATATATATATATATATATATATATGTACATACTAATGTAAAATGACATATTGGTTTATTCATTATGTTTCTCACACAATCAAGAAGATTTTAAGGAGAAACTAGTTATGGAGGGTATAAAGGAGATTGAAATACAATCAAATATGAAAGAATATTATTAGGAAGAATTTGAAGTATAATTTTATTGTATTTACTAAAATGGCAAATTATTTTATTATTAAATAATATAAAAAATTGCATCACAATGTATTCTTTTAAAATTTTTTGTAAAAAAATATAAATGGAATAATACTTTATTAATCATTATGAAGGATACATTAAAATATGTTTCTTGTGTTAGATATAATGACAAGCTTGGAAAATGGAGAAAAAAATATGGTAAATATGGGAAGGTAAAATAGTATTCACTTAGATATTTGGATAAAATAATGGAAATATTAGAATGGTGATAAGTTCAAGGCATTGTCCTAGATGGCATCACAAAATTATCGATCAGAGAAATTAAGTGAAGGATTAGGACCTTCCAAATATATCAAAGGTTCTAAGATGACTTACTAATATTAAGTAGATTTAGTAAAATTGTCCTTCCTAATTTATGTTGCTTTTAACTTTTTGAATTCAAACGATACTAAATTTATGATGATATTTCATGTACATCATTAGTAAATACTATTTATTTTCAAGAGACTGCGTTGAGACATCCACCAATACCATTTTAGGTGTTCAAGTGAATATACAAGAAGAAGAATGAATAATTTATAGACAAGCAGTCAAATGATATCAATGTGAGTTTCTCATTTTGTATTTTTAGTATATTATATAAATTACAATACTTAAATGAATAAAATATAAAATAAATTAATTTTTGGCAATCACAATAATTCATTTCCAAAGTCAAGTCATCTTTTTATAAATAGTATTGATGAGTTATTATATATGGACTCTTTAATTAATTATAATGACTCGCCTCATTTTTATATTAATATTTAGTAGAGTTTTGATAGTTTGATATATTGGTTTCAATTTTATCTGAATATAGTATTGATGAAGCGTATTGTATTGTAACAATCATATAAATCTATGGTTTTCATATCTTTACAATTAAAATATCATTCTATAGAGGCTCCAAAGATTGATATTGTGCATATATACCTTCAAGTTATTGGAGTGGAGCCAAAAAAATGAAGAGTGTATGGTCTTGGTGCCCATGCACTTACATTTTATTAAAATTCTTTTTGGAGCTCTTCATCTTCAACTTCCAATTATAATAATTTATTTGACAAGCAGTTGCGAGATGAGATACAAGATTTTCATGATACTCTGTAAAAAAATGAGTTGATTCGACAAAGGAATGAACAAATACAAAAGCAAATTCAATGGCTAGAAAAAAGAAAAAAAAAGAAAGACTAAAAAGAGTGGAGAAAATGCAATAGAAAATTTTAAAGTTGGTGGAGGGTTCATCTCTTTTTCATCAATTTGAAAAAGATCCATCTAGATCTTTGGAGGAGAATACTCATCTCGACAATAAGTCATAGCTATTTATTATGTTGGTCTATGACATTTTTGTAAGGAAATTTATTAAGTTGAACTTTTTTTGGATAATATGTGAATATATGAATAATATGCAAATTGGATTATAGGGTATATGGTTTCTATATGTATTTGTATATTATATACAGCGTACAAAAATTACAAAAAATAAAAAATATTCATGCATCAAAAAATAGAAATAGAAAATGACATTTTAATTTTGATTCTAATTTAGAAACATAATTTACATTTCTATTCCATCACTATTTCAGTATTTGATTTTAAACAGAAACTTATATCCTAAATCCATCGCTATTATTAGAAATGACAAATTTACGTCACAAATATTTAAATGCTCGAGCAATAAATAAAATTTCTAAAATTTAGAAAGAAGCCTTTTAGAAACAAAATATTTCTGTTTATATTTAGGTCATTAATTCAACATTGTGACGGAATTAGAAATATATTTGTCCATCTCTAATTTACTTCATTATCATAATGTTATATAACATATATCTAAGCATGTATGTATTTGTTATATATGTGTGTGTCTGTGTGTGTGTGTGTGTGTGTGTGCTATTTTTTAGCGCACACACACACACACACACACACACACATATATATATGTTCAAATTAAACAAAAATTAAAAAAAACATATATATCTATATATAAAACTAAATATAATGAATAATGCAAGGAACAATATAATGTTGTCTCCTTTAATACTTTTGTATAGTCAACATATAAATATCATGTTTATCAACTTGAGAAATTAAAAAAATAAGTCGAGACTCACTTAATATTTTCTTCGTGAAAATATTGATAAATATTTTTTTGTTAATACATAAATATCATGCATAAAGTTATCCTTTTGTGAAAATTTCATGTTTCAATCTCAAATGAATATATAAGAAATGCCATGAATCATGATAAATATTTTCTCTAAACAAATATTAATTAACCTCGATGTATTTTAATTACACATAAAATATTATATTGAAAATAACTTATTTAGATATGTGACCACAATAAAAAATAATGGATAGAAAATTAATAGTTAAATTTTCTCCAATTCATATTTAATTCAAAAAAATTCATAAATAATTATAACTATGTATTCTAACCAAACATTCATATGAAACTTACTTTTCAATAATTTTTGAAGCAACATGATTACTTAAATAAAAAGTATTTAAGTCAGTAATGAATCTCATTTATGCAAGTAAAGATTCCATTTTTATCAAGCTAAGATAATTTCTAAACTTTAAAATAAGTCAAGAAGCACTGTGTTTTTTTTCATAATGCATTCATATGAATCTATCATACCAGGTAATTTATTAATAATATTTAAAATATCTAATAAAGTAATTATCATAAAATAAAAATTTTCTTTCTTATATGACAAGAATATATGTATCTAAAGATAATTAATTTCTAGATGGAATAGATACATAACCAATATATTACCTAAAAGTTTGGACTCTACTATAATATTCAAATACATAAGTTTAACAAAACAAAATCATCTTTTTAAAATAATATATTGTTTTGATTCCAAGAAAATACCTAGGTCAACCAAGATTATTATTTGATATGGCTGAGAAATAATTAATTAATTATCATTAATAATAGTTATATTAATAAGTATAAATTAAAAGTGATCACATTTAGACATCTCGATTAAAAATAGGAAAATTTTATAATTTTCTAGAAGGTTATTTCACATTGTATGGAAATCCTTCCACAATAATCTACATATTTAAAATTTCTTTTTATACTATAAATCCAACTAATTATTTCATAAAAACATATTCATTGAGCTTATAGAGAAAAAAAAAATTCTCCATACCAAAATGAAAACCCAATTACATTAGAGAAGCTAACATAAAAGATACAATCATAATTGAAAGTATTTATTTGTCCAAAATGCAATATTTTGTTTACTAAAAAAGAATATATTAATACAATAAATATTCATATGCAAGCCAATGAGGGCTACTCATGGGGTCAGATTGGGTCCTCATTCAACTTTCATGAAATAGGCTGTGGGGCATAATTCTATATAGTTTTGAGCTCAAAGATAATGTATAATTTAGGCTGCTTCAACTCTACCTATTATCTACAAGCCTTCAGCCACCCAATCACCTTGTGACAGATGTGTAAGCCATATTTTACAAAAATATACATGAGGACTAGGTCAGTAAGGTAGAAAGCTCTTTTGTCCTATATGCTTGTTATATATTTTTGACAACTTGAAATACTAGTATGATCGTAATTAGATATTAAAGCTTTCATGGGTCTTGTCTAAAAAATCATAATCTTAAACTATCAATGAGTGACTTGACCAAAAAATACATAAATTCATCTCTATAAGTATCACTATTTTTATGCCATATGTATGAAAGAAAGAAAATTTTATAGGTGGATTCCATATTAGGGTTTGGAGGCTCAAAAGATGTAGTCAATTGGGTCGTGCTGGTCCAGCACACAAGCAATGAGGGCTACCCATGGGTTCAGATCAGACCATCATTCAACTCCCACAACCATGATGTGGAGCACAGATCATGCATGGCCTGACTGACACCTAACCTAGGCTAACATGGATGTAGTTTAGTGCAAGCCAGGTTGGCCAATATAAGATAGCCCAAGTGCTTTGCTGGCTAGCATGTACTGTTAGGGATAGTATCCTATAAAGCATGAATTTGTATTTATGTTTTATGAAATTAATACAAGTGTCGAATTTATTACATCTATATATTTTGTGCATAATGTATGAGTGAAACATCAGAAAATCCTATATTTATTATTGTAACCATAACCTCAGTGTATAACAGTTATACATGAGAGGATCGAGGTTATGGATTATAAATCATATTGTCCGTAAAAAATTAATTGAAGTTTGGAGATCTTCAAATTAAATATTACTGGGGCAATCTGCTATCATTGAGAATAAAGTGACCTTAATCTGGGTCACTAATGTAGGGACATTAAAGTGGAGACTCCATATATAATAAGATTATATAGGACAAGACCAAGGCGTAGTTTTTGAATTCTTTTAAATATCATTTATCTCAAGAATTAAAACAATGCCGCTAGATGATCATATGCAGATTAGTCTCAATCCTGAGTAGTCATAAGCTCTTTTTTATGTCAATTGGGCCTTTTGAGTCATTGGTTAAAGCCCGTCATTAAAATAGGCACAATACTTATGTTTTGGAGGCCTATTAATGTATGCAGCTGGGAATGTGAACTATGGACATGGAATCCAACCCTTCCGATGGAAGCTGGACAGTTGGTTCTCTTAAGTATTGGTTCTGGAACTGAACAGTTTGAGTGCTCTATTTATAATAGGTTTATAAATTAACTGTTCACTAGTGGATTAATGAAACTTAAGGATCAAGATATAATTAGAGAGGCAAACCGGTAATTTCACTCGACTCTAGTTATGAACCACTTCATGGAGGATAAAACTACATGTAATGATTAAATCAATGGACACTCTAAATTTCTGAGTAAAATTAATACTGTAAGGACAAGAGTTCAATTTTCAAGTTTTTAGTAGAATAACTCTATAATTAATAAATTAAAATATTTGATTAAAGAGTTTAATTAATTATTTAATTTATTGGAGCTAATTACACGTTCATAGGTCCCAATTCCACCTCCTTTATTATTATGACGAATGATTCAATATTTGGAATAAATTACAATGAACGATTCATGGGTCACAATCCCAATTAATGGAACTTAAGGATCTTCAAATTAACAAAAGGTAATAATATTAAATATCATAAATTCATTTTCTTATTTGAAAAGGATTTGAATTTAAGAATATTAAATATTATTAATTTATTTCCTTATTTGATAAGGATTTAAATTTAAGAATATTAAATATTATTAATTCATTTCCTTATTTGATAAGAATTTGAATTTAAGAATATTAAATATTATTAATTCATTTCCTTATTTGATAAGAATTTGAATTTAAGAATATTAAATATTATTAATTCATTTCCTTATTTGATAAAGATTTGAATTTAAGAATATTAAATATATGTAATTCATTTTCTAATTTGCTAAGGATTTGAATTTAAGAATATTAAATATTATTAATTCATTTCCTTATTTGATAAGAATTTCAATAAATGAATATTAAATATTATTAATGCATTTCCTTATTTGATAAGAATTTGAATTAATGAATATTAGATATAATTGATTCATTTGCTTATTTGATAAGGATTTGACACGTCTATAAAAATTGAAGCAGATTTATTTCCTTTTTAACCCTAGCCTCCAAGAGAGTTTCTTCTCCTAAGAGACCCCTTGCATCAAGTGTTGAGTATGAAAAGTAGATCTGGGGTGTATTGTTCCAGATCTGAATCATTGTTGCCCACACACCTCAAGGAAGGAGGGCAAAATTGAAGACTCTAGTACAGTGAGTTCTTTCAATCCTACAAGTCAACAAATCTCTTATAACAATAAAAGGTATTTATCGGATCTTCATTTTTGATATTAATATGTGTTTGCATGGATTTCTGCTAAAATAAGAATTTCTGAAAAATATTTTAAAACCTAATTCAGCTGTGTTTTGATTTCATTCCCAACAACTGGTATCAGAGAAAGGGTTTGATCCTCTGACCTGTGGGTTATGCAGAGTGGTTCATGTAAATGCATATAAATATATTTGTATTTATTGCGTTTAAGAAAATTGATTTCTTGATCCATGCATGAGTGGGCATTCTAACATATTTTAATGTGATTATTTGTCTTTGTGTATGGTTGAATGAGGGTCATTAATTATATATTATTTTTGGGTTAGGTTTTCTTATTTCTCCTAGATCTTATGTAAGCCATTAATGGCATAGGATTTTTTGTAATTTTTTTTTCTTGGTGGACTTAAAATTACACAACGACCTTGGACATGAAGATATTAGGGAATTATGTAATTGCAAGAAGCCTATTATATAATTTTATTAATTTTCAAAAGTTGTATATTATATGAAAAACCCAAAAACACCCGGCCCGTTTTTATTTATTTATTTACTTTATATTATCAAATGTATGAGATGCAATTTGTGTAACATGCTCATGCATATAACATGTTCTACTAAGAATGTTTGTTTATTTGCCACTAAATAATAAATTAAATAATGGATATAATTTAATAGTTAAACTTGATAATTTCCAATTTAATTTAATTTGGGCTTGTGTGGTTAGGCACGTTTCACCTAAATTATTCAATTTTAATAAAATAATTGATTTTGTTAAAAAGATGGTAAATAAACAATAGGCCCAAAATATATTTGGACTTAAAATTCGTTAATTAGGCCATTTACACTATAAAGCTAGGTTTACCTAAACTGGTTAGTCCCAATAAGATTAGATTAGTTTTAACTAATAAACCTAGGTACAATTAGATTGAACTTTATAAGCCTAATTAATTAATTGGAATTAGATTATTATAACCTATTAATTAATTGTATATGATATAATAATTTGCTAGGAGTATAAAACATATGATGTTTTATAACTAGAAAACACATAAGTTTAAAATATTGAGTGGGAGAAGGACATGTGACAATGTGTCCTACTGTCTCCATTGTTAGTCCAACACCATGAGGTTTTAGGTGGGACCTAGTGATGCCTTGATTACATCCTCCCTACAGAGGGTGTCCATCTGGGCCAATATCATCATTGTACTTCCTTTGTGATAGAGTTTGTATGATGTATTCCAAGATTGACCTACTCTACGGCAGCAATATTGGTTTAAGTTATTAGAACCTGAAATGATGGGTCACACTTAAGAAGAAACAATTAAATGGTTAATTGTATCTTGACCGAAACAAAGGTAGTTTATAAATAAAAAAAAATATGAGATATTTTGAGTCTCATTTATTAATTTGAGATAGTCTCAAATTTAATTTATAATTAGTATGACATACCCTATGACTGCATATTAATTTTAGGTTAACTTACCCTGGATTAGTTTTATGTTTTATGTGTTTTAAACAAGGAAAAATATGAGATATTTTGAGTCTCATAACTTACCCTACTTCAAACCTCAAAGTAGGGTTGTACTAGAAGAATTACAATTTGATCAGATCAGACCACAACCAGTAACCGTTATAGGAGAACATAACAAAGATACTACAAATCCTATACAAGATGTCATTGCACCTCGACATAGTGGGAGGGTTTCTAAACAACCAATTTGCTACACATGGACCAGTGAAAGAAATGTTATTGTAACCAATACTAGTGATGACAATCCATTGTCATACAAGCATGTGATGGATGATCTTGATAAGGACAAATGACTAATAGCCATGGAACAAGAAATGAAATCTATGTATTCTAATTTTGTCTGGGAACTTGTAGATCTTTCTGAATCAGTCAGGCCCATTGGGTGCAAATGGATCTATAAGAAAAAGAGAGATGTGGATGGGAAAGTAAAGACTTTCAACTCATGGCTAGTAGCCAAAGGCTATACACAAAAGGAGGCAACCAATTATGAAGAGACTTTCTCCCCAATAGCTATGATTAAATTCATTCCCATCCTTCTTTCCATTACTACTGCTCTCAATTATGAGATATGGTAAATGAACGTCAAGACAGCTTTTTTGAATGGTTATCTTGATGAAAGCATTTATATGATGCAACCAGAGGGTTTCATAGTTAAATGCCAAGAGCAGAAAATATGCAAGCTGATTAAGTCCATTTATGGGTTTAAGCAAGCTTCAAGGTCTTGGAACCTAAGGTTTGATGAGACGATCAAAATATTCAGTTTCGAGCAAAATGTTGATGAACCTTGTGTCTACAAGTACAACAAGGAAACCAAAGTAGTCTTTTTGGTACTGTATGTTGATGATATCATACTCATTGGGAATGATATCGGATTATTGTCTGACATAAAGAAATGGCTAGTCAAAAAGTTTCAAATATAAAATCTGGGACAAGTGAGTTATGTTCTTGGGATCCAAATCATAAAGTATTGCAAGAATAGACTTTTGGTACTATCTCAAGCATCTTATATTGATAAGGTACTGGCTCTGTTTTCGATGCAAAATTCTAAGAAGGGTTACCTTCCGACCCGACATGGAATTATCCTCTCTAAGGAGCAATGTCCTATGACACCTCAGGAAGAACAGTATATGAGACTGGTTCCTTATGCCTCAGCAATGGCTAGCCTCATCTATGTAATGCTGTATACAAGACCAGACATCTGATATGTGATGGAAATTGTTAGCCGTTATCAATCCAACCATGGGTTGGCACACTGGAATGTATTAAGCACATTCTCAAGTACCTTAGGAGAACGAGAAACTATATGTTGATTTATTTAGGTGCTAACCTAAATCCCATAGGATATACTAATTCTGACTTCATGAATGACAACGAAAGTCGAAAGTCAACATTTGGGTTAGTATTCACTCTTGGTGGTGGAGCTGTGGTATGGAGAAGTGTAAAACAATCCAGCATCATAGTTTCTACCACGGAAGCTGAATATATAGCGGCTTGTGAGGTAGATAAAGAAGTGGTCTAGCTCAAAAACTTTATTACAGATCTAGAAGTTGTTCCAAATATGGATAAATCCATAGTACTTTACTATGACAACAATGGAGCTGTGGCCGACTCCAAAAAACCATGGAGTCACAAGAGAGTGAAACATATAGAGAGGAAGTATCATTTGATTACAAAAATCATGCACCAGGGTGACATGGCTGTTATGAAGATAACATTGCAAGAAAACCTTGTGGATCCATTCACCAAGACGTTACCTACAAAACCACTCAAGGGTCACTTATATGGGATGAGTTTAAAAGACATGTCTCACATGTTTTAGAGCAAGTGAGAGATTGTTAGGGATAGTGCCCTAAAAAGCATGAATTTGTATTTATGTTTTATGAAATTTATAAAAGTGTCGTATTTATTATATTTATCTATTTTGTGCATAATGTATGAGTGAAACATCAGAAAATCCCATTGTATAACAGTTATACAACATTTATATTTTGTGCATAATTGTATTTATAACAGTAATATTTTGTGCATAATGTTGTATTTAATGTGTCGTATTTTGTGCATAT
The DNA here is from genome assembly GCA_029783825.1 of Sapria himalayana. Lineage (NCBI taxonomy): Eukaryota > Viridiplantae > Streptophyta > Magnoliopsida > Malpighiales > Rafflesiaceae > Sapria > Sapria himalayana. The sequence goes on from JAREIK010002053.1 coordinate 1,106,699, forward strand.
TTATTATTGTAACCATAACCTTAGTGTATAATAGTTATACACGAGAGGATCAAGGTTATGGATTATAAATCATATTGTCCGTAATAAATTAATTGAAGTTTGGGGATCTTTAAATTAAATATTACTGGGGTGGTCCACTATCATTGAGAATGAAGTGACCTTAATCTGGGTCACTAATGTAGGGACATTAAAGTGGAGGCTCTATATATAATAAGATTATATAGGACAGAACCAGGGCACAATTTTTGAATTCTTTTAAATAACATTTATCTCAAGAATTAAAACAGTGTCGCTAGATGATCATATGCAGATTAGTCTCAATCCTGAGTAGTCATAGATTCATGTTTATGTTAACTGGACTTTTCGAGTCATGGGTTAAAGCCCGTTATGAAATAGGCACAATACTTGTGTCTTGTTGGCCCATTGATGTATGCAGTTGGGAATATGAACAATGAACATGGAATCCAACCCTTCCGATGGAAGCTAGATAGTTTGAGTGCTCTAATTTATATCAGGTTTATAAATTAAATGTTCACTAGTGGATTAATGGAACTTAAGGATCAAGATATAATTAGAGGGGCAAATGATAATTTCACCCGACTCTAGTTATGAAACACTTCTTGGAGGATAGAACTGCATGTAATGATTAAATCAATAGATACTCTAAATTTCAGAGTAAAATTTATACTGTAAGGACAAGAGTTCAATTTCAAGTTTTTAGTGGAATAACTCTGAAATTAATCAAATAAATTTTTAATTGATTAATGAGTTTAATTAATTATTTAATTTATTGGAGCTTGAAATTACAAGTACATGTTTCCCAATTCCACCTCCTTTAATACTACAATGAATGATTCATGATTTGGAATAAATTAAACTCTTTTTTAGCAATATAGAATGATGAGAATAATAATCAATTATTATTTGAATTTGAATTTTATTTGTTTGCTCATTGAATAAGAAAATAATTTGCAAAGGGTAATAATATTAAATATAATAAATTTATTTCCTTATTTGATAAAAAATTGAATTTAAGAATATCAAATATTATTAATTCATTTCTTTATTTTATAAGGATTTGAATTTAAGAATATTAGATATTATTAATTCATTTTCTTATTTGATAAGGATTTGAATTTAAAAATATTAAATATTATTAATTCATTTCCTTATTTGATAAAGATTTGAATTTAAGAATATTAAATATATATAATTCATTTTCTTATTTGATAAGGATTTGAATTTAAGAATATTAAATATTATTAATTCATTTCCTTATTTGATAAGAATTTGAATTTATGAATATTAAATATAATTAAATCATTTTCTTATTTGATAAGGATTTGAAATGTCTATAAAAACCGAAGCAGATTTGTTTCCTTTTTAACCCTAGTCTCCAAGAGAGCTTCTTCTCCTAAAAGACCCATTGCATCAAGTGTTGAGTATGAAAGGTAGATCTAGAGCGTATTGTTCTAGATCTGAATCGTTGGTGCCCACACACCTCAAGGAAGGAGGGTGAAATTGAAGACTCTGGTACATGGAGTTCTTTCAATCCTATATGTCAACAAATCTCTTATAACAATTAAAGGTATAGATTTGATCTTCATCTTTTGATATTAATATGTGTTTGCATGGATTCCTGCTAAAATAATAATTTTTGGAATATATTTTAAAACCTAATTCCACTACATTTTGATTTCATTCCCAATATGTACCACTATAGCCTAGCCTGGGAGTGGTTCAAGCAGTAGGCTAGGCTAGAGTTGGATTGATCCAGGCTAGCATGGAGCTAGGTGCAAGGATAGGTGGCCAATAAAAGAATGTACAAGTAATGAATCCAAAATACTCAAACATCTAAACAGAAATTTTATTAGTTTAAAGATAATATATAATTTAATTTTCTCAATTCTTTTAATATTACATATGTTTATAGATGATAATGGGACTCATTTTATTATTGTATCTATGCAACCAAGTTATTAGTTCAAGTTCTACACTTGTTGATAATGCATGTGTCGTTGCATATACACAAAGAGAATCTGACTCACTTTTCAATGCCAATTATAATTTTCATTTAATTTTTCATCAATATAAATGCAATCACATGATTTTGCATGAGTTACCTTGGTATGATAATGTCATAATGGCGGTGAGTCAAATATTCTCTAGTACAAGTAATTTGTATGATACTATTTAGTTGATGATGTCAATTGTTAAAAGATTCAAGTATAAATATATGAAACAATTAGATAGTTGTCATATAATTAAGTTAAGGATATGAGGAAATATATGAAACAATTAGATAGTTTTCATAAATGACCCAATCTCTTAATAGAGGACAAGCTAAAGCAAGAAAAAAAATCAAAAGAAAGTTAATGATGATCAATCTTTATAGTTCACTTGAAACAAATTGTTTCATATGTTTCCTAAACAAGTAAGAAGTGATTCCTAGTTCATGGGACTACTTAATTAAGTCAGAAAAATAAAAAATAGGATAGGAGATAAAAACATTAAAAACAATTGTAGGATGAACAATAAAGATACTATAGATGGTATTATGGATTACAAATTGCATTGTGTAACAGATACAAATTGATAGATGATAAATCAAAAATAAAAGCAGCAACAGCTTGGCAATGCTCGCAAAAATGAGAATGGGACTAACTACTAATTAATAAGCTAGCCAGACAGTGTATGCCAAAATCTTCTTAGAAAGAAATTTATGAATGGTTATAAAAATTACCAATGGAATGTGTGGTTTGCTAGACATATTAGGAAAGGTTCTCCTTTGTCTTGGTAAGACCCCAAGTTACCAATCTTGACATCATTGCTTATCATCTTTTTTAGGCGAGTAGTTCTAGTTGACGTGTGTCTTTTTGGAATCACCTGTAAGCAGTGATGTTGATAATGTCAACTTCAATATATGTTCCAAGATCAATATTGATAAATCTGATCTCCACAAAAATAAAGAAACCTCACTAAACGTATGTTACTACCCTCTATTGATGAACATTAATCATCAACTAGCTAATGCAGATTTCATTTTGCACTGTCCAGTCCAACAAAAAATGAAATTGCTTAGACCAGTTTGATGGTGCTCTCTCCTGAGACATGAAGGAACCTACTCTGATAGATAGCATTATCCTAATTAATGCTGCCATTTATGTGTTGTTCTTCTACCTAGTAGATTTCATTTACTTGAACTTTACATAACACCATAGAACAAAGTTGTAATATCATAATGCATGTTAGAATTAGAATTGAATTATGATTTCACAATTCAAGTTATGACTCCAAAGCACATGGTACAGCTTCAGTTGAGTTTAGACTTCACAATACATGTTAAAATTTCAAAACATATATTACTGCTTAAGTGAAGTCATGATTTCAAGGTGCATGCGACGACATCACAATACATGTTATGACTTCAAAATATATGTTACAGTTTTAGTTGAATCATGACTTCACAATATAGGTCAATACTCTAAATACATGGTACAACTTTAGAAATATGAGCTAATCCTAATATGCTCCCATTAAAAAATAAAATATTCAATAAATAACAAAAAAAGTCATTATAATCATCATTAGCCTAGTGTGTAAATATCTAGAACATTAAACATGAAGAAAAAACAAGCTGACATCTCCTCTAAACATTTGTAAATATATCAGTTGGTTGACATGTCATATGAATATATATATTATGGTAATGATCACTTCCTAAATTTTTTCCTTTGAAAAATAATATACATTGACATATTTTATTCACTCATGAAATACAAGATTGGAAACTATATACCACATTACTTAAATATCAAAGTAGAGAATTGTCAAATAAATAAATGAAAATATGATCTCATCAAGAAAGCATTGGACTTAAAATATCTTACAATTAACTATCATTATCTTCTTAAATTATATATTTACACTACATATCAAGACTACCATCTACCTTTTACTTTTCCAGTAAACAAAATTTAAATACACAACTTGATAAAGATGCCCATGATCATTTAATGAAAAACAAAAGACTAAAGATTTGTTGACATAACTAAATATGCGAAGAATTACATTAATTTAAAAACCAAACTAGATAAGGATGTTCATGATCATTTAATGAAAAATAAATGAGTAATTATATTAACTTTATAATATATATTTTAATGATGATAGTTACATAATTAATTTTTTTTTTATATTTATAGACTTAAGTTTCATTTGTACATCTTGAGTGTGATGGTATCATTTTATTATGCATGGTAAAATTTTTTATTATTAATTTTTTGATAATATCAGAGCTGGGGTTTGCTAACCCTAGTGAGATATTGTGTATTTAACATAATATTGTGTGCCAGTGTGTAAGTGCGTGCATACTATGAGTAGTAGTATGCAATAGTGTGTTTGTTGTCTTGTGGTGTATATGTGTTATTGAAGAGAAAGATGAGATGTTGACACAATCATTTTGTCGACAGTTTTCACCCTGACATCAACCTACTATTGACTTCAACCATTGTAGTGTGAGCAATGTGCATCATGCAATAACAATGTATGTTAAATAATCTATTGTAAAGATATGTCATAACAATAATCTAATCTTAGATTTTCTCTCTTAAAAAAAAGAATCAACTATGTTGAATACTATATGTCTTATTATTTAATTGTTATATTAAAAAATAAAAGACAAAATAAATAAATAGTTGATCTCTTGAAAAAGTTGTGTGATCTAGTGTGTATCACAGGTAACCATCATCATCTCCTCTCAATATAAGATAATGTTGAATCCAACTCAAACCTAAGTATCTAACTATAAAAATTACATCCAGGTAAACTTATTAAGAAGGATCTAAAAAATAACTAACTATATTGACTGCATAAATTATATATAAACCAAAAAAATGTAACTTCTTTAAGAGTATCAAGTAAATATCTTTTTAATGATAATATAATTCTTTTTCAAAAGTAAACAACTTTTATCCCAATAAAGTATTTTAGTCTTTTAAAATCTTTTATCTAAAATTATAATTAAAAAAGCTCATTAAGTTGATTGATTCTTAATTTATTATCTCTGATAATAAAAATATTAACCAAGTACAAAAAAAAAATCAACATATCATGTGAATTCATCCAAAAAAATAAATATAAACTTATATAAACCTAAAAAGGTAGCCACCATGAAAACCCTCAAATTAAGCTCTCAAAGATTATTTCATGTCATAAAATATTTTCTATAATCTACTAATTAAGTTTTACTATCCTACTTGAAATTCGATTTACTACTCCATATACAATTCTTCATCAAGATCACCATGGAAAAAAAAAATTCTCTGTCAATTTATATATCATTCATATGTGAGACACCATAATAATATAAAATAGAAAATTTTATGGATGTCAACTTGCCAATTGGAGAAAATATATTCTAATAATTCATATCAAATATCTAAGTGAATCCCTCAAAGTAAGGTTCACTTTAAGAAAATTTATTTTTCAACATGAATCAATCTTCACAGTGAACACCCACATGCAACCAAACACAAACTTTCTCAAAAATTAAGGTACTAATTTCCAAGTATCATTGGAGTAGTGGGCATTTGTGTCAAAAGAAACCTGAACATACTTGTTTCATCAAAAGAAATAATAAAAAAATATACAAATATGATAAAACCTGTAAAAACTATTTTATTTCTTTTAAAAAATAATCAAAAAATTAAAATCAAATGAATTACTACAAGATTACTTGCCTTTTCAAGAAACACTCCTCCACTTTGAATAGGTTGTTAATGTCTTCTTCTCCTAATATATACTTTAAGTGCTTTGTGATCAAGTCTCTTAGTCCCTAACATTTCGTGAGTTAAAACTAAAGTGAAGTTGTGAAGTACCGATTATCTTGACTCCAAGTAGATTTCTGATCTTGTAAAACCTTAAGCACTTTAGAATCAACATGATACATACTTATTGATACATATGATGACTCTATAAGAATATTATAATAATGTATATAAATATGCTCAAATATAGCAAATGAGTGACTTTCTCTCCTAACCAAAGACAAAAGTGAGATTGCAAAAAAAAAGAAAAATAATAGATTCAAATATATTTTCTAGATATTTACTCTTTCTAGGCTCATTAAAGAATGAGTCTAGCCCAAAAAATAACAACACTCAAATATCTAATGTGATATCTTATCGGAATATTATCATAATCAATGACTTTTGATAATTATGCATTGACTATTACAATATTTAATAAATAAGAAAAAATTGGGAAAAAAATTACATATAATATAATTATTAGCTCTAGTAGAAAAATGAGTTACAAAGCATACAATACTTTTAAAAAAACAAGTGTTTGTTTATACCTTACTAGTGAGGAATCATGTATATTTCTTTTAAATAAAAATCACAAAAGGAAAACTCTAAAAGAACACATGAATAACTCTTGTAATCAATTTATTTTCCTCAATAATCTGTAGTGATCTCAACTTCCTCTTTAAAAACAACTCTGAGCAACTCTTTTTGGAATGGCCTATCCTCTAGTTGTGTGCGCAATAAATTGAGGCTCTCTTTTCATTTGTCTCTGCCTATACTAGATATTCCATCAACTACCACTAAATACTAAATGAGGTATCTTTCTGGTGAATCTTAGATTATCATGTATATATTGAATTGACCAAAAATATAACTTTGGTCTGATAAGAAATTATAATTCACCCAATATTTCCAAACTCTTAGACAAATATATCTATACTGACAAAATATTATATCATCTTGCATATCCTACAACATAAAAAAATTAAATTCAACTTTAACTCAATAAATTATTACATGGTAATCAATAGATAAAAAATTAATATGTAGAATGCTTCCTTCATCTCACTACTAGAAAGTTCATTAGTCAAATGATCCATCATTCTCTAACTAACGAACCATATGCAAACTCCCATTGCCCACTGAATATTATTCTTGTGTTTGAACCTCCATAAAATAATTAACAAAATTTTGACTTCCATAATATGAATAAATATAGAGCACATCACAAAAAAAAATCAAATAATCACATTACACATAGTCACTACATAAAATAATTAACACATTATCCATGTTGCATAGTCACTACACAAAAAGTGCACTATCATGCACCTCCTACCACACATAGTGCACCATGCATATCAACACTATTATAATTTCTTTTTAGTTTTATTATATATTTTTCATTTTTATGTTATAATGATGAGAGTATGGGGTACACAACTTGTGAGTTGTCTTAATGAATTTACCCATTATATAAGGATACTATTTGTATGAGTTTTATTTATTAAGAGTCATTATTATTTTGTGTACTTTACTTTCTATATAGTATAAGAGTGATATCCTAGAAAATAAACCCTATAAATTATTGTTTACCACAGAATTTGCCTAAGGACACAATGCAAGATGAGGGGGCATCAATGGCCACTACATCATAATTATGAAAGGCATGCATAGGCGCAGGCACAGGCAACACGCATACATGGCGCCTCGCCTTGGCAGAGGCGAGGCTTCTTCACGCAAGCACATAGATTGAGTAAAAGGCACATGCCTTCTCTGAGGCACAAAGCTCTCCACAGGCGTGCCTCCATGCAGGTAAGTCATCTTCCTTTTCATTTTTTTCGGTCAGCTATTGGCATTGAGTTCGGGAGTTGTAGGAACAAAGGTTCTTGTTTGCTGCAACTTGTAACATGGGCGAAAGCGACATTGTTTGGTCTCTATGTGAGATAAAATGACATCGTTTTAAACTATAAAATTCCAAAACAATATTATTTCAGCATGTTGGGGCCTGCAATTTTAAAAAAATATTAAAGCTTGCAAAACGTTATCGGTTTGGCCCAATAAGAGCCAAAACGATCTCGTTTTATCTACATAACCCTCAAATTCATATGTAAAGTAGAAAACCCCTAGAATTCAGCATTTTGATATTCCAAGCTTCTAGCTCCCTTTTTTTTGCTCAATTTCAAGTCAAATATAAGACCAACATCAATTTGTGTTGGTGAATATAAAATGCTATAAGATATTAGACAAGACATGCCTCTTTTTAACTCATAATTCATATACACAAAAATCATATACACCTTTAAAGTAGAAAAACCATCAAGACACAAGGAGCCTCGCATTTTTATGTGCTCATATACACAATTAAATTTGTATATTTCACTTATTATTGAATATTATGTTGTCGTTGGTTTGTGTTGGAAGAAGGAAGAATAGATTCTAATGGTTTTGAAAATGAGACTGAAGTTAGATCTACAACAACTTATGGAAGTGAAAGAAAAGATCTATGATGAAAATACGCCTTGTTACCTAATGAACAAGATTTAAATGCAATTATTTGTATATTGTGTGATAAGGTACCAACGGAGGCATTTAAAGATACAAACATCTTGCTGGTGAATATAGAAAGTCAAAAAATAGATGAAATGCCCGATTCATGTTAGAAAAGAGATGGAAGATTATATGACTGGGAAAAAAGATCAAAAGGAGCAATTAAAAATGAGAAATGAAGATTTTTATGAAGATTTTGAAGACATTAATGAAGAAGTTGAAAGATGTTTCTAATATTAAATGTGGAGAAAGCAATACGGGTAGAGGTAGTATGAAAAGACAAAGAGAAATGGCCGATGGATCATTTTTTCATCCCTAATATGTAAGAGGTTATTCAAAATAAGAGTGAAAAAATGACTCAAACTATTATGAATGAAGGCTGCAAGAATGAAACAAGGGAAAAAGTTGCTCTCTTATTTCAAGGTGGATGAATGATGCTGTCATACCATTTAATGATGTTACATATCCAAGTTTCCAACTTATGATTGAAGCTATTGGTCAATATGGTGTGAGGATGAAGAGGCCAAGTATTTATGAGGTAAGGATTACTCACCTTAAAAAAGAGTTGGAGCTTACAAAAGATTCCATGAAGGATCATGAAATTGAATGGAAAAGGAATGATGCTCCATAATGTCGGATGGATGGAGCGATAAAAAATGAAGAACTTTGATGAACTTTTTAGTGAATAATTCTAAGGAACCATGTTCATGGAATCCATTAATGCTTCTTCAAAAATTAAGATGGGAGAAAAGATATTTGAACTACTAGACAAGTGGGTGGAACAAGTTGATGAAAAAAATATAGATCAAGTTATAATAGATAGTCACTCAAGCTATAAGATGGCAAGTAATAAATACTACTCCTAGGGCTTGAATAAGTAAAGTTTTATTGACTATATTTTTTTGAATGATGTATTTTAATTTATTATATAACATGATGTATAAAGGATTTTGCAAAAAAAAGGCCTAATTTGTATTGGACGCCTTGAGCCATACATTGCATTGATTTGATATTAAAAGATATTGGAAAGCTACCAAATATCAAGAAGACTTTTGAGAGAGGCATATTACTAAGTGGCTACATTTATAACCATTCAAGGTTGCTCAATATGATGAGGCATTTTATTAGGCAAAGGAAACTACTTAGGCTTGCTAAAACACGATTTGCCACTACTTTCATCACATTGTCTCACTTACATGAGCAAAAAAATAATTTGAGGAAGATGTTCATGGGTGTAGATTGGTTTGAAAGTAAATGGGAAAATGAGCAAAAGGGGAAGAATGTAGCTAAGATGATCATGATGTCTTCTTTTTGGAATACTATTATAATTTGTTTAAAGATTTCAAGTCCTTTTATTCACGTGCTTTACTTGGTTGATGGAAAAAAAAAAGTTCCAATGAGTTACATATTTGAAGTCACGACTAAAGCTAAGGAAACTATTGTGAAAAGTTTTCTTGGTAATGAAAAGATGTCCAAGGAGAAATCAAAATCATTAATAATAGGTGGGAGATTCAACTTCATTAGCCTTTATACATAACTATGTACTTCTTGAACTCAGAAGTCTTCTATGATAAACTAGAGTTGGAGCATGATAAAGTTATTATGAAATATTTATATAAATGCATTGAAAGAATGATGAAGGATGTTGATATGTGAGAGAAAGCTATGGATGAATTGAGTATATATATAAAGGCCGAAAGAGTATTTAGAATGGACTCAGCTATTAAGAAAAGAAAGATCGGGGCCCGAGTTAGTTATCTAATCTCTTTTTTCAAATTTATTATATTAAATTTTACATAGTAGAAAATAGGTGAATTGTTTTGAATTTCATCACTAAATTATTTTATATTTATTATCTATATTATAGTTGACTGATGGACTTATTTGAAGTTTCAGCTCTAAATTTAAAAAAGTTTGTTATGAAGATCCTTAGCCTGACATGTAGTGCATTAGTTGTAGAAGAAATTGGAGTATCTTTGAAATTATAAGTAATATTTTATGCTTTAAAAATATTAAAAAATATTTTAGGTTTAAAAATTATAATATATGAATAATAAATATTTAATGCTTATAAATTTTTTAAATCCATACCAAGAGGATAAATAGATTAGAACACCAATGTTTGAATGATTTGATGTACATCAAGTATAATCAAGTCTTGAAGAAAAGATATGATGGGCATGCTACCATTGATCCAATAATCTTGAAAGAATTTGATAAGAAAAATGAGTAATTGATAGGAAGAATGGATGATGAAAATTCTCATGACCATGTAGATACAATTTAGTATTTGATGGGCATGCTACCATTTAGTGTTTGATGATGATGACTTGACATGGGGTAATGTTGCTAGAGCAAATGAAGTTGAGGAGCCTACATTTGATACTAGAGCTAGAGCAAGCTCAAGCAGGTTGCCATCATCATCAAGAAGGAAGACACATGCTTCAAGCTCTAAACTCAAGCAGGTTGCCATCATCATCAAGAAGGAAGACACATGCTTCAAGCTCTAAACTCAAGCCTACTCTTTCATTAATAGATGAAGATGAAGAAATTGATTATTGATAAAAATGAGGAGGACAAAGAAGACTATAATGATGATGATTATTATTATGTGGATATTGATGATGAATGATGATCAAATGTTCACTGTCGTGGACAAATTAGTTATTTTAATGTGTTTTATTTGGATGACTTATGAATTTGGACAAACAATATGTGTTTGCATGCTGTTGTTGTTGGTATATTTTATTGATAATTTTATTGAATTTTTAGAATCTTTAAAAATAAGATTTGTTAAATTTGTTTGCATATTTTATGAATTTTTATGTTTAAAGGTATTATTTATGTTTTTATTGGTTGAATTGATATTTTAAATAATATTTAATGATAAATAATTATTATATTTGATTATATTTTTAAAAATATATATGTAAAATATGATTTATCTTATATAAAAAAACCCATGCCCTAAGGGTTTCTTATGCCTTAAGGCTCCAGCATCCATGAGGCCTTTACGCCTTGGTGTGCCTTTCACAACTACGCACTGTATTGATGACACGAGGGAGATGAAATAAAATTCTGATTATATAATGATGATGCACTATTGGTGTGATGATTCATCAATGGTTCAAAAAATAGTTCAAAAAACCTAATTTAGGGTTTCAAGAAACTCAAATTAGGATTTCGACACCATTTTTGGTTCAATTTAAAATCTATATCAATTTCATTATTTTTTCAAGACTAATCTAGACTTTTGTTTTACCCAATTTAAAATTTAGAAAAAATCACACATGTTGGGGTTTACTAATTAATTGGGAGGAAAAAATTTTGACTTTCAACAACATATTTTGACAAGTCTCATTTCCAAGTATTGAGTATATATTATCCCAATAGAGATAAACAGAAGAGCCTCTTTTTAATACACATTATAAAAGGATTGGCAGCATCAAAGTTAATTATTGAATGTTATTTTTTAAAAATAGACCGAAATTACTACATAAAGATAAGTTGACTGTTGAAACAGTTTATAAATCCTCATAGAGTACTTTCATCATAATACTTAATATAAATGACGAGTATAAAAAATTCATCTCTAAAATAACAACAGGGACTTCCCCTTCCTTGGGTATTACTAATTTTGTCGTTCAAACTAACTATTTAGGTTTTCAGATTATCAATACATAAAATAACATTTATTCACTATTACTTTTTAAAAAAATTGAAAATATTATTATAGACAATAAAGAAACTATAAAGTCATTAGATACGATAATATTTAAGTAATTTTTTTGTTTCTCAATCATGTTATATTTATTCTCAATTATATATATTGTTAATATGCTTTTAGTAAATGTAAATTATTTTTCTTCAAATAATTCATTTCTAAATTTATTTTTTTATTTATTGATATTTATTTGTATGATCAAAAAAATTTGCGAAAAATTTTATTTACGATTGAATATGATAAATTAGAGGTGTAAATGGGTCGGACCAGACTGGCCCATTTTTAGGCGGCCCAATTAGGCCACCATGCAGTGCCTAGCATAGCACGGCATCAGTAGAGCCAGCATGGCATGGCCTGCCAGCTTAGTTTGTAACTTTTTATAGTGGGTCATGCCTAGAGTTTCTAGATCTTGCCTAGTTCATGGAATAAAGAAATTGTTAATCCCAAATTCAAAATTATTAAAGAATTTAAATTTTAATACTTAAATTAAAATAATTAATTGATTAATTTTTAATTAATTAAATTAATAAAATATAAATAACTAAAATATAAAAACTAACAAGTAATATTTAACAACAAACAATGCATAACTAAAAACACATAAAAAGTACAAAATAGTAATTAACAAAGTGAGATCAAGATTAAATAATTAAAAGATAAAAAATAGTACATCAAAGATAAACTCATAGATATAAAACATGAATCCAATCCAATATCAATCACAAAAATATAAGTGTCTGAATCAAACCTCAAAGTAAAATGACAAAAAAAACAATCCAAAAATAATAAATAAAAAAGATAAATATCATCAACGTATGATCAATGATAATATAAGTATCAGTATATCAATAGTAGTAGGTCATATGAAATAAAGTAGGCTCAGGTGCTCAGCTCAATCATCAATATCTCAATTTCATATCAATCATCAATCGTCATTAATGTCGCACAAATCATAATCAGCAACCAACTCATTCACTTTTGTTGCAATCCTAGCATGATCCTGGATACCCAAGCTTGAAACCTTCTAATCCTTCATGCATGCTAATACCTCAATAATATCTAACCATAATCTTGATCTCCTATTTTAAATCATATTCACTACAATAAAAAAATAGACTCCAATGCTACACTTGATACCATAATAGTCAGTAAATCTCATGTCATCTTAGACAAAATGGGATATGTTGACTCATATAATTTCTACCACTATAAAAAATCAAGATTGTTAGTATCGGTATATGATAGTATTAAGCAGTAATTGGTACCTAAGTACCGAAGCAACTCGCTCCTATTTGACAATTCACCATGTCGTTTCCCCCTCAGCTCTTGCTAACTTTATGGAAAAATCATCTCCGAATATGAAATATATATCCTACTTGGAGCCTCACTATTACTACCATTATGCCTAGTATAGAGGTGTTAAATGAGATGAGGCGGCCCAGGCTCAGCACGACATGCTACAATGTCATGCCCGGGCCCGTATCAGGTACACCCTCAGAACTGGTCATGCCATATCGGGCCAAGGCATTTTGGCCCGTGTGCAGTGCCAGACACGACACGAGTGCCTAACACGTGGGTACAACACAGGTAACCACACACCAAGCGTGGTCACATCATCAAGATGGGGGGATGGGCATTTGGCCTGTGTGCCATACCGACACCCAACAGGCAAGGCTCGGCGAGCCCCGACAGAGCAATGATGACACGACACACTAGCCCTGTTGGGCCCGAAAAAACTAGGTCGGTTACCCCGGCCTGACTCGGTTGATACCCCTAACCTAGTATCATAATATGTAAAGAGCTCAATCAACTTCTCATGAATTAACCATTCAGGTTGGGTTTCCTAGTTCATATATGAGGATATGTATATCAAAATGTTTTCTATCCTTTCCACCTTAACCCTAGGATTCATACAGGTAGCCAGATAATAAAGAGATAAAATAGTGGACCAGTATTTTAAGTATTTAGTTTCCATCTCTATAACCATATCACTAAGTGTTGGTTCATTTCTAAACTTTCTAAATATGCTACTAATGTTCCATATGCACCTGAGTGCAATATAAGTCGTGTGAACTGACGAACACATTCGTTGTGTCATAAAAAATCTACAGAAATTCCAATGACATTTTCATTTTCTCTAGTGCCAAAATAGGACCCCAGTTGCTGAGGGTTTCTACTTTGGTATTTTTTTTATCTCCCCAACTGTTGTTAGACCAATACATTCTAAATTTTGCCTAGCTATAAAGAATTGTGAAAACTATAATTCACTTACTACTATTGATGTAAAAATGTTTCATTAAATGAATTGTAGTTAATGACAGTAAGATTTATCACTCATGTTAGACATGACTATTTTAGAATATGTTATTTTGTATCGAATGATGTTTGATTGTGTTTAGTGATGCAACCTAAAATGTTAATGATGCAACCTAAAATGATTATGTTCATGGAAATCCTCAATCCAATATGCAAATTAAGAAAGAATCTAATGGCTTTTTTCCAGTTTAACAATTAGGAGAGACTTTTACACATAAATGTATCTATTTAAATTAACCGTTAATGGAACAAATTAAACCAGTGAAAGTTTAAGTAGGGTTAAAAAGCTATGATCTAAACCGTTAATGAAGCATTCCCAATTTACCAATGCCATGGATTCATGATTTAAACCAACACCTATGATGTCATTAAATACACCCTCCACAATTGTGCAAACAACAAACGAACCATGAGTAAAAAATCCAAGCAGCAAAGTTTTCACACTTGCTACTGCTGGATGACTGACTGAAATTCACGAGAAAGGAGGTAGTTGGCCGAAATTAAAATGGCGAAAAAGGGATTAGGAATTACATTTACAACAATTTGATAAATGCCATTGAGTGGTGCATGATCTATGGAAAACATGTTTTATATCTTAGGCTGAGTGCTATTTGTGTTATGGTGTATCAAAAATAAATTAATTAAAAACAATAGCTTTTTTTTTCGAAATTTAAAAAATATGCACTAAAATCAAAATTTATTAAATTGAAGTGCACTCAAATATATCAACTACATTTCATCCCTCATCTCTTCCAAGTCATTAAAAAAAATTGAACATTTTAGCCATTTTTTAAAAATGCTTGGTTGGATCACACACTGATCCAGTTGAAACTCTCAACCCCAAATAATAAAACAACTTAACATGAGTCCCTTTTTCGTTCTTGTGATTTTCAGATGAAAATAACAACATTTTAAGGTGTTCTCCATAATTTTTAGATGGTAAGAACAACATTTTTAGATGCTCTCCATGATTTTTAGATGTCAAAACCAATTTGCATCTAGTTATGTGGTAATAACTATAGTGCATTATTTATTTATATTTATATATACCTTTATATTTCTTCATAAAATATATGTTTATATAATAATATGCATATTAAAATTATTGTATGTATATACGTGTGTGTGTGTGAAATGCACATATGCACTACTATACATATATATGTAGATATATATATATATATATATATATATGCACATAATAAAATTGATATATGTATTCATATACTTATATTATTGTCAAAATATACAACTACATACATAATATATTATTGTCTATGTGTGTGTGTGTGTGTGAATACGTATAACATGTGTTAAAATTTATTAAAAATCCAAAATGTATAATATTTTGATGATTTTTTAATGCTCTTTTTTAGCAATAATTTTTATTAATTGAGCATTGGAGCTTGTATTTTTTTTTGTAAATAATCATTTTTAAACATTTATATTTATAATAAATATCATGTAGTACATTTTAATATATAATCTTTTTTTTTTGTATATAATAATTTTTTTTTACAATTATGTTCAAATTAAATGTAATGTGGTTAATACAAATAGATGATCTTGTTTTCTTTTTTGTGATTAATAAATTAAAAAGAAACATTTTTGTTAAAATGCATATCAACTTTTTTTTTGTCAAATATTATTTTTTTGAAATATTTATGTTCAGATTTTATATCATGTAGTGTATATATCATTTTTGTGATTAAATATGAACATTTTTTTATTATCATTTTTGTAATTAATAATCTTTTTTAAAATATTTTTTTTTTGAGAATAAATATCTTGTTTTTTTTGTCAATAATAAATTTTTCTAAAATATTTATATTCAAAATAATTATCATGCATTGCACATAAATATATGAGCTTGTTCTTTTTTGTAAATAATAATTTTTTTTATAATTTTGTTCAAAATAAATGTGATGTAGTTCATATGTTAATATTATTCTTTTTTTTTTGTAAATAATAATTTTATTGTGACATTTTTGTTAAGAAAAAAAATATCAACTTGATTTTTTGCCAAAAATAATTTTTTTTTGAAATATTTCCAATCAAAATAAATATCATTTTGTGCATATAAATACATGAGATTTTTTTTTGCAATAATAAATTTTTTTAATAACTGTGTTCAAAATAAATGTATAATTCCTATGAATAGATGACAACAATGTTTTCATTTTTATAATTCAAAATATCATGTATTTCATATAAATATATGTGTTTAAAATTTTATTTTGTAAATAATTATTTTTTTAAAAGATTTATCTTTGTAAAATAAAACTAAATCACATACATATCTCATTTATTTTCTTAAAAGAAATAAATTTTTGTTACAAATAAATATTATTATTTGCTTATAAATATTAGAATATGTATTTCTATGAAATGAAATTTTACCTAAAATGAATTATAGTTGAAAAAAAAATGCAGTATACATGATATCTTAATGAAATTTTAAAGTTGACTTGTGTAAGTAAATATACATAACATTATATACAAATGTATCAGTAATATATATATATATAAACATCACAGAAACACAAACCCTAAACATGTATAAATAATAATGATTGAAAGCATATCCAACAGAAATAAATAAACTAAACAAAATGACAAAAACGAAAGTTATAGAAGAAAGATAGTGAAATATACTATCACAACAATGAAAAAAAAAATAACAAATCAAACCAAAGGATTCTTGCAAGTTGTTCTATTATATTCTTGTTGCATCTAGAACAAAATACATTCCATCTGTTTATCAGTTGAGATTCAAGATATTTTTTGCATAATCTTCTAGATAGACATTTGGATTTAGGAGGATGTAAATAGAAGTGAATTATACAAAAAAAAATATCACGTACAATGTTATCATCACAAATTGGTGATGTCATGCATCTCTATCCCTGAAAATGAGGATGAATATATTAATTTTTGCTTTACAAAATTATATTAATCATCAATAAAATCAATCATGAATTGACCAATTAATACTATTGTTAATAATATCAACCTTAATGTAAGTTTGTCCAATGAAAACTCTAAAAATACCTTTCAGAAATTAAGAAATTAGTAATGATTTACTTTTGATAATATTGTACATTACATGATCTTCAATTTTAACAACAAATTTTTTTTTCAACCAATTGTCTTTACTTCGTGCTTAACCAATATTATACCTAATTTTGCCAAAATTCCATTAAAAACTACATATTGAATAATTTTATTCAATTTACCCTAATAATTAAATGACTTTATATGATTAATTGTCATCTTATACTACATTTTTTGGGAAACTTAGATGACTTCGCCTAATGTTCTGGTTCATTTGATTTAACTTGATTTATTAAATTTTCATTTTAAACTTTTTTAGTTTTATCAATCATATATAATAATTATAATTCAAACTAGCATATGTAATACTATCAAGTCAATTTAGAGCATTGATCTTATTCTTCATCCCTTTAATATTATGTATACCTAAATGAATACTAAAATTATTTTTTAAATAATAATAATAATATACCAAATAATTGTAGAACTATACACAAAAAAAATAGATGTATAATAGACATAACAAAATCTCTATCACCAATTATATGTTGTAGTTTTTAAAACTATTATATGATTTTCTAAAAACAAAAACTAATTATCATAATTCTTCAAACTCATGACTCCAAAAACAAAAAAAAAAACATTTAATTATTAGCATTATATGTTGTAGAGAAAAGAGCTTCACCATAAGGCCCACTCATATGAGATGAGTCGATAGCAATAACATGCTGATAACACATAGCAAAACCTTCAATAGATATAGAATAAGCAAAAAATAAAAAGTTGCTCATTATGCCCATCTTCTAAATGAGTATATTTCACAATATTTTTTGAGCCTATTTTAACAATAACTCACATATCCAAGATAATAATTGGTAATAATTACATGTAAGCTCAAATATATATTTCTCCACTTTCTCCTTAACATGCCACACTTGATTGTAAGGTATTTTAAATCCATTATTTTTTATAAAATCCTTGCATATTTGTCATAGTAGAGTTGATTATTTAATATTATTAATGATAACTAATGAGCAACTTAGTCGAACAACAGGAACATCTACAACAACATCATCTAAAAAACAATTATAAAAATTATTAAAAGTATGCACTCAAAAAACTTTAGAATTTTCTATTACTCAGCTAGTAATTTTCTGATGACAATAAATAAACATTGCATATCACACTCAAGTGCCTTGGGTAATTTCTTTTAAATTTATATTTAAATTTTCCAACCAAGAACATTAAGTAAACTACATCAAGAAATTCACTTGTACTCGAAAATATCCACCCCAACCTCACAATACTATGCTACCTTAAGTATAGAGTCGTGTACTTAACACATCTTGATGAAAAACTAAAATAATCAATACATTTTTTGATTGCCTTTATGTAGATGCCGTGATACATGCACATTCACATGATAATTAAATGAATGTCATAATTAAAAAATATTAAATGTAATATCTAATACCATTCATAAGTATCCAATATGTTACCTTGTAATCTAAAACACTTCTTTGTTTGTAGCAATAATTGGGGTCAGATAAATACAATAATAGATTTCATTAAAATGTAATATATTTGACATGAATGCATCATCTTCAAGTGGAAGCATACAAGAAAAATCAAATTTTACTATCAAATAAATAGTTAATGAATTTAAATGAATGCTTATTTCAACACAAATTTGATTCACAAATTATTCAAACATGATATCATAATGAAGAATAATGGATTTGGTATTATCACCCTTATATTTAACAAACTCATCATCACTCTTAATCAAATCTGCATCTTTATGAATGAAACACAATATTTTACCATCTATTTCCTTTTAGAAGACAAAAGAATTCTACATTTTAATAAAGTCTATATTAGTCATGTGAATTACAAATTAGTAAAAATATTAATAATTATTTCATTAGACATGAATTTTGTAAAAATCAAAATTTATCACTTTGATGCATCGATAAACTTTAAAACTTCTTTTAAAGATTTGTAATATAATTTATCACTTTCATGCATCGAAAAATTCTGAATCTACAAACTACTTCTATAAATTTGTAATACAATTTGGAAAAAAATGATAACATCAACATTTCAATGAGAATTCCATCATAAATTCTACCCATTAGAATACTAAAGCAAACTCTACATCAACAAACTATATTACAAATTCATTTGAAGTCATAAAGTTATGGTCAACTTTTGAAATTCAATGACAACTTATATCAATTGTTAACCATCAATATATTTCTAAACTAAACATTTAGATTATAAAATAAACAATCACAATAATCGATCATGTAATCAAATGAAAATTAAAATTACATTAGAGGCACTTATGACTTATGCACATGTTGTAATTATTTCGAGTTTTGATATGCTGAAGCTATTTGTATAATAATTCTTGAAATAATGATTATATTACATAAATGATGCATTATTTAAGTTTTCTTCATGATTACAATTATGAAATTGAAAATAAAAAAATTCAGAGCAAAGAAACTCTACATGTAAACTAATTATTTCAAGTATGCATTTTTATTCTTCAACATATAATTATCTTAAAGATATATGATAATGTGGTATTAAATGCATTGGTACTTTCAGCTTTTTAAGTATTGTACTCATGATAATTAACATATATTTTCTCATGAATCATACCTATATAAGTTATGCAAGAGGGAATGACTTACATCATTGTCATCATAATATTAGTATCTCATATTTGTTTGTATCTCATGACATACTTATTATCATCTGAATAGATATGTATGATGGGCCATGCCATATTGATATGACTCTAAAAATTTGTAGCTCAGACCTAGCATGACCCATTATCATGCCTTATACATGGGTCATGTTGGGTCATGCCAAGCAAGGTTAGCCCAATTCATTCTAAGCTAACTTAGGTCAGAACCATACTAACATATTTGGTTAGTTAGACCAAATTGGCACACACAAGCCATCATGCTAGGTCATGCTATAGTACACCTTCCGTGCTAGGAACTTTGTCTCAATAGACATGAGTCGTGTTGTGGCCTAGCCATGTTACTTCCAAGCAAACTATGAATTGAGTCATGTTGTGCTAAGTATTGTAGAATCATGTTGTGTCTCAATGTCATACTTGGGCTACTTGGCCTAGCTAGTTGACGCCTCCATGTCTACAATAACTAACATATGACTTATAAACTATTGTAAAACTCATAGGTTAGATATTCTACTTAACTCACATATTACTCAAAGATTAGCTTTTTTAGATAATACATAATGGATTGATCTCAAATATACTTGTGCTTTTAGTTTCATAAGAATCATACCTGAAATGATTAAACTTAACCTAACTGTAGGACTTCATACATTAATTAGTTTATCTCATATATTAAGATAGAACAATTATCACTTACTTATTACCGTATAACATGCGTATTTCTTATGAATTACATATCACTATCCACCATAGATAATACTCATAAGTGCATATATTCATAAAATACTAAATTTTAATTCTAATATGTATCTATATTCATCAATATCCAAACAACATAAATAGAAATATAAACTCATATAATTATTAATTCACCATAATATAAGTACATTTACCAGTCTCAGATTTTAATTTAACCAAACCTTAGAAAGAAATCAAGCAAGATTGTTGAGAGATATCTCATGGATTCAAAAGTTCTTAAAGAATTACCAAGTAAAAATTTAAGTATATAATCCTAATTCTAATTGAGAATTGATTATGTTTTTTTGGATTTATCCTAACCAGGGGTCAGAATCATATTGCCTAGGGTTCTTGTCTTGAATAATTTATAATTTCTTCTCTATTTCTCTATTTTCTTTATTTTTCTCTAGGTAATTCTTTTATACAATGAGGATCCATGAAATATTTTAATTTGGAAGTCATGACATAGACTTAAGGTCATGACTTTATTATCTCTTCATGCCTTTTTGAAATACTAATGTCATGGCGATAATGGATGTCATGACTCAAGTATCTCTTTTGTAAAACTCTCTGTAACATAAAGTTATGATATTAGAATTGACCATGATTTGGTCTTGACTTTCTGAACAAAGTGTCGTGGTTCTGGGAATGCCCAGACTGATACATTTACTCTCTGTAATGCAATATAAAGCCATAGTATTGGAATTAACCATGACTTTTGTCTTAGTGTTCTGAGCAAAGTGTCGTGGTACTTGATTTGTCATTACTAAGACAATTAGTCTATGTAACACAAAGTTGTAGTGCTTAATAATACTATGACCCTGGTGTTTTATCTTTGAGGTACAAATTTATGAAATTGAAAAAATCCATGAATTGAGTTAATGCTCTCTAGAATAAAAATTTATGATAAAAATAATATTATAATTCAAAATACTTGGTATTTTAGCTCTGTATTGATCAAATCATGACTATAAGATTTTCTATGATTATTTTGTACTAGTAAAGTACTTGGCTATCATAATGAAAAATAATATCATGGTTATTTAAGTATTTTAAAAATAGAGGTGTCTAATGCATACAAGTATCTCTATGACATATGGTCATATTTTTGATCTCCTATCTAAAATAATATTTACTATCATAGAAAAAATAGACTCTGATATTATGTCAAACATTAGAGGGATTAGTAGATCATGAGTTATCATAGATAACATGAGATAGATGGATTCGTATATTTTCACTAAAATAAAATGTCCAAATTATTATTATTATTATTATTATTATCATGTGATTGGTCAGTGTAGTAATCGATGGACCACCCCATCAGTTTCTCATAGCTAATTGAATAGATAAGTAACCATCTTTAAATAAGAAATTCATCTCCATACTCAGAGATTAGCTATAATTACTGTCATACCTAGTGTTGTAATATATAAATAAATTAGTTAATTTTTTATGAATGAAACCTTTAGGTTGGTCTTCTTGGTTCATGCACGTAGATATATATGTCAAAATATTTTCTATTCATTCTACTTTGTTCCTATGATTCATGTGATAGCCAAACAATACAGAGTTAGATGGAAGACTAGTATTTTAAATACTTAATTAGTTTTTATCTCAACAGTCATGGCATTAAATATGAAGTAGACTCTATACTTGCTAAACATGCTACTAATATTGTATATACATCTAAGTCCAATGTAAGTGGTGGGAGTATACACAAATGAATATATGTTCATCATGTCATACAAAATTATTTGAAATTTCACAAAAGAAATTCTTGTATCCCTGTCTGAATTATTAATAATAAGTTCATCACTTGTAATATTAAAATAGTCTGATATCATGTCTTGGTAGCCAACATATAAATAGTCTAGATATTAGACATCATGAGTATCACTCTACTATATTTTTGAATATCATATTATCAAAAGTAATATTAAATATTTTATTCTAAATATCATATTCGCTAAAGATTTATATCATATACTCATATATGTTAAGGTCATTATGAGAATAGAAAATCTCAGAAAATCCTCTAATTTGTTATTAAGTTTCCATTTAAAATCTACATATTAGGGAATAAAACACATAGATGATGTATTATCATGACTAGTCTAGATATTGGACATCATGAATACCATTCCACTATATTTTTGAAATTTATTAATTATTAATTATTTCTAACTTATAGTAACAAATGGTCGGCCCCACTCAACCTTAGTAATTGGAATATCTCTGAGTGTTAACCTAATGTCTGGCCCCCTTCTAGACATACATATATTGTCCACTTTTCCCTCAAGATACATGGTTTTACACATGACTAGACTTATTCTCATGCCTCTTATGTCATGTTTCCTATGATTTGAACTTGTAACATTTTCTCTATTATTCCAAATCCTAGCAACTAAGTACCGATTGAGCCAAGTAGGTCAATTAGTACTTAGGTGCAAGGATTTTGATATACAAACTGGAGGTAACAAGTTCAAATTCTGTGTGATGCAGCATGAAAGGCATGAGAATAAGTCATAACTCATGTGTAAAACCATTTATATGAAACAAATGGTGGGCTCCACTCAATCTCAGTCCTAGGGTATCCTTGCAAGTGTTAACTAGTTTCTTAGCACCTTCATCGAGCATACTCGTATTATCCACTTTTCTCATTAGATTGTATAGTTTTACATATAAGTCTGGACATATTCTCAAGCTTCCCATGTCGCACCCCCTAAGATTTAAACTTGTGACCTTCTATCTATTATTCCAAATCCTAGCACATGAGGTGTAAAACTTAGGTGCTATGATTTGGAACTATATACTAGAAGTCATGAGTTCAAATCTTAGGGGATGCGACATAGGAGGCATGAGAAGAAGTCCCAACCAATGTGTAAAATTGTGCACCCTGAGGGAAAAAGTGGACAATATGAGTATGCCTAGATGGAGGCCATGCAACTGGTTAATATTCAAGAACTACCAAGAACTGAGATTGATGTTGTATCATACAATATGAATGTTGTATGATACAACATCAAAATCCTAGCACTTGAATTCTTTTTTTTTGTGTTGCATGTTATTGTGTGTGCATAATACAATATGAATGTTATATCATAAGTGCTATATGGTGTGTACAATATACACCATACATAACTATACTAGATAACAAACAATGGTAGAGAAGAATGTTGTAAACCTATAAATTTATAAAAGTTTTTTGTAGAACTCATTTTTAATATTGATGATGGTGTTGTTAGACATAGTCATGTTGGAAATATGATATAAGTTTCACATCAGCTAGACTTGGAGAAAATTTTGGACATATAAGGGTGTACTTGATTCCAATAGTGTGAAGCCTTTAGGTATAATTCAAAAAGAAAATCATGTGTGTTTAGGTCCAAAGTGGACAATATCATGCTATTGTGAATATCGTGATCCATAAAATCTAAGAGTTGATATCAAAGTGCAAATACAGATTATGCCAAAAAAAAAAAGGAAGTGTTGTTGACAAAAAAAAAATATTAAACAAAAATAAGTGGAACCAAGAAATAGGCTCAAGGAAGAAACAAAAAAAATTTGTCGACAAAAATATTAACTTTCATTCATGGTGGCGATGTTGGGAATAAGATCAAGGTCCCACATTGGCTAGTTATGAGAAAAAATTTGGACATATAAATGTGGAATTATGCACAATTTCATTAATGTGGGACATTTGAAATATAATCCAAAAATAAATTCATATGATATTAAGCTCAAAATGGACAATATTATACAATTATTAATGTCAATGTACATAAATCCAACACATATTAATTGTTTTATTACTATTGTTATCAATTATCATGGTACATTTGCTCTTCATGTATGACTAAATATGAATTCAAATTTATTTTTTATATCACACGTACTTTTCTCTCATATTAATTTCTTTTTTTGGCCAACATTTATATATTGCTCTTGTGCTAATTTATTATTTTTTTTATGCAATAATTATGTTAGTATTTATATTAGATTATCATTTCAATAACAATTGTAAAAAAAATGAAAATCATACTGTTAAGCAAATCATGAGATAGAGTAGCACTAGCATGGTGACCATCGTGCAACAATTTTAAAAATAATTAAATGGGAAATCATATTGCATCTTGTGCTTTTTAGGTCTGGCTTGAACCTAGATGAACATGAAATGTCACTTGCAGTAATTATATATCAGAGAAAGAACAGGAAGGAACAAGGACTATAGTTAGCAATATATAGAATCATCTCCATGAGTTTTCCTTATGCGGCCATGCTCAGGTGCCTTGTTGAAGCATGCCTTGAAGATACTTTTTAAAAGATAGCTACTTTTGAAACCACATCTAGCGATGAAATTGCTTAACAAACAATTCAGCAACTTTGTCTATCTCATCTCCCAAAATAAACTCCACTCCCTCTTGTGCCTTGGGATTCTTCACCAACTCTATAATAGACGACCCAGATTCCTCATCATCTTCGTAACCCCCTTTTATCTCCGAGTCAAATAATGTGTGGGTCAAGTTTGGGTACTTGTCATTATTATTGTTACAATTCCCATTCTCTAGTTCACCATCTCCCACACTTTTTGTGTACTAGTACTCCATAGGATGCCATTAGTAGGAGTATGGATCATAGCCCTACAACCGTGACCACCCTCTACTTACTCACCAAGTTCGGTTAACAGATTGTCATGGTGGACATCAAGAGCTTGTAGTTTGTGAGATAAAGATCTCAATAGAAGCTTCTTGTTCCTCAACACAGAGAACAATATTAGTCGAGTTCACTAAGAATTTTCTTTACATTTCATAGCCAATTTTTTTTGACTTGAAAATGGAAAACATGGCTGATATAATCCACTTCAAGAATCATGTCATTCTCATTTTCATCTCCTCTGTATGAACTATTTGTCTATGATTGTTTGATAAATATTTCATCTAGAGTAGTTACTAGATGATGGTAAATGACAGACAGTGCTTTGGTAGAGCATGGATAAACTTTGAGCAAGAGTGAGCTTTATTTAACAAGCTTTGATGCCAACTACTGAGCATTTCCCACTCATCTCATATGGTGACATTGACATAAAGAGGACATCAGAAGAAGACTGAGAGTTAAGAAAAGCAACTCTAAAAGCTAAAAGTGAGAGCGACTTAGCTAGTTGGCTAGACATGTGGAAGGCTGTGGTTGAAAATGCTCCCCTTCCCTTCATAATCATTGCTGCTCCATTTGGAAGCTTCTCCTAAACCCACACTGGTTCGTACTATGGTGGCCGCTTGACTTATTCTATAAGAAAATAATATTTGGGAGAATTATGTTTTAGTACACTATTGTAAATACAAAATTACTCTTCCTCTTAAACAAAATAAACTAACTTGATGCTCGAGCTCCATCGAGCTCATCGGTGGAGTTTTTTTAATTCATGTTCCAACATTAAGTTAGTTTATTTTATTTAAAAAAAATAGAAATTTTGTATTAACATAAATTAGTGCACCAAAACTTAATTACTAAAGAGTTTGGTGGACCTATTTAAGATATTAAAACTTGGATAAATTTTTTTTCAATTTTTTTGAATGGTATACCAAAACATAATTCTTCCTAAAATTGTTCTTTCCATGTATGTGTATAGTCTCATTGTGAATATTTATAAAATAATATTACCAGATCTTAACCTCAAATTTAACCTATAATCTTTCAAAAAAATTTAAATAA
Source organism: Sapria himalayana (assembly GCA_029783825.1). Lineage (NCBI taxonomy): Eukaryota > Viridiplantae > Streptophyta > Magnoliopsida > Malpighiales > Rafflesiaceae > Sapria > Sapria himalayana. The sequence goes on from JAREIK010002053.1 coordinate 1,133,316, forward strand.
TATATATATATAAGTTAAATTTGTATTTTGGTTCACCATATATAAGATATTTAATTTTTGGTACACCAAAGTTGTTATAATTAAAAAATATATATACCAAATTCTAAAATAATTAAGTTTTTGTTTAATAAAATTCATCAATCCAATTTTACCCTCCGAAATTTGAAAAAAAAATAAAATTAGATTCAATCAATTTGAAAAACTAATGCTGAAAAGCTAGAAACCAAATAATACAACAGAATAGACATTAGAAGAAATTTAACATATGTCATCCACTTACAAAAACCACAATATACTACTCAATCACATATTTTCTATTAATAGAGTGACAAATCGAAATACTTATATATAAATACAAAAAATATGTGACACATATATAAGTATACATAAATATATGTAGATATATAAACATATATATAAATTGATAAAAATATATATACCTAAATAAACATATATATAAGTGTGTGTGTGTGTGTGTGTTTGTGTGTGTTTATATATATATATATATAAACATAGACACAAACACAGATACACACACATATTTATATATGTATGTCTGCATGTGTACATGTGTGTGTGTCTATATATATACACATAAACTTAGACACACACACACACACACACACAAGAATGAAGCAAATTACAAGAAATGTCATTTTAGAAACATAATTAGAAATGGTCAAATTCATTTCTAATTATGTCAATCTACAATTAGCGACTGAATTAGAAATGAAATTTTTTTCATTTCTAAAAGGTTCATTTCTAAATTTTAGAAATGAAATTTGTGTGGGCATTTCTAATTAGTGTGACAAAATATTTTCACTTCTAAACATAGAGTTGGAATCAGATTCTTCATCTCCATTCTAATCCAATACTAAAATAGTGATAGAATAGAATTTCTATTTCCATTTCTAAATTAACTTTGAAATTGAAATGTCAATTTCCATTTTTAATTTTAGCAAAAGGAATATATTCCACATATTTATGTTTTATATGATATTTAATATTTAAAAATGCATACAGAAATTATATACCCTTTAATATAGTTTTTTTACATATATACCGCATACAGAAACCATTTCAAACACACACATGGCACATAAGATATAATGAAATTTATAACATTCAATAACAAACATGAAACTTCAACCATCTTCATTACACATATATTACATACAATAACAAAAAATCGATAAAAAAAATTCCAACAGAATGAAGTTCCTTGCAAAAATACCATAAATAACATAAAAAATAGCTACAGCTCATTATCGATATGAGTATTCTCCTCCATAAATCTAAATAAATCTTCTTCAAAATATTGAAAAAGAGATGAAACATCAGCTAACTTGCATATAATTTTCTCCATCTTCAAATCTTCTATTGCATTTCATCCTCTCTTTTCAGTTTTTCCTCTTCTCTTTTTTTTTCATCTCTTTAATCTATTTTTGCATCTCTTCATTCTTGTGTAGTATCTTTTTTTCTCTTTGCAAATTATCTTGAATTTTCTACATCTCCTTTTATAACTGCTCATCAAAGAAATTATTATAATTTGAAGATAAGATAAAGTAATCCAAATAGAACCTGGATAAAATGTTGATGCATGGATACCAATACCATACACTTACCATTTTTTTAGCTCCACTCCAATGACTTAAAGGTAAATATGCACCATTAATCTGTATAGCCTCTATAGAATGATGTATCACTTGAGATGAAATGGAAACCATATTCTCCATAGCTTCATATAATTATACAATACAATATAACTCATCAGTACTATATTAAAATAAAATTAAAACCAACACATCAAACCATCAACAGACTACTAATTAAGATACTTTACATGGAAAATTAAGATAAAATTGAAGTGAGTCATTATAGTTATGGAGTCCATATATAATAAATCATTAGTACTATTAATAAAAATAAGATACTTTACATGGACAATTAATTATTGTGGTTGCCAAAAATTTAATTTTTAACATTTTTGTCTTCAACATATTATAATTCACATAATACACTCAAAGTAAAATATGAGAAACCCACATTAATATCATTTGATCATTTGTCTACAAAGGATCAATCTTTCTTCTTGTACATGTGGTTGAACACCTCAAATGGTGATTGTGGACATCCAAAATAAGCCTTCTAGTAATAAATAATATTAATCAATGATGTAGATGAAACATTATGATTAATTTAGTATTGTTTGTATTCACAAAGTTAACATCAAAATAAAATAAGAACGAGACTATTACCAACTCTAAAGAATGTTGGTAAGTCTTTTTCAGACCACCGATATGTTTGGAAGTTCCTAATCCTTCACATATTTTCTCTGATCGACGATGCTATGATACCATTTGGGACAAAATCTTGAACTATTCACTATTATCGTATTCCTACCATTTTATTTAAATCTACAAGAACATTATTTAGCTTTGAATCTATACCATATTTTTTTTTCTCCATTTTCAAGCTTATCATTATATCTTACACTAGCCACATATTTCCATATATCTTTTATAGAGATCAACATAGTATTATTCCATTCATATTTTTTCTACAAAAAAAAAGAATAATGTATTGCGATGCATTACTTTTTTTATAGTTTTTAATAATAAAATAATTTTACAATTTTCTACATGCATTAAATTGTACTTCAAATTCTTTACAATAATATTCTTTCATATTTTAAGGCACTTTTCTCTACTTTATACTCTCATCAAATAGTTTCTCCTTAAAAATCTTTCTAATTGTACAAGAAGCAGAATGAATAAACCCATACACAATTAATATTAGCATATACATATACATATAAACAAAAAACACCCATACTTCTATTACTAAATTGATGTTTTCTTCATTTATATTATTTACCCATAACTAAGTAATTTAAATCTAATTTTAATTCTCAATGATAATGATGGATCAAAAACAAAATAATAGTTTGTTATTCATAAAATTACTAGAATTTAAACAAATAAAAACAATTAAAATATTATGCTCGATTCTAAAATAAATTAATTACAAATGAAAAGAAGATAAACTAATTATGCATAAAGTAGTAAATTTATGTAAACAGTAAGCTACGTACTCTTTATTATCAAGAGTGAGTTGAATGAAGATTTTATCATAACTTTACATGCAAACTATAGTATATGAATATTCGACCATTATCAATATTGTAGTAGCATTGCATGTACCTCCTAAGATATGTGTGATAGCGCTAACATTACAAACTAATACAAAATGCAACAAAGACAGAATATTAGAGGTGGACAATACGTATGTGTCAAGATGAGGTGATGCTAAAGTATTATCTATACAAGTAGGTGAATGTGGAGAAATACCCATAGTGTTGTTATTACTGAATAAATATTGAATTCCTCCTCCAAGAACTATTTGTTGACTTCTTCTACCCCCCTTTATAGGGATTAAGATCCTTGGACACTTGACCTCTCATACCTAATTTAATTTTCATAAACATCAAAACATGCAAAGACAACAAATAAATATAATAAATATGTCATACTAAGAAAGCATCATGAAAAACACATTCATGTTTATATTTCTAACTTTTTTTTAATTGAATAACCAAATTGTGATAGTTACAAAAGAAGTAGAATAACTTAATAACAAAGTTATAAAATGTCTACTCATCATTGGAAATTTCAAACAAATCATCTTTATCTGATTGTGTAATTAATTCTTCTTCATTATCTTCTATAACATGTGTATCATCAATGTCCAAATAGTTTTCATATTCACTAATCAATGTTTTAAGCCCATCATCTACCATATGATTGATTTGATGAATTTTCACAATAGTTTCTTGAAATGCAAGTACATGCGATGGTGTCACTATGATATTTGTTTCAAGAACTTTTATAGCTTATCTTGGTTTTATTTTACATATAGCCGACTTGTTACCAACATTTCTTCTTGTGGTTAGAAAAGTGGTATAACACACTTCTTATGTTTGCACCACAATAATGAATGACTCATACTTATGATAATATTTTTTATGGTATACATCCAAAAAGTTGTATTGATGATTAATTTTAGTATCTAAACTTGAAATGGGACCAAACCATGCACACTTAAATAGAATTATCATCTTAATTGGTAAAGTAGGATACTCTAAGTATATAATTTCAACCAATCAACTATGAAAGTCAATATTAGATATGATAAAGTTAGACCCCTTAATGTATACACCATTATTCATTGCAGCTATATTTGAACTATGTTTCAAAGTGTGAAATTTATATTCATTTATATAATATATGAGATACATCTATAAACTTCATAATGGCCCTTTTATAAGATCTTTTATTTTCCTTTCATAGATATTTGATGACCAAAAATATACCTAAAAAGGTTAAAAAACAAAATCAAACTCATATACCTTGGTATGTTATTTATTAGAAGGAAACATGATAAGATATACTGATAAATTTTTTAAACCAAGATGCAAAATCTTTGTCAAGTTTAGCATCAATCACAATATGATCAATATGTAGTTATCTTTACCTTTATCCCTTAGCATAAATTCTACAAAAATAAGATTAAAGTTATTTTGAATATTAACATAGGTATATCACATACCATGAGAAAGAAATAGCAATGTAAAATGATTATAAATCTTTCTCAATATATTGTTTAACTTTCTTGTATTTCAACAAGATATATGTGTGTGCAATATGATACTCTTAGTCATCCAAAAAATATCATAATTCTGCTCAACCATATGATTGACCCATATTGGTGAAAATGGAAAGCATATATTTTTCTTTTGATCCATCTCCCATACTATAATCATTATTTGGTGATATTTTATTATGTCAAGTAATACTTGTGACTAAAAGTAGTGCACCCAAAATATCAAAGTTTCTTCAACTATGTAGGCATTGCATATCAATCATTCAACTTTAGTTTATTTTGAATATTATATTTTTATTTTCTAATATTTCTGAAAAATTTTTTTATTATAATAATATTTATTTAGCAGATACAATTAAATTTTAAGAAAACAAAATTAAAATTATATAACCTCTCAAATGGACACATCCATTTGTATTCATAGGGTAAGTAGATAAGAAGATGTTCTATGGACTCAAAGAAGATGAAAAGAAAAATATGTTCAAGTTTGCATAAAATTATGAGCATATTATTTTATAGTTGTTGCATGGCTTCTTTTATTATGATATTATAAGTAAGATTCTTAAAAAATTATACTTATTTTAGTCAAGGCTTGCCAAACATTTGCTAGAAATAATTCAAAATAGTTATGGTTATTAGGCTTTGCATAAACACATGGAAGTCATGATTTTTCATCAAGATTTTTCTATTTTAGATGCATATCTATCAGGGAACTTAAGCTCTATCAACTATTTGCATAAAGCTTATTTTGCATCATTGTAAAGACTATAACAATCCTTAGGGAATTTATCCAATGATTCATTCTTATGTAATTTTGGGCATAAATATAACTTTTTCAAATTCTCTTTTGCTTTAGCAATGCCTTTTGTTTTTCCTTCTACATTCATGGTAATATTAAAAATATTATCAAAAAAGTTTTTTTTAATGTGTATCACATTTAAGTTGTACCTAATTAGGTTAATTTTCTAGTAAGATAAATCTTAAAATATGCTTAGTTTTTTCCAACAACAATGACAATTCTTTGAAATGTGTGCATTAATATAGTTAGTATCAATTTTTGTAACATTTCTGAAGCCATATCTTTTAATTATCTCTAATATTTTTGCACCTGACTTCAAAGGTTGTGCACACTTTACAACTATCTGCCCTTTCCTAAATGCCTTTAAGTTTCTCTGAAATAGATGTTTCATACGTAAGAATTTATGATAGTTATCAAATCAAGAAGTATTTCTACCTTTGCTTCGAGAAAATACATCAGAGTTTTCCATTTAGTAAGGACAAGATAAGTTTACTATAGTACTTCATCTTGACAATATTGAATATACTAAAAAATCACATATAATCCACATAAGTACTGCTTGCATCTAGATGTTCTACTTTATAGATATATCACATGTTTCTACACCAAGATCTCATAAATTTTTTAGCTCCATGATAAGGGACTGCAAGAAAATATCCAACTTATCTATATAGAATGCTCCTATGTCATAATGGAAAGTTTCAATTCAATGTTTTTATTTATATATTTATTTATTTATTTTGCATCTAAATGTAATGTTCATATCATGTGATAATGTTTCCATTGAAATATTGAAGAATTCAATTAAAAAAAAACAAATTTCCTCCACTGATAATGAGATAGACTTTATATTTCTCTTTTAATTTGTTATGTGATAATCATCAATCTCTCTCCTTTAATTATATTTTGTAATTTATTTTGTTATTTTTTCCTTTATTATCATTGAATTCTCAAAAAGATTTTTTTTAATAATATCATACTTAGATGATATGAATATTTACGAATCAAACTCCTAGTCAAATCATACTATTTTTTCAAATTTATACTCACATTAAATTAATGCCCATTGTGAATAAAATTGAAGAATTGCTAGTCATGTTTTGATTTACACTTGTAAAATGTTGATTTTACCTATCTCATAATTAGAAAATTATACTTGAGTCCAAACAAAAATTTTTATGTTTTGGTCTTGATTTCAAAAAAAAAATAACATACACTATACAAAAAATAAAATATTTATTTTTTTTGTATTGGGGCTATATAATTCTTAAATATGAATTTGACCTTCTCTCTCTTTCTCTCTCCACGCCATCATTAAAATTGTGTAATAAACTTACAAAAACAAAAAAAAAATTAATTATTCACAAGCACAATTATGCAACCGCTGCCACCTACGCCAACCTAATTCTTCATAGTGGGGCCAAAACCCCCTTGTTGAGAAATGAGTTGATAAGTTATCGACTACAAATAAATGCAAGAATGAACAAGAGATGTAGCAGGAACCACAATAAAGCCACCATTGAGGGTAGCAGGAACCACAACAAAGCCACAAATGAGAGTAGTGGGAACCAAAACAGAGCCATCTTTGAGGGTAGTATAAACCACAACAGAGCAGCCATAAAGGGTAGCAAGAACCACAACAAAGCCACCATCGAGGAAGCTTGAAGTTGTGGCTAGCTAAAGTTGCTTCATTTCCTTCCTATGAGCATTCTGGTGTCCACCAAGTGCCTATGAATTCACAAACTCTCTAAAAAAATACTGACACTCAAAGTTCCTGCCATCACCATGGGTTGAAATGAAGAGATAAATTTTATAGAGGGCATGATATCTTGTTGTTCTATGATACAATTTTGAACATACTCATCATCATCTAACATAATAAATCCAAATAGTTTTGAAGGTTTGGCTATAAATTTAATTTTAATTGATAATCAAGCTTTGCCAATATAAATTAGAAGGTACAAGTAAATAACTTAATATAATATGTTTAATAATAATATGCTTATCCAACTAACAAATGAGTAAATACACCTAATCACGAGGATATGAGTTCAATCCAATAGATACTAACCCTTTCAAGTCTCATCAACTCATACAATTAGGATGAGAGCTTCATCTGTTCCAACTTCACGATTAGAAAAATAACATGGGATAAGTTGATGAGAGGAAGGGGGATACAAAAAATAAACATGACATGTCATGCATAACATTTTGCTATGCATAACATTTTGCTATGCATGAATATATTTGTGCATAATGAAATATTTTTATTTTCAAAAATTTCTCAGAAGGTTTTAACGATGATGTGAGAAGAGAAGGTAAATTTCATATTTATGAATTATATAACCCCAAGACATAAATATTTTGTGTTTTGGGGTTGTTTTTATTAAATTTGTTTGAAAATAAGACAAACATAATTTTTTTTTGGAAGATCTATGTTTTTATGCACCAAACATAAAATATTTATGTTTTTATGTATCAAACTTGTCATAATTAAAAAAAATACACCAAACTCTATAATAGTTAAGTTTTGATGCATTAAAAATAATCAACTCGATTTTTAACTTCAAAAATTTGGAAAATTTTTTTTATTTAATCCATTTAGAAACAACTATTGCAAATCGAGAACCCACAGTTTCCAAATTAGAAAATCATAATTTTTTGAAACTTAAAATTTAGTTTTAAAAATATATATTTATTACTATGTGTGGAGAAAGAGGGATTCGAACTCATGCCCTACACTTTAAAAAAACATTTCCTTACCATTGGTCACAATGTTTGATTTTGCATTAATACCAAAAATAATTATATATATACATATAAAGACATACACACACACACACACACACACACACACACATATATATATATATAGAAAGATGCATATATAACAATCTAATATATGTTATTGTGTGTGTGTGTGTGTGTGTGGATATATATGTTTGTATGTTTATATGTATGTGTGTGTTTGTATGTTTGTATGTTTGTATGTGTGTACACACACGCGCACACACACACACACACATATATATATATAGAAAGATACATATATAACAATCTAATATATGTTATTGTGTGTGTGTGTGTGTGTGTGGATATATATGTTTGTATGTTTATATGTATGTGTGTGTTTGTATGTTTGTATGTTTGTATGTATGTGTGTGTACACACACGCACACACACACACACACACACACACACACACATATATATATATAAACATATACATACACACATAAGTATATATATATACATACAAACATACACACACACACACACACAGATAGTTATATGTGTTTTTAAATTATCTTTATATGTAAATATATAATTATTGTGTTTTGACATTAACACAAAATTAAGTTTATGACTGCTAGTAAGGGAATGTTTTGGTAATGTTAAGGGTGTGGGTTTAAATTCCTTTTTCTCCTTGTACAATAATAAATATAAATTTTTGAAACTATATTTTGAGTTACAAAAAAATTATAATTTTTAAATTCAGAAACGTGATTTCTTAGTTTACAATAGTGATTTATCTATTCACAACCATGATTTCTAAATTAATTAAATCTTTTTTTATTTTAAATTTTGGAGAATAAAATCAAAATAATTAATTTTAATATACCAAAATTTAATTATTTTAAAGTTTGATGCATTTTTTTAAAAATAAAAGAAATATGAACAACCAAAACACACACACACACACACACACACACATATTTATTGGTTCTTGACTTCTTTTTTTTTAATTCTAGTATTTGCATATTTGTGCAATAAATTAATAGGCTTGTTCTCATCCTCCTATATATATAAATATATAAAGACAGTACACACACACACACACACACACAAATAGATAGATAGTTATACATGTTTTTATATTATATATATATATATATATATATATATATATATATATATATGCATGTATGTAGTATCTATATATAGACCATACTTTTGGTAGACCATATTTGTGTTTTGGTAGACCATATTTTTTATTATTAAAAAAATACAACAAATTCTTAAATAATTAAATTTTGGTATGCTAAAATTAATCAATCCGATTTTATCCTCCAAAATTAAAATAAAAATAATTTAATTAATTTAGAAATCATAGTTGTGTAGTTAGAAATCATGTTTCCCAAAATTAAAATTATAATTTTTTGAAACTCAGAATACTGTTTTAAAAATATATATTTTTATTAATGTACAAGGAGAAAGAGGAATTTAAACGCACCACCCTCAGGCCTCAACATTACAAAAACATTTCCTTACTATCTATATGTGTGTGTACACACACACACAAATAGTTATATGTGTTTCTATTATAGCCATCTATTAGAAACACATATAACTTCTAATTTTTTATTTTGTAATTCTAATTCCACTTTAGCTATTTTAAAAATATTTTCTAAATTTATCCTAACCATGTACACTAAACATTAAATAACCTAAAAATTTTTTTTTGCATAAATATGTATAGCACAAAAAATAAAACATATTGTTACTCTTGGTTTACATTTTAAAATTTTTTATTTCATGATTATTACAAATAATATTGTTATTAAAAAAAAAAATTAAAATTTTGATAACATGGCTTAACATATCAACATGTGATGTCATCAATATGGTGATGACATAGCATACTATATATTATTTTATATTTTATTATTGAAAGTTATTAAAATTAGTTGAAGTAAATAATTAAAATAGATAGTGTTGTTGTTGTTACTTTGAAAAATTGATTAGTTAAAATAGATAAAATAGAGCATCTCCAATAGTGCTATCTAAAATAGTTATTCAAAATATATTAAAATATTATATTATCTATTTTAACTAAGCAATTTTTAGCTAGAAACACTTCAAAATTTACTTCAACCAAGCTCACCAAAATACCTGAGGTGTGGTGTGAAGTTGAGTTTTTGTTGCTGCCGGTGTCGCTGGAACTAGTGGATATCAAAGATGACCAATAATTTTTTAGGAAAAAATTATTTGTTGAGCGATAAATGCTCACTACATTTGTTGAGCAAGAAGCTAAGTGGGCAAAAATGAGAGCGAGATAGCGAGCACGTTGAAGCTCTAATTTTCTAACCACACTCAACAAAATATCGAAAATACCATTTTTAACGAACCCATTGGAGATGCTCTTAGCATTATTATCTAAAGGCAAAAATGTAAGGTAGTAAACTTTCTTTTTATATAATAATCAAAAAATAATTTATTGTATTGCTTCATCACCCCTAATTGGATAAATATCATGTTAATCTTATTCCACAAGGTTAGCAAGAGATAAAATTTATTACAAATAAAATTTGAGTGAATATAACAATAAAAAGACTCCCTTTTGAGGTGAGAGCACCCATTCACAAATAATTTAAATTATATCATATGTCACAAAATTATTAGATACAAAATTTCTAGAAAATTCAAGAATGAGAAACATTTTGAAGTTTTTAGCGCCTTCTAGAATTCCTATGAAACTTCTTTAACATAATTATGGAATTCTTCAAAGGCGCAGCTAGTATTTTAATATTTTTTGGAATTTTATTAGATTGTGATATTTTTTTACATCATAATGCATTTTTATAAATCTTGTTAATGCCCTTGGCGAATCATTTTTATAAACTTTCACTCCTATTAGTATCAGCTAGTTTTCAACTAACTTTGCTATTAGGTAGTTCTGTTCATTTCACAAAGTATCTATTATTTATTTGGCATATAATTCTTATGCATCAATACTCAATTTTGTCAAAATGATTTCTATGGTTTTTTCATAAAAATATTTCACTCCTATTAGTGCTTGGTATGACTCCCTCCGTATCAGATCACCTTGATTCTCATGGAATGGCTTTGGCATGCTTATATAAAATATTAAATGAACTTTATGTTTTTGAGGTAAATCAAGTTGATATCAGATATTACTAATCTTTTTTGATAATATAATAAGGCCCCTCATACTTTCACACTAGTGCCTCATATACTCCTTTGTGCCACATCATCAAGTAAAGTGTTATTACCACCAAGTCTCCCATTTGATAGTGTATATCTATTTGTTTGCTATCAGTTCATTTTATTGATTGTTTAGCATCTTTGTGCAATTCAATTGGAGACATGTTAATTTGTTCTTGTCACAATTTGCAAAAATTTAATGGATTTGGTCATGCATATCCTATCACAATAGTGTTAGGGATATATGATTGTTGTTCATTCATAACTTCAAATATATTTTATTCTATTGCTTATACATGCTACAAAAATATAGGAAAATTATTTAACATCAAGTAATTTTGGTCAATTCCTTTGTGAGATATGAACAAAGTGTCATAGAAATATATTAAATAAAGTATTTACCTTCTATATCTGACCATTAATTTTGGAATAAATATTCATTGAAAAATTTAAATTTGATCCTATCGATTTTAATAGTTCAATCCAAAATTATCTTGTGAATTGCTCATCTCGATCACTGACTATGGACCTAAAAAATATCCCTAATTATTCATAATATTCTTTTAAAATGGTTTTTCTATGTCTTCCATTGGATATTATTTCATGGCATGGATGAAAATAATATATTAGAAGAATTAATCAACTATCATAATGCTCTTAAAGTTATCAATTTTGAGAAATTTTATAATGAAGTCCATAGAGATACTCACGTATATGCATTTTTGGATTTGCAATGGTTATTGAAATCTCACTAGTATCTTTTGCTGCATGTAATCTTGTTGGCAAACTAGATAAATCTTTAAATAGTTTTTCACATCATGTTTTGTGTGACTAATATTATTACTTCTCCACTAAGGCTATGGTATAATGCATACCTAAATGCCCACCCCTCTTGCAATTGTGACACTCATGCATGTTTTCTTTTTGTAACTTTCCATATGAGGAGAAATATGGTTGTTGTCACTTTGTGAAAAGTAAATTATCTATCACCCATAATCTTTAAGTTTTTCCCTCCATAGTATACTATTATGACTTTATTATACTGTCTATTTTTATTAGCTTGGTAGTATCTCTAAATTTAATTGATAATATCATTTAATCAATAGAGATTTGTAAGTACATGAGTCATACAAGTAGTACTTATGACTTTTATTTAAATATTGATATTATAGAGATTATATTAGCAGTTTGGTTATTCAATAGTCAGACAACTCAATTCTAGTAAAATAGATAAATATATTATAAAATCAATCTTAAATTTATGAGTTTTTTTATTTAATTTATGTGATATTTATTTAAAGTAACTCAAATTATATTATATTTGAACATAGAGTGAAGGTTTGAATGTTGTGTAATATCACTTTGCTCTAATGATATACAAGATGGTTATTATTAATGAGCCCATCCTAATAATTATCTCTTCATAGTTATCTTTTTGGTACGTCATTGCCGAGATAATAAATTATTCTTGCTTGAGAGTCATTCACAATCTCATATATTTTAGATAACTCGTCAACTGCTCTTAATAATTGCTTTATATGTACACTTTTATTTTATGACTTTAGATGTCATAAAAATAAAGAATTGACATAGTTTACAAGTATTTATACTTTGATCTATGTAAGCATCATACTTGCACAATTAATATATGTTTCTCTCAAGTTTTACTAGTGAAACTTATATAAGTGAACATAATTCACAATGATTATTTCCCATCTTATGAGTTACATTATATTCATGCATATCTTGAGGGTGGCCTATTACAATTTTACACAGTGATGATGTGACATATATATTAAAGGTTAAACTTTTAGGAAATTATTTTATATAATATTCATCCTAATCAAGAACCAATTCTTATAAGATGTGTATAATAGATTGACTTGTAAAAGTATTTGTAATTTTGTCTTCGTAAATTGTAAGCATTATTCTCGTAATGATTAACATTCTCATATTTTGAGTTTTAACATATAGGTTTATCTTATACATCATAGTAAGAAGGGCTATCATTTCATTCTTACTGTACGTGTGAGTGAGCCTTATAGTTTACCTATTATCGTTCATCAAGATAATATCACACATACATACTAATAATCAAAATTCTAGGTAAAGTTTGATTTAATCATTCATTAATTAATACCTATAACACAACATAAATCAAAACACATCTATTAATATAAAATTAGTATCACATTATACAACCCATGTTACACAAATCTTATACTACATGTTATTTTGATAGAATTTCCAAAATATATTCTAGATGGGGGTTTGAAAGTCATGCTCCCTAACTCTAAGGATTAACATTACATATTATGTCTCTTGCATGCTTATGATGTCTTTTAGGAGTAAAAAATTCACTTCTAATGTTTAGTAGTTGCACGATGGTTTTTTTTATTTCTTGAAGGAAGAAAAAGAAATAAGAGCTTTTATGGAATTTATCTTTCTTCTTCATTTATACTTGAGTGATTTTGTATTACTTTAAGTAGGAAGTTGTTATTACAAGAGAAAACCATAATTTTGGCCTTTATCTCATAATTTTGATGTCATTATCTAGATAATAATTGTGACTCTATAATGTATCTTAATATTTATATAACACAAAGTTATGATACTACATAATAATCATAACTTGGGCCTAATGTATCTGTAACAAAAAGTTCTAGTGTTGTGAAGTAGCCATGACTTTGTGTGTTTGTATTTCTTATTCTTTATAAATGGTTATGACACTAGGAAAGACAACAACATCATGATTGACCTCTCATATCATAATATAGCTGTGGCATTAAATAATGGTCGTAACATTGATATTGATCCCTCTTGATTATTATATGGCTGCGACACTAGGAAATAATCATGATAATGAGAAGACCACTATTGTCTATCTTATGATAATGATACTGAGAAATTGTCACGACACAAAAATTCATTTATTCATATGTCTCAAGTGTCTATAGCGCTAATAGTGGTCAAAACAATGATTTTCACTTCTCTTATATATCATATCATAGTGACACTAAAAATATGCCATAACACTAATAATTGGCCTAAACATAAAAGTTATGATTTCCTTCCTTTGAGGATAAGACTTGCAACCATAAGGAATAATCATACTAGAATAATATCATTTGTAATATTTTGTCTCAAAAATCACAATGCTGAATAATTGTCATGATTTTGGGCAGAGTAGTTTTAGCTCTATAATTTTTTTAGCTCAAAAGTTATGATTTTGTAAAAGGGTCATGACTTTGATTTGATATTATCAAGTAATATTAAAGATAAAGTTGTGGCACTTGAACATGACAATGATTTTTAATACTTGTGGGGTACTTAGCTGTTGTGATATAACATTAATGTTGTATTTATTTAAATTTTATGAGATAATTGTGGCTATGCCTCTATGATAATTTCATATTTACAAAGAATATATTATATAGTGAAAGGATTGTGCTAATGAATTAGTAGAGTTATGACGTATAGATATTTTCATGACCAATTAAATAGAGTTTTAGCCAAGAATGGATGTCAAAATTACATGAAACTTTATATTCTACTCATTAGTCAAATACCTTTAAAACCATATTAATTTTATGACTATTCATCAAAATCTACAAAAAATATAAATCATCACAATCACCAAAAAATATAAGAATGTTTGACAGCTTAAATACTGAGCATATACTACATAAAAGATTTAGTCATTAAATCTTTGAATAATTTTTTTTCTAATACAATCTTCTAAGCATCTTTGTGATTGGCTAATTTCTACAAGCTTTATCTTTCATCTTAGCACATCTGCTACCATATTAGTCATTCCTAGTTTATATTCTAATGTTCAGTCAAACTCATCAAGGAACTCTTGCTACCAAACTTGTTTAGGAGTTGGCTTCTTTTGTATTTAGAAATATGTGGTAGATATGCTATTAGTTTTTATCACAAATATTTATCCCAAAAGATAGTGCTTTCATACTTATAGATAATGAATTATCACCATCATTTCTTTTCTATGTTTTGTATATGACTATTTAGTTTCATTTTTTTTACTTCTAAATACAATTGGATGACCTTCTTGGACAAGTACCCATTTGATTACAAAATTTAAAACATCCTTATGTACTTCTCATTATTTAAAATGATTTTAAAAGGTTAGGCCATACTTTTTTGTGATAGGTTACTTCAAATGATCAAAAAATTCTTCGTAAGCTTCACTCCATTTATAAATCTCACTCATGAAATATTTTAGTTAATAGTATAGTAATCTATGGATATTTCTAGATGAAACAATGATAGTAATTGGCCAACCAAAAAAATAATCTAAACTTTATTACTTTAGTTGGTTGTTCTCATTCAATAATAGCATGTATTTTTTCTTTTTCTATCCTTATTTTGTTCCATAAACTAGATAAAATATTAAACATAAAGAATATTTGTTTTATTTGATATACAATTCTTTTTTTTTTCACAAGGTATGAATTACCTACCTCGAATGACAAACATATTCATCCAATAATTTGTGATAAACAATAATATCATATAAATATACCACCACACAATAATCAAGAAAATATTATAGTATCTTATTCATAAGTATACAAAATGTGACTGATGAATTTGTACGTCCAAATGATATCACCAAGAATTCATAGGACCCATATCTCATTACAAATACCATCTTTGATTTTTCACTTTCAATTATTTGCAATTGATAATATATCGATATCAAATCAAACTTAAGAAATTACCTCACATTCCACATTCAAAGGAATCTAATATTTATTCTTTAGTATCAACTTATTGAGGACATGTTAATTAATGCACATCCTTAATGATTCATCATGTTTTATTTTGAAATAAAAAAAAAGAGCATCATATGATGAAGCATTTGAATGTCAAATATATATATCATCAATCAATTCTTTTAGTTGCTTCCATAACTCTTTGAATTCTTGGATAATTATTTAATAGAATGTATTGGTCATTGAAAAGATATTTGGTACCAATTCAATCTGATGATCCACCCCTCTCTTTAGTGATAACTTCTTTGGCAATTTGATAGGCATTCAATCTCAAAATAAGTCAATAAGTTACAACACTTTTATAGACATATCATTAATAGTCTCTAAGTTTTCATGAATCTTTAGTACCATCATATAAGTTATTTTATTCTATCTCATCCCTTTTACTTTTATTTGGTCATGGAAAAGAAATTTTAGATAATATTTTTTATAGATTATTTGATACTTTGTATTATCAAGATAATACATTGACAAATAAGATATATTATGCATATACAATTGGAAAATGAAACTAGAAGTGTAGTTACCCAATATAGAAAATTCAATCCAAGTATTAAGTTTTAGTCATCCAAGGGAATTGCTTCGACTAATTTTTTTCCCTTATAATATCTCAGTTTGGCTTCCATATTATATATAATACTAATTTTTGTAATTTTTTTAGAATTCAACATCTTGATCCAACTGTTGATTCTTTGTTTATATTTTGATTCAATTTCTTCATGATTCTTTTAGAAAAAAAAAGATTAAATATTTTTGTATCCATCAATATTTTGATATTATGATCGATAATAGTAATTTTCATGAATATCAAGCCTCTTTGTGTTTCATTCTTATTTTCAACCGTGCTCTACAAGATCGAACTTAGTTTAATAGTATATTTTTATAATTCTCCATTATGCATATATAACAATAGAAATAAGTTTTCTATGATTGGAATAATCATGAATCCAGTATAGTCCATTACAAAGAAAGCATGCTAGTAGTTTTTTTTTGCCATCCCTAAATAATGTTCTCCTTATAATCAAAATTTTTTTCTTGGTTATTTATCTTTTTCAACTCAATTATTTTCTTTACTCTTAAAAGTATTTAGTTTGTCCACATTCTTGATTTTTATTAATAATTCAAGTTCAACTATTAGCATTGAATGTGTGAGGTCCAAGACATATTTTCTTTATAATTCTTACTTATCTCAAGTCTTGGGATCATCATTAAAGAAAAATAAAATATATTTATTACCAAGATCAAAATTTGAAATTTTTGTTTATAGAACTTACGTACATAGTCTCATACTTCCTTATGTTTGATTAGTTTCTATAACTTAGTCCTTACTTCATATTTTGTGTACTTTATTAAAATTTTTGATGAAACTCACGTTTTAACAATTCTCAAGTATAAAACATTAGTATCCACAATTCTTTGTTGCTACCAAAGAAGTTTGATGTTCACCAGATACATAAAACAACATTTACCTTGGTATCATCACTCATAAAACACATCGCTTGAAAATATTACTTCATTCTATAAGGAAAATTATCAACATTTATCATCACTTGAGTACCTCTAAACTCTTTTAATTTTGAGATATCCATAGGTGGATATCTCAAATCATGCTGCTCTAAATGATTCTCTTATAAATCCAAAGCTCCATTTTTAACTTCTATAACTTCTCTTGCATAGCAAACACAATGGGTTTAAAAACAAAATTCTTTATGTTTAGCATCTCTAAGATAATATTGAGAGTAATTCACATTCCATCTCGAAGATCCTCCTTCAAGGATATCACCTCCTCGATGCTTTCACCAATATCCTCAAATTTATTTTACAATTAATTGATGACCAACTTTGTCTTAGTCATTTAAGTTTCCATTGATGTCATTATATCCTTTGAGCTTCTTCTTTTCCCTCGATCTCTAATATCATACACATCTTTTCCAATATTTTGAATCTCATAAAAGAATATCATAGTGAGGAAGTCAACCATCTCTGATTCTATTTGTCATGAATTACAACTTTTAGTGCTATGCATGTAATCTTAGTCTAAGAAATACTCTTCCTCAACTGTCTAATCTAGTTTGCACTTACCTCTCATAAGAGTTTCACCCACCAAATCTTGATCTCACATACAACCTTAGTAAGATAGAGAAATACTTAGAGAGATAAACTATATTACAAATAAAATTTGAGTTGGTATAATAAAGGGATGACTCCTTTATACAATGAAAGCTCTCTTTCATCAATGACTCAATTTATGTCATATATCACAATCTCATTATAAAAGAATTTTTTATATTCAAGAATGGAAAGTGGTTTTGAAACCTTTAAAATCTTTTAGAATTTCTTGGAACCTCTTCAATATCATTCCAAAAGTCTTCAGTAGCCTAGATCACATTTTGATATTATTTGAAATTTAATTGGGTCGTGATACTAATATAAAGCTATTTTATCACCATTACCACTAATTTTCATAATAGTTGGGAAACACCAACATATGGGCTACCAATATATGTTTTATTTTTTTAAATAAACATGTGTTTTATTTTTTTTTGTGGTTATGAGAGTGAGGATTTGCTTTTTATGTTGTACCATATATTATTGTAATATTGATTATGTTTGTCTTTTCTCTACATGGTATCAAAGTCAACCATGCTAGAGTCTAATTGTGCGTATGCCATGTTTGTATTTTCTCTAGTTGGGAAAACCCAATCTCATTAATTTTTTTCTCAACATTGTGTGCATGTATCTGTGTATTTATAATATTGTTAGCCCACATTTGGAACTATAATGTTGACGCAAACATCGAAGTCCATTCAATGTAGTGGGCACACATCTTCCCGTTCTAGAATATTATGCAAGGTGTGTACAATGGTATTAATAGTGACACAATAAGTTTTTTTGTCTATTATGTGTGCTTGAATAGAGTAGTGGGCAAAACCTCTAATGTACAACTACTACATCATATGTTTATCCAATACACATATGATGTTGAATGGTGATCTAGTTCTAGAAGTTGCTTTGCATGATGTTTATATACTATCTATTTAAGAATATTACCAAGTTTTAGAGTCAAATTTTATGTGATATTGTTTTTCCATTCAGACAAGAGCTCTTCCCTCAAACAATTTGCTAAATTCGAGGCATACATGTGCCTACTTGAGAGATGTCTCATTCAACATAACTTATAGGTAAATGAGGTATCAAACAAAGTAGAGGTAGTGATAGAGGATCCCCAAAATAATTTACACAATGTAAAAGAATTAATCATACCAAGAATGGTTATTGGGAATTATTTTCACATGAGATCCCATAGCACTACCGCATATTAAGTAAGAATTTTTTAACTACTAGAAGCATCCATAGATTATCACAAAGTTCCCTCAATGTGATACTAGAAATAATTACCCAAAAATTCTCTATAAAAAAGTGATATATATTTATTTTTTGTTAGTTACTACAACTCTTGTGCCTCATTTTCCTACTTCAAACTATTAGGGTTTTGGCACACAAATCAATAGTTAGACAACAAGTAATTATTCCCTATTTACTTTTTTTTCTCTGTATAATCAAAATGTTGTATTAGTTAATAATAAGTTATTTAATGTATTTAGTTATAAAAATATTAAACTTAGCACCCTTGTTCTTTCCCATGTTATTTTCATTCCTTAGTGCCCTTAGAGGTGGTAAATGTGTTAGGCACTTAGGCCATAACTACTACATGACATAACCAAACCATGTATAAAAGTTATGTGGGCCGCCATGGCCCAAAGGAGTGGGACATCATGTTGATAGAGCATGTGGCATGTCATGACCTAGAAATTCAATCCACACGAGGCAAATTTTATTCAAGACACAGCTCATGCTCGAGGAGTGATTAGGTTATGCCTTGGTGAAGGATGAAGCATGACTCGAGAAGGCACATCATTCTCAAATGCTACAAATTTTAAAATTGACCACGTGTTGGGTTAGTTAAAGAGAGCATGATGGTTGTGCCCATGAGCCAACTTAGTCCGATCCATATTCTTTTGATGTAATGACTTTTCTTGTTATTGTATCCCACTAATAGTGACCCTAAGTATTTTTGGACAGAATTTGATGGCCTTAGATTCTTTCAAATGGGCAAAATTTTAAAAATTAAATTTTCTTTTCTTTTTTCTATAAATAACATAAATTTCAATTTTTTTTATACAAATCTTAATTGTTATCTACCACTCTTAGTCTCAATGCTCTCTAGTCTCTTCTCATAACATCTACTGTAATTTTAATTGTTTATTATTGTAAATTTTAAAATATTAATTTTGTAGAAAATGCTAAAGTATTTATACAAATGCTCGAAAGATTGGAGTTTCATTGTGCTCCCAAATTTCTAACATTTATAAAAAGATATTTTTTTTTCTATGGGAGAATATATATCCACTTTTAAATTTTTTTATACAAATTTTATTTGTGCTCCTAAAATAATTTTTTTTGTCATTTCTCTATTGCTCTAAAATACTACTCTTCTTTTCTTCTTTTTTTTTTTGTTTTTATACTCAAATAAATGTATGTGGTTTTTAAGTGAAAAGTTAATGTGTTGGAGAATATCATGGATTTTTTTTTTCATCTCTATTACACAAAGTACTGATACTAGGAATGAGCCATGAATTTGACCTATTCCTTTAGATTACCATGTTACTAAGAATGACCATGGCTTATGTATGATGTCTTTGTAAAACAAATTTGTACTAGGAATGTATCATGACTTTATTCTTTCTCTTACATTAGATTGTCATGGTGTTGTGAATGATCATAATTATGTATTTTTTCTGTATAACACTAAGTCATGATGCTGAGAATGACCATTACTTGTGTATTTAGTTTTTGTAACACTAAGTTAAGACATTGAGAATAACTATGACTTATATATTTTATCTCTATAATCTAAAGTTATTGCACTAAAAATGAGTAGTGTTTTTGATCATTTTTGAAGAGAATAAAGTTGTCGCCCTGGAAATGAGCATAACTTGAGCAAATACTTACTGAAACTTTTTGTAGCTAAAAGGCATAGTGTTGGATAAGTAGCAGTGACTTTTTATTTAGGTTTGGTGGCATATTAATGAAAAAGTTGTGATATAAAATTATTGTTACATCCATAAAAAATGTTATGGCCTAATATAGTTGTGACTCCGAGAAAGTTTCATAGCCAAAAATAAATCCACCTAGACTCACTTTAATTCATCATAATCCACCTAGTCTATAATATAAGTTCAATGAGATATAACAAAGTTGTAATATAATGAATAATATAATTTTACATGATATTTTGTTCCTCTCCAACTCAACAAATCCACCTAGTCTCACTTACCATACAAAAATCACCTGATTTCACTATAATTCATCATAATCCATTAAAATTACAATTTATTGAAATTGTTTTATTTAAAGTTTCGTTCAATATAAACACATCATGCACATTAACTAAAATAACTAGTATTATTTGGTATATGACATACCAAACATATCTCTTAGTCATAGCAACACAAAATAGTTTGCAACTTCATTCATGTCATCATTATGCCATAGAACATGGTCTTGACTTGAATCTTTAAGACTCATAGTTGTAACAAGATAAAATATGTTCCAACTTCATTTATGTCATGGTATCATGGAGTATGATTATGACTTGAACTTTTAATACTTCCAGTTGCAACAATATATGATAAGTTGTGACTTCATTTAGGTCATTACATTGCAATTTAGGTCATGATATTGAACACATGTTGTAGCTTCAAAAGTATGAGTCAATCTTAATATTCTTTCACTTGAAAAATACTTCTTATTCATCCTAGTTCAATTCTATACTGCTAGAAATTTTCTATAATCACTATCTACTTAATTAATCAACATGACTCTTCTTCATGTTGACTTTCTCCAGTTAAATCAGCATTTGATCAATTTCCTCTATAATACAAATGTAATGATATCAATGTGCTTTATTTGTGCATTGATATTAGATTCCTTGTTAAATGAATAATATTATAAATAACATATCTAAGCCATATTTCCTTTTTCTCAAAGCCAAGCTTTGCATAGACTTTCTTTATCTAGATATCTTCATTACTTGTATAATTAAATACCATATATCCTGCCTTAGTGGATGATAAGGCAACAATAACTTGCCTCTTGCTCCTTTAGCTTACAAATCCCATCATCTTTGTTGGATACATACCCACTCATGGATTTTATGATATTCACATCTACACTCTAGTCTACATCAACAAATCCAAAGACTTCAAAAGTCTTCTTTCATTGATGTTTCCACCAAACTATAATACAAATTCAATGGTTAAGCATAGATACTTGAGCACCCTTTCAATGTCATTCTAATTATCCTTCTCTAGGTTGAGCATGTATTTGCTAAGTGCTCCCACAGCATGTGAAATATTGAGTCTTGTATATATGATAACCTACATCAATTTTTTGACAATGCTACCATTTGGATTAATAGTCGTATTCTCTTTCTCATGTAGCAGAACACTATTCTAGTATCAACTTTATTCTAATTGGCATATGAGTTCATTTGACTTGAAATTTAAAATATTGTACTTATGCTGCCCAAGAAAATATTTTTCCTTTTGATCTCTCTGAATCTGTATGACAAGGATATATAGTTTGTAGAACTTTTATATTAGCAATTCTTTCTCTACATTGATCATTTTCTTATTATTTCTAACTAATAGCATATCATAAACATACAATATAAAAATTACATAGTTTGTATCTAACCTTTTTACGTACACAGAGTGGTCATTCTCATATTTCATGAATCCTAGCTGTAAGACATACAAGTTAAACTTGTGATACCACATCCTTGGAGAATGCTTCAACTCGTATAATGGCTTTTTTCAATGTGAATGTCAAGTTTTCCTTGCCTTTCGCCATGAAACTAGTTATGTATACCATATTTCTCTTCCTCCATATCTTTATGAAGAAATGACATTTTTACATTGCTCAACCTCTAAATCATACCTAGCTATAACAATCAATAACACCCAAATAGAGGACATCTTCATTATTGGTGAGAAGATCTAATTATAGTCAATGCTTGCAACTTGAGAGTACTTCTTAGCAACTAGCATTTTTTTTTTGTACTTCTCAATCTTTTCATTATCATATATCTTATGTTTGAACACCTACTTGCATCCAACTAACTTTTGAATTGAGGGAAATTTCATAAGGCTCAAAGTATTGTGTTTTTCAATGTCTCCAACTTATCTTTGATGGTACTTTCTCACTAATTTGACTCTCCTTCAGCTCTTGTCTTCATCATAGAATTAGACTCATCTCTTATAACATGAAGAGCATGGTATGTATTCTCAACATACCCCAGAGGTAAGTTTCTAACTCATGTATACCTCATCAATATAAGTGACATCTCTACTACTTCATCCTTAAGAGAATCTCCAAACTATTTCTACTTTGCCTCTTTGTTAAGAGCATATGTGACACGAGTGAAATTGAGTCAATATAATATGTGATATCATGACTAGATGATGATGCAAATCACTTTCTTTGGTGAGATTATCCACTTCGTGACTTGTTAAAACTTATATATTCTTGTACTTGCATTTCTAATGTCTCGGCATGGTTTCAAGTCCTGACAATTAACTGGATCACAATATTATATTTCCATGTTGGGACACTACAATGGGTCACAACATCATAATTACATGATAGGACTTTGATTGGTTTTCCCCCATGGCCTCTTTACCCCCTATGGTCTATTTATTCTCATTGCTTCCCTTCTTCTTGGAAATGAATGATCTATTGACTTGAGACTTGATGGTGCTTTCCATTAGCTTGTACAAGGTTTCATACTTTATTCCACATGCAATTATGATTATTTCTTGAATCATCTTACAAGACTTGTCATGACAAAAAAATTCCACCCTAATAATAGTCACCCTAGCAATTATAATTTCTTCAAGTCTAAAACATGCATAACTCCAAAATAAATCTAGAAGTCACATCATACATCTTCATCTTTATCTTTCCACGGCCAATAATCTTCATCATTGAATCATTTCTCATAGTCACACTCTTTCATCATAAGGCTCATACTAGCTGAACCAATTCAAATGGCCATTCATCTGATATGAAGTGCACGTATCAATATACTATGTATCTTCATCAATATAAGTAACATATACTTTTTCAATGTATAATTTTTTAGTAGATAGCTTCTTATTCACTAAGTCAACTCTCACCTAGTTTACTAGTGGAATAAATGTCATAACTTATGTTGGCTTGACTTCACAACTTTATCACTTTTTTAGCACTTCAATTTCAACTTATCCATATTCTTTGATATTATTCTTCTCTTTAACTTTGCTTTCTTTAGTCGCCCCCTCATAAATAATATATCTTTCTAGTATTTCTCCATAATCTATTTTTTCACATCCTCAGACAGTTGCTAGGTTCTTAACTTTCCTCCGATTTCCAAACTAGAAATTATGAAGTGATTTAGGATTTTCGTAAAGTGGGAAGAGAATTCTCATAGATGATGCACACAAAAAATGAGAAGAGGGGGGGGGGGGGGGGGGGGGGGGGAGAAACTACAAAAGAGAGAAATGAGAAATTTCATTATTTTTGAATAATGCTTTACACACTCACCATCACACTCTTGTTACAATGTTTATCACATTGTTCTATTTAAAATTTATAATTGTTTATATAGCAAAACAAAATATCTATTTAGATTTAAGACATGAGTCATAATATCACATCAATGTTGCGACTTCATTCATTCAAGTTATGACTTGGATCCTTAAGTCTTCCAATTACAATAATACAGAATAAATTGTGACTTTTTTATGTCGTGACACCTTAGAATAAGGTCGTGACTTGAATCTATAAGACTTTTAGTTGCAACAATATAAAACTAGTTGTAACTTGATTCATGTCGTGACACCACAAAACAAGGTTGCAATTTTAATCCCTAAAAATTTTAGCCATGATAACACTAAACAAGTTGCGGCTTCATTTAGTTCATAAATTCACAATTCAGATTGCGACACCAAATAAATACTACAGCTTTAAAAGTATTAATTAATTCTAATACATTAGAAAACTAGAAAGTGGGAGACCTCACTTCCATTATAAAAAAAAGTGTATGACCCTCTATTAAGCATCCCTTCAGAGCTTCATTCTCTAGTGAGCTTATGTGATTCTCCTCTTAATTTCATGAGAATTTGTAATTATCTTTGTAATAATACAATTCTTATCTTATTCCATGAATGTCTTCCTCATAATTTTGAGTGTTTTCCCAAGTTCCTTACTTCTTTTGCAGTTATCTTATTTTAATTATTTTATTTAATTTATCTAATTTGTTTTAAATAAATTATTATTCATTAAGAAGTTAGAAATAATATTAATGGCAGTGATTTTGACATGAAAAAATTATTGTTTTTCAATACCATAATTTTAGATAAATAGTAAATAGAAATAATAATTATGAGATTTTATTCCAAGTGAGATAATTTTGCTTTCTTAGTTTATTCATGATTTTAAAGTACTATTTTGAGGTAATGATAGTGATCTCCAAAAGCCCGGGCTCGAGGCCCACTTTGGCGCGACTCGGTTGGATGGACTTTAGCCCAACCAAAGCCCGAGAGGCACAAGCCCATTAAAGGGTGGGTCGGACTGCATGCTTCATTTCAGGCCCTTCATGGCCCGATGGACTGGCCCGAATCATGTTCTTTAATTTTAGGCGTGCCCAAAAGCTTGTCTAGAAACCCACCTAGAAGCCCATTTAGAAGCCCACCTAAAAGCACATTTAAAGCCCACCTAAAGCACGTTTAGAAGCCCACTTAAAGCACGTTTAGAAGCCCACCTAAAGCTCGTTTATAGGCCCATATAAAGCCCGCCTAAAAGCCCAATCCCTCCATGTAGGGTTTTTATTTAAATTGTATTCAAAAGTTAAATGAAAAGTAAGTTTAAAAACAATTCAAAAAAAAAAATTCATCATTTAAAATTTTATTAATCAAATATAACTATATTTAGAAATATATAAAAAGTTTACATCACTACAAAATAAGTACATCTCGACTTGGTTGGTACCTACTTAT
The DNA here is from genome assembly GCA_029783825.1 of Sapria himalayana. Lineage (NCBI taxonomy): Eukaryota > Viridiplantae > Streptophyta > Magnoliopsida > Malpighiales > Rafflesiaceae > Sapria > Sapria himalayana. Next base: position 1,159,619 of record JAREIK010002053.1, read on the forward strand.
TTGTCAATCATTTGTACTTTTTAACCATAATAAAATAAAAATACAATATACATTTCCAATAAAATATTTTAATCATTATTTTCTGGTGACGGGGGATTATCTTTGATCCTTCATATCTTGATATTTTAAAGTTTTCTGTATCAACCACTAGTTTGGCTTCACGAATATGATCATGTAATTTCTTGTCCGCAAAACTCCAATCTTTTAAACTTATTATTGTTTCAATTGCTTGAGGTGATAAATTACATCTTTTTTTGCTAACCACTCTTCCACCTGTACTAAAAGCAGCTTCCGATGTGACTGTACTCACAGACATGGTTAATACATCACGTACAATAATAGATAACATCGGGTATTTAATTTGTTATTTTTTCCGCCATTCTAAAATATCAAAATCTTCATTATCTTCAAATTGATTTGTTTCTATACTGAGATATCTATCTATATATGTTGTATTATTTGGAGAAATAGTTATTATCTTTTTTCTACTATTGAACATTTCTATAGGGCTTTTATAAAAAGATGAGGAGCTTGTCATGGATGATGATTTTATCAAACTAATATTATTACCATATTATTCTTTATAAATATTATATAAAATATATAATAATGAATTTACTTTATTTTTAATTTCTTCAATTTTTATTTGATATTCATTATAAATAACTGGTAACCATTCATCTAAAGAATCAAATTTTAATCTAGGGTCCACAATTAAACTAATATAAAAAATTAAAGGTATTTCTCCCTAATATTTTTTAAATTTTTTCTATCATTGCAAAAATTATATCATTAAAAATGTCATAACTTAAATAATTTTGAAGTACCATATAAATACTAGTTATGTGAATAATGACCCGATGTGAAGTTGGATAATACACACTACAAAAAATATTTGTTGAAGTATCAAAATTTCAAAAAGATCTCGTAGAAGGTCCACAATATGCCAATCATAATCATTTAATACATCAATATTATTATTAGATAATTGTATTTGATATAATTGCACTACTTTTTTATATTTTGTAATATTTTGTAAAAGCTTATAAGTAGAATTCCATCTAGTTGATATGTCTAATCTTATATTTTTTCTTTTCATATTTGTAATTTTGCAACAATCAAAAAATAATTCATATTTTGCTTGGGAATAATTAATATTATATGCAATGTCTCTAATTTTTTCTAATGTGCTATCAACTTGTTTTAATCTATATTATACAATCAATTCTAAAATATATGCACAATGTACGTGAAATAATTTTGCATGATCATCATTTATTTGCTAAAATCATTTTAATCTTTGTATTGCTACATCATTATTTGAAACATTATCTAATGTTATTATAAATATTTTATCATGAATACCTAAATCTATAAATTCATCATTTATTAAAGTTGCTATATTTTTACCATTACGTGAAGTATTTATTATATTAAATGAAATTATTCTTTTATTTAACATCCATTCACTATCTATATAATGAGTAGTAATACATAAAAAGGCTTTATGCATTAAAGATGTGCAAATATCAAATATTAAACAAATTTTTCCTTCAAAATTTGCAAAATATTGTTTTAAATTTTTTCGTTTGTTTGAATTATTTTCATAATATCTCTTTTAGCAGTATTTCCAGACCAGCCTTTGAATTAAGGATTAATCAATGTTTAAATTGTTTCTAAATAATTATCAGTTTTCATCATATTAAAAGGTTATTCAACTCTTATTATGTAATTAATCATTCATTTATGACAAGTAAACTCATCAGATTAAAATATGTTTAAATTTCAACATTCACCTTTACCTAATTGCATATAATTTCTAATATTTACATTATACTTATTTTTACATTGTTCATTAGGTCTTTTTAAATATATTGTGCCCGAATTTGATCCACCACTAAGAAGTTAACTACAAATTTTACATTTTGCTTTTAGTTTTTTTTTATTATTTCTAAAATTATATTTATTCTATCAAAAAAATTTTATATATTTGAACTAAGATTTTTGCTTAATGATGCATATGGACTAGAAGAAGATGCACATGCACTATCCATATTAAAATTATTAATAAAATATAATGCTAAAAAAATAAAATAATGAATCAAAATAAAATTAAACAAATAAGAAAAAATAGAGATTGAGAAATAATACTCAATTAGAAGATCGAAACTGAAATTCTAAAAAATCTGAACTATTAGAGTCGCTAATGCTTGATTTACCCAATAATAATATCATGTAATATGAAGAATAATAGAAGAAAATAAAGTATTAAAGAATATGAAAGTTAATTGTGAAAATGAAGTGAATTTGGAGAGAGCATGAAAAATTAAGAGATAGTTGATAAAAAAAATTAAGAAGAGGGGCAGGAGAAGAGGAGGAAATGGAGTAAGAAAGAGGGGGCCTGGCAGGCCCTCATCCGGCCCATCCTATAAAAAAGCCAGTGGGCTGGCCCTAGGCCTTAAAAATTAAATTCTTGTCCTTCCTGGCTCGTTGACTGGTCTATGGACTTATAGGCCCTGTCGAATCAGGCCATTTGCCCAAAATGAGCTGGCAGCCCACCCGGCCCTTCTAGTAGGAGCCCTTAGGTAAGGAGAATTAATAAAAAGATTATGTAAGAATTATTTTATATGTTATTCTAAAATATATAAAATATAACCTTTTTTTAATGCCATGATCAAATATATTTTGCATGAAAAATATATCATATTATTTTCTTGTCTTGAAACAAAAATTTGGTGATACTATTTTGTTTTTGTTTTGAAATGTAGTGATTATCGCTGATTTGTTTGACCTTGGTAATGAGATATAATAGTTGATAATTTATCCGACTTTTGTCAATTGATATAATATTTAATAGTTTGACTATTATTAATGAAAAATAATAATTGTTAATTTGATTAATTCAATGAGATTAAAGGTGTCTACCGGGCCGGCCCGGCACAAGGCACGGCACGGTTCGGCCGTGCCTATGCAGGCCAAGCACGAAAAAATTGTGCCCGGGTAAGGCACGAGTCGTGCCGTGCCGTGCCTGACCCAGCAGGGTTCGGTGCCCCTGGCACGGCACACCGGCACGGGTTCGTCCCGTGTCGGGTGTCCCCCGAGCCCGACTTCCTTGCTTCGCCCCCCCCCCCCTCTCGGGACTCGGGATTTCGGCATTCGGCTTGGATTTTCGAGAATCTCAACTTAAGTTTTGAACTTTGAGCTTGACTGTGATGCACCGTGCATGTGACTGACCTCACTGCTTTTACCGGGTAATTTATTTTAAGATTTTTTTAACTTTCTTTCTTTCTCTCTTGGCCAAAAATAGAAAATATTAAAATCGGTCTTCTAGTCTCTAAATAACTATTCTGAATAACAAAAATCCTAAAAAATGACAAATACTAATAAAATATATTTAAATTTAGAAAATGAAAATATTACACAGAGGTCTAATGGCTGTTGAAACATTGGTTTCTCTAGTCGTCTCAGCCCAAACTTCTAAAAAACAAAAAACTAGGAGTACTTTTATAGTTTGGACTCATTTTAATATAATAAAATAAAAAAAATGTTAGGAGTGAGGAACAAGAAATGACACAGTGCAAATATTGTATGTGACTTTTAACATGTAAGAGTTCGTTTGGGACTGGGCACCTTAAAAGGCATACCGAATTATGCACCAAAAAACATTGTCCATTAGATCATAGGCAAAACCAACTTGGCACTGCATTTTTTGAGACTGGATCGAGTACAGTCTCAAAGTTTACTCCCTTCATATACTCCAGCGAGTTGAGTAGGGACGACATGACCAGATTTATCATATTGATGGGTCTTCCGATCAGATTTTCGGAAGATCCAAGGGTAGTGCGCATCATGCAGACATATTTTCTGCCTGCTTATCGTAGGATTCCTATGTCCACATCTAGGAATGAGATACTAAAGATATATAAGTTAGAAAAACAAAAAATATTTAATGAATTTATGGCATATAGTGGAGTGGTGTCCGTCACGTCCGATATCTTGACAAGTCACGATGAATCATCTTATGCATATCTCACCAGCCACTATGTAGATTCTAACTGGACTATGAATAAAAAAATTTTAGGATTCTCTGAGATTCTTCATCCTCATGATGACCCGACCATTTTTGAGTGTATGATGAAAATCTTTAGGGAATATAAAATTCAAAATAAAATTTTTTGTGTCACATTCGATAACGCAATCAATAATGGAGTAGCGATCAACAGGTTTGTTAGGAATATTAGAGACGCACCATTAGGAGTGATTTTTCATGTCAAATGCATGTGTCACGTGTTTAACTTGATTGTTCAAGCGGGTATGAATGTGTGTTCCCCCGCATTAGATAATATACGTAATGCACTAAAATATATTCGCACTCCTCACAGACAACAAGAATTTGGTAGTCTCTGTTTGTCTGCGAATCTTAAGAAGAAGAAATTCTATTCGGATGTGAGACATCATTGGAATTACACGTATCTGATGTTAGAATCATGTGTTGTATACGAACACGTGATATCCGACTACGTCAATAGTAAGAGTGATGAACTTATTATTGACGGCACTGACTGGGCTTCAGAAATTTCATTTATGAAATTATAAAAGATTTTTTATGACATGATGAACATGTGTTTGTCGGTTTATACGTCCACTACTTGCATTGTCTCCGGTGCATATGCAACATTAGTAGCATGTTTAGGAAGTATCGAATGACCCGACACTTAGCCATATGGTTGCAGAGATTAAAACCAAGTATTTGAAGTACTGGTCTACCATTCCATCTCTTTATTGCCTCACTGCATGCATGGACCCTAGGGTTAAGGTGGAAGGGGTAAAAAATACCCTGACCTATATTTTCTCGTGCATGAACCTGGAAGAGCCACCTGAAGGGTTCATTCACGAGAAGTTGACTAACATATTCACATACTACGATACTAGGTATGGTGGTGGTGGTGGTCAGACTATGATTATAGACATTGATACCTTGTTCGGAGATGACGATTTTTCTATTTAGTTAGAGAGGGGGAAACGTAGGGTTGGACCATCCCATAGGAGCGAGCTTTTTCGGTACTTAGATACCGATTACTGTTCAATCTAATCACATTCTGATACTAAGAATCATGATATATTACCGTGGTGGAAATCATATGAGTCCACCTTTTTCGTGCAATCTAGGATGACACGAGATCTACTGACTCATCCGGTGTCGAGCGTAGCATCGGAGTCTCTTTTTCTGTTGCAGTGAACGTGATTTCGGATAGAAGATCGAGATTACGTCCAGATATTGTTGAGGTCTTTGCTTGTTTGAAGGATTGAGAGGATTAGAGGTTTAACATTCATGATCGTGCTGGAGCTGTGACAGGGACAGGGACTACAACCACATCCACTACGATAGTGGAGGAGTTGATTGCTAATGATGATCCATATGATACTGATCTTGATATTGCGGCTGATGATGCTCATGATATGCTGATTGACGATTGATGATGATCTACTATTTTTTGATTGTACGTTTTATTTATATGTTATGTTGAAACTGTAATTTGTTTGGTTCGGATCTTCGGTATCAAATGGCTGATTAGACATTTTTCATTTGAGTTGCTAATGTTTTTTTAAATTTTTATTTTTTTTAACAAAATGTATTGATTTATTTATTTTTTTTGTTTTAATTTTTTTTATAAAAATTTATAATTATATTATATAATTCTAATAAATTTTAAACTAATTTTTTATTATATTATAAAAAAAATTTTAAACTTTGTTATTTTAATAAATTATAACATTTTTCATATTATAAATATATAATATTATACATTATCTAAAATTTTATATATAATTTAATAATTTATATAAATAAAATAAAAATAAAAAAAAATTTTAAAAAAAAAATTTTACTGGCCCGTACGGCCAGGCCATGCCTGCGGGCAGTGTTGGGCCAAACTTTTTTAACCCGTGCCCGACACGAAAGTACGCTTGTGCTAAAAAAAATGGACCGGGACGGGCGAGGTCGACCCATTTGACACCTCTAAATTTGATATAATAATAATTGACATTTTATTTGTCCATTATCAACAAAATATAAAAGTTGACTTTTATGTTTTTTGGTGGAAAATATAATTTATTTGGACTCCAACCTCTAGGAGTTTTGGTTGAAGGTTACTATTATTAGTAGTGTTTGGTTCTAATTATTTTAAAAATAATAATTTAATATTATATGCCCCTTATTTATAAAATATAATCCAGTTGAATCTCATTTTCCACATAGAAGTGTCAAATGGGCCGTGTCATGCCACTCATTTTTGAATAGCCCAGTCGAAGTTGGGCCACTTTGCTGTGCCAACTACATCTCGACATGGAAGTTGTGAAATGCCTAGAATGACATGAATGATTATTTTCCTACCCTGTCACTGCATAACAGTCATCATTTTTGGCATAATTGTGTCTAACTCTAAAGTGTTAGGTCGTGCCGAATCATAAGTGGTACAAATTCAATTAAAAAAATCAACCATATGTACGTGGTAGATATGCGTAAATAAAAAAATTTAAAAAATCTGATTTTTTTAAAATGAGTCAGGATCGGACGCGGGCGGGTCACCGAAATCTGGTTACCCAGTTTTCTATGACCCATGAATCATGATCCCCCTCTGGTGGAAAAGTATAAAGCTAAAAGCGCAATTAAATAATTATTAGACCTTTGTTTTGTGCTTTGTCGATAGCGAAGCCGAACAGGCCTGCTGCAAGCTATAAAAACTGACGTTATGATGTGGTGCTACTCAAGCATGGTGAGGTTGCTTCTAGTGTTGCCGAGCGTGTTTGGCTTGGCTAAAGAGGTGGTTCCCTCTCAATCTCAGGCTTTTCTCCCGCTTAAATGTTGATGGATCAACTTAATTTGCGTTGACAAGTGAGGGTCATACAATTGCACTAGAGGAAGAAAAATGGATAAAAATAAGAGTGAAGCAATGCGGCTAGATAGGGAGTCCGTCATTCCAGTTCTAAAGCCACTGCTCGTAATGGCATTGATGAATTTCATTGGCACATCGCTATGCCTCCTCGCTTTCTGTACATCAACTAGCTCACTTTCACCCCAACCAAAATGCTTTTATTGAAGCTCAGTCTTCATTTAAGAAAATCAAAGTATAGTGCTGGTTGAAAAAATGTTAATGTGGCATCTAAGAAAATATTTATGAAAATAGTCTTTATCTTTAATTATTATTTATTACAATCAATACAATGATTTATTTATAGGTGATAGTTTGTCCTAATAAAACCAAAAATTAAAAATTATTTTCACCTATAAGATTAATTACGACTCTTGACATTTTATCTTCCCATTAAAAACATATATTTTATGTTTAACAAAATTCCTCATTAAAAATGGATATTTAATATTTATTTAACAATTTTTGCCCCAACCAAATTAATTTTATTAAAGCACAATCTTCTTCTAAGAAAATGAAAGTAAATTGTTGGTTGAAAAAAATGTTAATGTGGCATTTATGAATTTGAAATTAAATATTTGAATGAGTGCATCTGCTAGATTCATAATAATTGCGCTTGGTCATTTACACCTGCATCATGAAATAAAATAGATCACCATTGAACTGAAAGCACCAACTAAATTATAACAAAATGAAATTAGTCCAATAAGTACTAGTATGTGACTGACCAAAAAATGACAATTGTTAATAACAATTGTGATAGCTAAGATGTAAACACGAAGAAATGTGTCCTGTTGAAGAGGTTTTAGACAGAGATACGTGAAGAAAATAATTCATATAATCAACTCCAACTTGAAATAAATTTTACTTGATTTGCTTCGTGTGCAAGATCATCATAAGTAATCGAACTTATAAGTATGCATATGAAAGGTTTATGTTCAAAATATAAACATCAATGAGTATGCAAGATCATAATGAAACTGTCCATTCTGCTTCACATTGATTTGTCGATGTGTAAATCGACTAATCAATCCGTTGATAACAAAGTCACAAGATGAATTTGTTCATTGATGCATTGATATGTCGGTAGATTTTTTAGTTAATAATTAGTTGTTACGCTCATTGATTTATCAATCAAATTTTTTGTTAAATCTTTATTTCTTTTTGCTGATAACATGCTATGAGAGTGTAATTCTTAACTATTTGTTTCTAAGCAATCTAATATCATAATTAATGTATTGATATTATCAAATATTCCAATTGATGATTCTTCGATAAAGATGTTTGTCTCAAACCTATTAACTCGTGAAGTGAACAAGTTAATATTTTCTTGTTTAACATTTAAACAAGAAAATAATTAAATATTGGACAAGGATATTACCTGTTATAATGCAAAAAATTTGATTCCGAATGAATCGGTTGAATCCTAGCACAATCAAGTGTCCGTGCCTTTAGCGGTATCCACCCAAACATATCTTCATTATATTTTTTTTCACTTTCTATCTCTCTCATTTTATATAACCTTTTAATTTTTTCACACCTTTTTTAAAAGGATGTGTCATTAACTAAAAAGATGTGTTATTAATTAAATATTTTTGATTTTTTCACACATATTTCTAAAAGGATATGTCATTAATTAAAATGATGTAACATTAATAAAACTTTTTTGATATCTCACACACATTTCAAAAAGGATGTATTATTAATGAAATATTTTGATTTTTTACATATTTTTATAAAAGGATATGTTATTAATGAACCTTTTTAGTTTTTTACCTATTTTATAAAAAGGATGTGTCATTAATAAATTTATTTTTTTTTTTCATGTGTGACCCAATAGGTTCTCGTAACATTGATAGTAATTTTAAAATCTTCTTTTGAAGATTAAAGTAATAAGTGGTATTTAGCAATACATCATTGTTATCCAAGTGATGAAAATATAATAGATTCGACATAATTAAATTTCATGACTTACTTTATTGTATGACCCATTCCTTTTGTTTATGATATCTAGATTGTTTAATGATGTACGTATCATGTCATCCTCACATCAATCTATATGTTTCATGATATTTGAGTAAATCAACTTAAACAAATAAGCTCAATATCTCATATTAACTTATTTGAGCATGACCATGTATTTTAGTAGTCGTACTCAATCAAATGGCCAACTGATATAACTTTTGTTATAAAGAAGAGACAAATTCCATTTAGATCAATCACATCCCTTTGTACAATTTATTATATCACTTCTGTTATATACATAGTAAATGGTTTTATAGATGTGTCAACCTGGCCGGGCCGGCCCGATCGGCACGAGGCACGTCATGATTTAGTCGTGCTTGGGCCAGCCCGGCACGGTAATTTCCAGTGCTCGGGCCCGTGCCGTGCTTAGCCACGACACCAATCGTGTCGTGTCGCGTCGAGGCCTACTGGGCCTTGTGCCGTGCTTGACCTAGCACGGTTCGGTGGCCCGTGGCACGGCCCGTCGGCATGGGACATGTCTCATAGACCTGCACCCCACGTCCCCAACGCCCAACCCACCCCATCGCCATGCCTACTAGCGCCATTTGGTTTGGATAGGGAAAGGAAAATGCGTGGGCACGAGTCCACTCAGACCCGACCCGCGGTCCCACCCGACCAGAAGCACCCCCCCTCCCCCCAAAGGTTAAAAAAAATGTTGAATATCAACCGTTGGATTTTGCCTCCAACGGCTAGGGGGCAGAATCCAATGACCCTCATGATTTTGCCCCCAAAAATTCTATAAAATATTAAAAAATACATATTTTTTTTAAAAAAAATATTTTCTTTAATATATAAAATTTCTACCACCTCTCTATAACATTTATGTCTTTCATAAATATTTATTCTCAAATTTCAATTTCTCAAAACTCTTACTCTTCTCTCTCTCGGGACTCGGGATTTCATCATTCGGCTCGGTTTTTTGGGATTCTCAATTCGGGATTAGAATTTTGAACTAGACTATAGTGCACAGTGCATGTGATCTACCTCATTGTTTTATTGGATATTTTAATTTTTTTTGTTTACTTTCTCTCTCTCTAGTCTCTCTCTCTAATCCAAAAATATAAAATCTATCATCTAGGTTCTACCTCCTGTTTAACAAAAATTCAAAAAAATGACTAATACTAATGAAATATATTTAAATTTAGAAAATGAAAATCTTACACAGAGGTCTGAGTTTGCTGAAACTTTAGTTTCTCTAGTCTTCTCAACCCAAACTTCTAAAAAACAAAAAAGTAGGACTTATGTAGTTTGGACTCATTTTAATATAATAAAATAAAAAAAATTAGGGGTGAGGAAGAATAAATGACACAGTGCAAATATTGTATAAGAACTTTAACTTGTAAGAGTTCGTTTGTGACCGGACACCTTAAGAGACATACCGAATTATGCACAAAAAAAATATGATGCATTAGATCCTAGGCAAAGCCAACTTAGCACTGCATTTTTTGAGACTGAATCCAATACAGTCTCAAAGTTTACTCCCTTCATATACCACAGCGAATTGGTTAGTGAATGTATGATCAGACTTATCACATTGATGAGTCTTTCGATCAAATTTTTGGAAGATTCAAGGGTAGTGCGTATCATGCATACATATTTTTAGTCTGCTTATCGTATGATTCCTAGGTCCATATCTAGGAATGACATACTAAAATTGTATAAGTTAGAAAAATAAAAAATAATTAATGAATTTATGGGATATAGTGGAGTGGTGTTCGTTACGTCCGATATCTGAACAAGTCACTATGAATCATCTTATGCATATTTCACTGGCCACTATGTAGATTCTAACCTGGACAATGAATAAAAAAAATTTAAGATTCTTTGAGATTCTCCATCCTCATGATGGCCTGACCATTTTTAAGTGTATGATGAAAATCTTTAGAAAATATAAAATTCAAAATAAAATTTTTAGTATCACATTCGATAATGCATCTAATATTGGAGTAGCGATTAACATGTTTGTTAGGAATATTAGAGTCGCACCATTAGGAGAGATCTTTCATGTTAGATGCATGTATCACGTGATTAACCTGATTGTACAAGTGGGTATGAAGTTGTGTTTCCTTGTGTTTGATAATATAATACACTAAAATATATTCATACTCCTCACAGACAATAGAAGTTTGATAGTATCTATTTGTCAGTGAATCTTAAGAAGAAGAAATTTCAATTGGATGTGAGACACCGTTGGAATTACACGTACCTGATGTTGGAGTTATGTGTTGGATACGAACACATGATATCTGACTACGTTAATAGTATTAGTGACTCACTTATTATTGACGACACTGACTGAGCTTCAGAAATTTTATTTAAGAAATTCCTGAAAATTTTTTATGACACGACGAATATGTATTCATCGGTTTATACTCTCACTACCTGCATTGCACTCAGGTGCATATGCAACATTAGTAGCTTGTTTAGGAAGTATCGAGCTGACCCGACACTTAGCTATATGGTTGTATAGATGAAAACCAAGTACTTAAAGTACTGGTTCACTGTTTAATCTCTTTATTGTCTCGTTGCATGCATGGACCCTAGGGCTAAGGTGGAAGGGGTAGATAACACCTTGTCTTACATTTCCTCGTGCATGTACTTGGAAGACCCGCCTAAAGAGTTCATTCACGAGAAGTTGATTGACATATTCACATACTACGATACTAGGTATGATGGTAGTTGTAGTGAGACTGTGATTATAGACATGGATGTCTTCTTCGGAGATGATTTTTTCAATCAGTTAGCGAGGGGGAAACAACACAGTGGACCATCACATAGGAGTGAGCTTTCTCGATACTTAGATATTGATTTCTGCTCAATTCTATCACATTCTGATACTAAGAATTTTGATTTATTATAGTGAGGGAAATCATATGAGTTCATCTTTCTCATACTATTTAGGATGACATGAGATCTACTGACTCCTCTTGTGTTGAGCGTAGCATCGGAGTCTACTTTTTCTATTGTAGTGAATGTGATTTTGAATAGGAGATCGAGATTACGTCCAGATATTGTTGAGGCCTTGGCCTATTTGAAGGATAGGGAGGATTCGAGGTTTAGCATCTAGGATCATGCTGGAGATGAGATAGGGACTGCATCCGCTGCGAAAGCGGAGGAGTTGATTGCTGATGATGATGATCCATATGATAGTGATTTTGATGTTGCAGTTGATGATGCTCATGATATGCCAATTGACGATTGACGTGGTTGTCAATTTCCCCTACCCATTGCCAGATGTCAGTTGCCAATGCCACGCCATCGCCACGCTACGCCATGCCACATGCCATTTATAATTGCACTTGATTTTGATTTTTGATGCCTCACGGTCATGGACACAGTTGATGATTTGTGTGATTTATTATCGATTCTACTTTTTGATTTCGATGTTGTGTTTTGTATTGATTATATTTTTTTTATTTACGTTACATTGTATTGGTTTTGGTTCGGTATCTATTGGCCGATTGGACATTTGGTTTGCTTTAGTTTTTGTGACTTTGTAATTTTTGTTAACGAAATTTTTTGTTAAATTTATTTTTGTATTTAAATTTTACATTTAAAAATTTAAACTCTATAATTTAATTCTAATAAATTATAATCTAATTTTATTAAAAATAAATAAAAAAAATTTTAACTTTATTATTATTTTCAAGTTACTTTTATATATTTTTAACAATTTTCAATTTGCCAATTTAAACTTTGTAATTTATTAAATTTTTAATAAAAAAAATATAAACTTCGTAATTTATTAAAATTTTAACAATTTTCAAGTTACAAATTTAAAATTTTAAATATTATCTATATATAATATAATATATATTTTATTTATTGTTTAATCTTTAATATAGAAAACTTTAAATTTTTTAAAAATTAAAAACTTTTATTTTTTTTAACTAGGCCCATACGAGCCTGTTTTGGCCCGTATTGTAACCGTGCCGGGCCATGCACGGAATGGTACAATAACTGTGACGTGCCTGGCGCGACACATCCTGTTTGACACCTCTTCTATTTTATAATCATTCTTATTATGGGTGATGCTTACTGAATTTAAAGTATACAACTCCTTACATAGGAAACTGTAGTGACTTTAGGTCAAAGGATAATTTATACTAATAGTCACTGTGAGAATGTATATGATACTTATATAACAATCCATGCAACATTCTCATAGTGGGTTAGTTCACTATATGTTCTCTAACATATACTCATGTGTTAACTTAATATCTTATATTAGTTTAACCTACATGCTAGTCTTAATGTATTAATATTCTTATTGAATATTAATACTTGACCAGGGACAATTTAGAGTAGTATTTCATCGAAAATATTATTCTAGGGCATTATTATATTAATCTAATATTCTCACAGATCTAAATAAATATAAAAATCATAAAATGATGTCTTTTTACATATAAGATATGATACACAAGTTCTAAAAGAAATATCTAATGATTGACTTTTAGAGCATATTCTAACATATATATGTAAATGTATATATAAACTTATATAGCATATATACAAATATGTGTGTGTGTGTGTGCATATATATTAATATATTTATATAAACATACATACATATATATATATATACATCTATATACAAATTTTTATACATCACTACAAGAAAAAGACAGAATCAGAGTTGCCCTATTCCATTTCTAATTCTATCACAATGTTCAAATAGCAATGAAATTAGAAATGGAAAGAATTCATTTCTAAAGTATTCCTTTCTAAATTTTAGAAATGAATAATACTAGGGCATTCCTAAAATGTGTGAATGATATTTTGCTTCGCTAAACTAGTGACGGAAATGAGATCTTGGATTACGTCACTAATTTAGCACTAAATAAAAATTGAAATGCATAGTTCATTTCTAAATGAGCGACGAAATAAAATAAAAAAGCAAGATTCATCTCTAAAATAGAAATGAATTTAAAAACATCTTTTTTCATTTCTAATGTATGCAACACGAACATGTTATATTTATGCAGTTTTTGTATGTTGTACACAATGTATAAATATGTGAATAAACCATATAACATATAATCAAATAAGCACATCCACATATTATTTATCAAATTAAATTCATATAACATCTACTAAATAATAATATGGCAGATAACAAAAATAAAAGTCTATCAATTACAATACACATTTCTAACTTAATTAAAAAATAATAATAACAGAAAAATTATAATTTCACAACAAAAACTTTTGTTGCAAAAAATGAATAATACATCACAAATAATTATGAGTCATTATCATGATGAGTATTGTCCTCCGGAGATCTAAATGAGTCCTCTTCAAAATTATGAAAAATAGGTAATGTCTCTGCCAACTTGTACATTATTTTTTTTATCTTCAAAATATTATGTTGTATTTCCTCCTCTCTTTTTATTCTTTCAATCTTTTTTTTTCATTTCTTCAATTTCCTATTTCATCTCTTTATTATTTTGTTCTATCTCTTCATTCTTTTATTGTATCTCCTCATTCTTTTGTTCAATCTCCTGATTTTTTCTTTGCAATATATCCTAAATTTTCTACATCTATTCATGCAATCTCTCAACAAATATGCTATTGTAATTGGAAGATGATGATGAAGAATTTCAAATAGAAACTATATAAAATATAGATGCATGAGTACCAAGATAGTACACTCACCATTTTTGTGGCTCCAATTCGATAGCATGAAGGTAAATATGTACAATATCAATCTATGGTGTCTCTGTAGAAGGATCTTCAATTGTGAAACAATTGCAATCATATTCTCCATGGTTTGCTAAAATTGTTAAAATACAACATAACTAATTATTAATATATTCAAATAAATTGTATATTAGCACAATAAAATATTATCACCTTACTAAACATAACATAAAAACAAAGTTAGTCATTACATTTAATGAGTCTATATATAATAACTAATTAGTTATGATAAAAAAATATACTTGAGTTTGCTTATTATTTATACTAAATGCCAAAAAAACAATTTTTTAATATTATTTTCTTTTAATTATTGCTATTTACATATGATACTATAATTACTAATTGAGAATCTCATATTAATATCATTTGACTATTTGTCCACAAATGACCCATCTTTCTTTTTTGTGCATTCGCTTGAATACCTCAAATAGTATTGGTGGAAATTTCAACTCGGCCTCGTAAAAATAAATAATAGTTACTATTAAGTTACATGATACAATGTCACACATAAATTATCATTTGCATTCAAAAAATTTAAATAATAACAAAATATGAAGACAATTATATTAATACTACTAAATGTGATTACGTCATCTTTGACCACCTATATGTTTTGAAATTCTTGATCTTTCATCTACTTTTTCTAATCGATGATTATTTGAGGCCATTTGGGACAAGACCTTGAACTCCTCACTATTTTAGTATTCTCACCACTTAATCTAAATATTAAGGAGCTGTTTGATAAATCACCTAAAATGTTCAGACAATTGAAAATTAAAATTTTCAATGGTTTCAAATTTTATGTCTGTTTGATAAAAAAATGTTAAAAACTAAAAATTTAAAATTTTAAGTGAAAAAGCATTGAATATTTTAAGTAGATAGAGACCTACTTAATGCTGAAGTCTGAAAATTTTCAACATTTTTTTTAAAATTTCTATTTTGTCCTTTTTTTTCTTTTTTTTTTCTTTTTCTAATTCATGCTACAGTTCAGTTTATGAATCTATCTTCTCCTCCTCATTTCTCTTCCACCATAAACCCTAACCCTAACTCTCTTTCATAATTGATTTAAGAGAGGAAATAGCAAATCAACTAGTTGTTCATTAATTTTTGTTTTTATATTAAAAATTTGGATAGTTTTAAAAAGTTTAGATTTCATTAATTAATAATTGTGGTGAAAAAAAAAATTCATTAAAAATTCTATTTATGTTGAATAATATGTAATACAATGATAATAAGGGTAAAAATATAAAATAATTATTTTCAGCATTCAGCATTTACAGATATCAAATAATATATTTATCTTCCGCATTAAATTAACAGTAATTTATCAAACAGTTTTTTAATAGAAATTCAACACTTATAAAATTCTGCCTTAATTTTTCAGCACTTATTTTTCAGTACTTAATTTTTTCAGTTTTATCAAACGGGCCCTAAGTGGTATACTATTAGGCTTTATATCTTTATCATACATTTTTCTCTATTTTCTTAGCTTTTCATTATATCTCACACTTGCCATATATTTTCATATATCCTACACTGAAACCACCAAAGCATTATTCCATTTGTATTTTTTTTTGCAAAAATTAAATAATACAATAATACATTATAAAATATTTATTTTTAAAAGTAGATCATATTAGACCAAATTAAAAAATAAGAAAATACATGAAAATTATATCTCAAATTCTTTCAAATAAAATTCATTCATTATTTGGAGCACTTTTTTTTTACTTTATATCTTCCACAACTTGTTTCTCCTTAATTATATTTTTAATTGTATGATAAATAGAAGGAATAGACTTGTAAGTAATTTAACATCATCATGAACATATCAACAAAATATACTAATTTTTCTACTGCTAAGTTAATCATTTATATTTATTATCCAAAACTTTGTAGCAGTATCATATTTTGTTATTAATTTAAATGACCATATTTCAAATGTTATAATTTACTTATAAATTTTTTTCACATCTTATATTACATTTTTTTCAAATGAAAATAATGAATAATGATAACGTATGCATGAAGTAAATCTAAGTAAACTACATACTATTTATTATCAATCATAGGTCGAATAAAAATTTTCTCATAACTTGGCATACAAATTATGGATTGTAAATATCTTGCCAGTGTCGATGCTACAATACTAATGTATTGTCCTTCTAAGAAAGGTGAGATGGAGCTATCAATATCTTCCTATGCAAAATTAGATGAACATGAAATATCAGTAGTAGTCAATCCATCTTTCATGATGAGGTGATGCCAATGTATCCTCTATACATGTAGGAGAATGAAAAAAGATATTTATAGTATTGTCATCAATGAATACATACAGATTTCCTCATCCAAGAACTGTTTGTTGACTTTTTCTACCCTTGCCCACATTAAGATCCTCAACCACTTGAATGATTACCTATCATACCTAAATCAGGTTATATAAACATTTAGAAATACAAAGGCAATAAAAACATATTATGAAAATATCATAAGAATAAAACATTATGATAAACACATAGACATTCAAAAAAACAAATATAAAATTTTTAGTTAGCATCCAAATTGTAACAAATACAAAATAAATAAGACAATATAACATGACAGTCAATAAATGTCTAGTCATCATTAAAAATTTTTAACAAATCATCTCTATTAAAATATTTATTGTTATCTGAGTTTACAATTAATTTCTCCTCATTATTTTATTCAACATGGTCATCATCAATATTCAAATAGTTTCTACCTTCATGAAGCAATGTTTGAAACCCATCATCTACCCCACGAATGATTAGTTGAAACTTTCATATTATTCTTATAAAATGCAAGTACACTCGATATAGTTATAATAACATTCTATTCAACAATTGTGACCAAAAGTTGTGCTTAAAAAATATTGAAGTCTCTTCAACCAATTGGGCATTGCATATCTTTTCTTCCATATTAGCTTTATTTCAAATATTATTTTTTAATTTTTAAGATATCTAAAATACATATATATTAGAAAAGAAAATATTTATTGGATACATTTAAATTTTTAGATTAACAAATAACAATTATATAACCTCTTAAATGGATATAGTTATCTATATTGCATAAAGTATACTATCTTGGATTTATAAGGAAAGTGGACCGGAAGATGTTTTATAGAGTCAAAGAAGCTACGAAGAAAAATACACTAGGGTCTACATATATTTAAGGGATATAATTGCTCAATTTCTTCATTTGTTATGACATTACAAGTGAGATTCTTAAAAAAATATTTATTTTAGTCAATGATTACCAAACATTTTGTAGAAGTAATTCACATAATGCTATGGATATTATCATCTACATGAACACATGACAGTCATGACTTTTCATCCCAAATAACTTATGTTTCTTTATATCAACATATTTTCTCATATTAGATGCATATCCATCAGGGAACTTGATCTCAACCAATCATTTGCATAAAATTTTCTCTACATCCTTATCAAGACTAAAACAAATCTTAAAGAATTTATTCATTGATTCATCCATTTGTAATTTTGGACATGAACATATATCTTTCAAATTCTCTCTTGATTTGATATTATCTTTTATTTTTTTTCAAAAAAAAAATTCATCTCAATGTGCATCACATATAAGTTGTGCCTAATTAGGTTGTTTTTCCAACAAGGCAAATCCCAAAAGAAACTTATTTTCTTCCAACTATATTGATAATTTTTTAAAATTTGTGCATTAATATAATCTGCATTAATATCTATAATATTTTTGAACCTATATATTTCAATTATATCTAATATTTTGGCACTTAACCTCACAAATGGAGCATCTTTTACAAATTTATGGCCTTTCCTAAATGCATCAATATTCATCTAAAATTAATGTTTCACATTTAAGAACTTATGGTGCTTATCAAACCAAAAAAGTCTTTCCTCATTTTCTCTGATAAAATGTGTATGAGTCTTCTATGTAATAATGAAAAACTAATTTTTTTTATTGTACTTCATCCTGATAATATTGAATATGTAGGAAAGTCACTTATAGTTCACATAAGTATTGCTTACATTTTGAAGTTCTACATTCAAGATATATCATATGTTTTGATTCTATTCTCCCACAAGTTTTTGAGCTCTGCAATCTGGGGCTATAGAAATACATCCAACTTATTTTTTGAGTTTCTTGGACCAGACATGATAATACATAAAAATATGTACTCATATTTCATGCACATCCATAGCAGTAAATTATATGGTGTGACAATAATTGGCCATGAAGAGTATTATTGTCATGTTTGTCTAAATGGCTGAAATTTATTTATGTATGATCCTAATCTAATATTTTTAACTTTTATCTACAAAAATTAGATAATAATCATCAAAATATTTTCTAGAAGGATAATCTGAGTAATGCCACATCATGTCATCTTCATTAAATATTATTTGTGCCAACTCATGTCATTAGAAGTGGTATCCAATAAAAAAAATCTTTGCAAATTAGGAGTCAACAGAAAATAATACATCTTCTTATGAAGAATATTTATTTTCTGCATTTTACATGTAGTATTTCTTTTATACTAAGGATAATTATAAAAATTATATGCAATTTCTTCATTGTTTGTCTAAATATATATCATGCTGCCATTAATATTGCAATGTATTTTTTCCATGGACAAACCCAAATCTCACATTAACTTTTTGTGCTATAAAAACTATCTATTATGACATTATTCTTATGTAATAATTAAGATAACAACTGGTATATTTCAACAAAACACTTATTTTAAAAATGATGTTTTGCCTTTAAATTCAACAATATGGGCACCATAGATAACTTTGAGTGGCTATATGGATTATCTGGCAAAACCTCTTCTTTCGAAGCTTTTAGTATTTCATAAAATTATTTTACTGATGATATTGAGATATCATCAGTGACATTTAGATTTAATAAAATACTAATGACATTATTCAACATTGCTTTATATGTATCATTGGGATTGACATATTCCATTATAGTATTTGAACCAACACTTCTATGTATATAATGCTTAATTGTTTGTAAAATAATTATTTTCTCATGTTTATACAAAATATTATAGTCTTTAACAAATTCAGTTTTTGCAAGATGATATTGCACTATGTCTACATCTTGGAAACTCTAATTTTGATATTTCCTAGTCATTAAATGGATATTTTATTTTTGTTTCATCCATAACTTTAGATTTTTTTTTCAACAAAGCTAATAAACTCTTTAATCCTATTTACAATCTCATTAGTCAAAAACTCATATTTTAGTATTATATTCATTCATTGATGATTAGATCATATAATGTTTTTCATTCTTATAACACAACACAAATATTTTTTGAATTATAATAATGTAGATAGAAAATTATTTGTAATAGAGTTATAATAACATAATTATGATATTACATATATCTAATAAAAAATTATAGTAACCTCATTATTAGATAATTTTGAATTAAAATGAGATAAGACAGGTTGCTTCAATCTCTTAGATTTTATCAAATTCATAAGTTATTATTTTGTCACATATATTTAACTAAATATTTTTTTTTTGTCTATATTGGATTAAATTGTATTAATTAAAAAAAAAGAAAAATTTGTATTGTCATAATTCTTGATTTCTTAATTAATAATATGTATATACTAATTAGACAAAGATATTTTATATAATAGAAATCCTAAAAAATTTGTAATGCCAATACATATAAATTAGTCAATAAAAAATGACAAAAAATGGTCAACTATAGACAAAGAACATTAATAAATTAATAGGAATATATACTATTCTATATTAAACATGCAATATAAATATTCATCTACCAGCTATGACATGTAATATCTTTTTTATTTTTAATATTAAATAATGGGAGGTATTATTTATTTTATTGCAATTTTAATGAAGTATAGATCAAAAAACTCTATAAATTTTGAAATGAGCTTCTATTTTTTTTAGTTATACAAGTGTTCATTATGTCTCAACCTTCCAATTGCTTACCCTTAAATTTTTTTATGATATTCATTGTAATTGCATTTAAATTTTTAGTATTTGTTAAAATATTTATATAATTATTTATTGTTAATTATGCACCATTAGTATAAGTTGTTCTTTTATAAATTATTATATTTCAGCTAATCCTAGTAAGCAAACAAAGTCCAAATTAATTAGCATGATCAAAACTATAGGTAAATAACAAAACACACAAAATTTTGATATCTCAATTTGGTAATACAAAAATTTTACAAATCCTAGAATGTGAAAAAATGTATAATGTATAATTTATCAATTAGAATAAAATTAATTCAACAAAACAAGAAAAGAGAACATGATAAGAATGTTAAACATGAAAAAAAGATCTAAGGTGACAATAAAACACAAAAAAATATAATTCTCGAATATAAAATATACAAGTTATATTTGAAAAACAAATTTAATACCTCAATTAAAGATGAGTGCATGATGATCAATAATTGGAGGAAAAAAATTCCAAAAACAAATTGATTGAACTTGGCATCAAAATTAAAAAATCCCAAATTCTAACTTTTTTTTTAAAGTTTTGAAGTGTTCTTCGATAAATTAATTGTCATAATTTAGCAATTTATTTCTGTTACTAAATTAGTGGCAAAATATTATTCAATCACTATATATTTTAAAATTAAATAGTAATTAATGAGTAAATGATTCACATTTAGTGATGGTAATAATTTCCATCTTTAGATAATAAACGGATAAGTATCTTATTTCTAAAAAAATATAGATACATAAATTTCTATCATTAAATGTCATGTAAGAATATCCGCTCACTACAACACATCATAATTAGTGAAATAATAAAAAAATGTTTAAAAGTCAATTGCTGATTAATGATAGATTTTTTATTCGTTTATAGTTTTTTTATAATATGTTATCTCAATTTCTATTCTATTTCAATTCTGTTTCTAATTTTAGAAATAGAATTAATCATTTCTAATTTCATTTCTAATTATGTCTTTTCTTGTAGTGTTTATATATGTGTGGGTTTTTAGCATATATATATATATATGGTTTTATTTATCCTTATCTATATTCATGTCTATATATATACTTGGTTACACACACACATATAGATATATATGTTTTTTTATTTTTGTTTAATTTGAACATATATATATATATATATCTATGTATGCTAAAAAACAACACACACACAGACACACACACACACAAACATATAACATATATATACGTGCTTAGATATATGTTATATAACATTACAAGAAAAAAGTAAATTAGAGATGGTCAAATCTATTTTTAATTCCGTTGCAATGTTGAATTAACGACCTAAATATAAATAGAAATATTTTGTTTCTAATAGACTTCTTTCTAAATTTTAGAAATTTTATTTATTGCTCAAGTATTTTTAATATTTGCTACGTAAATTTCTCATTTCTAATAATAGCGATGGAATCGAGATATCAGTTTATGTTTCAAATCAAATATTGAAATAGTGATGGAATAGAAACTTAAATTATGTTTCTAAATTAGAATCAAAATTAAAATGTCATTTTCTATTTCTATTTTTTGCATCATGAATATTTTTTATTTGTTGTAATTTTTGTATGCTGTATATAATATACAAATGCATATAGAAACCATATTCCCTATAATCGAGTTTGCATATTATTCATATAATAACATTAACATGATATCCAAAAAAAAAGTTCAACATAATAAATTTCCTTACAAAAATGTCATAGACCAACATAATAAATAGCTATAACTCATTGTCGAGATGAGTATTCTCCTCCAGAGATCTGGATGGATCTTTTACCAAATGATGAAAAAGAGATGAAGCCTCAACCAACTTAAATATAATTTTCACCATCTTTAAAATTTTCTATTGCATTTTCTCCTCTCTTTTTAGTTTTAATTTTTTTTTCTTTTTTCTAGCCCTTCAATTTGCTTTTGTATTTCTTCATTCCTTTGTCAAATCACCTCTTTTTTTATTTACAAAGTATCATGGATTTCTTGCATCTCATCTTGCAACTGCTTTTCAATTAATTATTATAATTGGAAGTTGAAGATGAAGAGCTCCAAATATAATTTTAATAAAATGTAAATGCATGGGTACCAAGACCATACACACTTCATTTTTTTGGCTCCACTCCAATAACTTGAAGGTATATATGCACAATATTAAATTTTGGAGCCTCTATAGATTGATCTTTCAATTCTGAAGCAATGAAAACCATAACTTTATATGATTGTTACAATACAATATAATTTATCAATACTATATTCAAATCAAATTGAAACCAATACATCAAACTATCAAAGCTCTAGTAAATATTAATATAAAAATGAGGTGAGTCATTATAATTAAGGAATCCATATATAATAACTCATCAATACTATTTATAAAAAACTGATAATTGACTTTGGAAATAAATTATTGTGATTGCCAAAAATTAATTTATTTTATATTTTATTCATTTAATAATGCAATTTATATTACATACTAAAAATACAAAATAAGAAACTCACATGATATCATTAGATTGCTTGTCTATAAATGATTCATTCTTCTTGTATATTCACTTGAACACCTTAAATGGTATTGGTGGATATCCCATCCCAGTCTCTCGAAATAAATATTATTTACTAATGATGAACATGAAATATTATCATAAATTTAGTATCGTTTGCATTTAAAAAGTTAACATCTACATAAACTAGAAGGGAAATTTTACTAAATCTTCTGAATATAAGTCATATTAGAACTTTTGATATATTTGGAAGGTCCTAATCCTTCACTTATTTTCTCTAATCGATAATTTTGTGACGCCATCTAGGACAATGCCTTAGAGAGAAAATCTCATTTTGGATTAGTAACATTATCATATTTAACATTAGAAATGCTCTCAACTTTAGAGAGAGAAACTATCAATTTCTAGAGAGAGAAAATATCAATTTCTAGAGAGATAAAATCTCCATTGCTATTCAAATCAAGCTCCATTCAAGTGGAAAATGGAGCAAAGGGACTTATTATCAAATAAAAAGTCCTTTGCTTCAATGTTGAAGGAACCCGTGCCTCCTCTTCCTTCGTTCAAAAAAAAATGGGAACCTCGCAGTTATCTTCTCCACGGAGGAGATACAGAGGCTCATAGAGCCATTTGAACACACACTTATTGGGAAATTCTTCCATGGCAGACCACGAGCACAAGAATTACAAGCATTTATTTCTTCGTTGAAGTTTAAGGGGATGGTGAAGTTCACGGATTTTGATGCGAAACACGTTATCTTGCAGTGTTACAAGGAGGATGATTTTCAAAGGTTATGGCCAAGAGGATTATGACAGGTAAATGGTTTTCCTATGCGTATTTTGAAGTGGACGAAAAACTTCAATCCACAAGAAGAACCTCCCAATGCCCCGGTATGGGTTTCTCTTCCCAATCTACCATTGTTTCTATACGGTAAGCATGCATTGTATGCGATTTCTTCTTGCTTGGGGAAGCCGATGCTTCGGGATGAGGCAATAGCCTCTATGACTAGGCCAAACAATGCCCGAGTATGTGTGGAGTGCCATTTGCTAATACTGCCACCCACAAAAATATGGATAGGCAGTGGAGAAGGCGAACTGAGATAGGGGTTCTGGCAGACTGTAATACTTGAGAACCTACCATTTTACTGCCTAGCATGTAAAAGGCTAGGACATGATATGGGTGAGTGCAGGCTAGGGGTAGAAGATAAGGGGCAGGAGGGTAGATGAAGACAGAGATAGATTAGGAAGGAAGAAGGAAATCAGAAGGATAGCTATAAAGAGAAGCATGAGGGAGGAGAATTGCACACAACTTTAGTAATAGAGGAAGGCCAAGATAGGAGTAATGAGGAAAGAAAATTAATAGAGGAGGGAGGAAGTAACAGAAATATAGGGGCAGAATTAGAGGTAGGAAAAGAGGGGGGAGAGTAGAGTGAAAAATATGAAGGTTGGGTGGAAGTAAAAAGAAAAATAAAAGGGGGAAAAAGGTTTAAATCTAGGAGGGTTTTAAAGGAGAACTCGGAGGATCTCAGCTGGATGGATGAGGATCTTCTAGACTTTCCAGAAGAAGAGTCGGATGTGTACAGCTGCCCTCAACTAGGAAGGGAAGAAGGGAATAGGGAGGGAGAAATTAGTAAGCTAAAAGATGATTTAGAAATGTATAAAGAAAATATGGAAAAGTTCACGAGGGTTCAAGCCATGGAAGCCATAAAACAAATGGCTATGCAACTCGAACAGCAGGTAGGATATAAAGGAATTATGCAAATGACTCCTGGCGTATACAAGTCCACAAGGAATAGGAAGAAACATCTAAATAAGACGTATGAGTCTAAGTGTACAATAAGAGCTCAAGAAAAGTCAGGATTCAATTGATAGATGTCTTTATTGGAACATTAGGGGGGTGGAAAATAACCCTTCAATAAATATATTAAAACAATTAATAAAATCCCATAAAATACCCCTAGTAATCATAGCAGAACCAATGGTGCAGAAAGAACAATTAACACCGTATAGTGAATTATTAGGATTTAATAATGCATATGCTAATAGAAATAGTAAGCTTTGGATTATGTGGCATATCTATATAAATATTGTTATAATAAAAGACACAGACAAAGTAGTTCAATTTAAAACAAATCAAAATTCACATGCAATAATTTCGATAGTTTATGCTAAGAATGCTAAAAAAATAGATTCGAATTATGGAAGGAGATGCAAGAAAGAGCTAAAAAAGATACACCATGGATTATAGAAGGAGATTTTAATATAATTAGAAGTGAGAGGGAAAAGAGAGGAGGAAAAACTCATGATAAAGTTGCTATAACACAATTTAATGATACAATTGTGAATGCTAATCTTATGGAAGTAGATTTTACAAGATCAAGATATACTTGGTGTAATAAATAGCAAAAAAGAGGAGCAACCTGGGCAAGATTAGATAGAGTTATGTGTAATGAAAAGTAGATAGCCTCTCAGGGAGCCACAGAGCTGAGACACTTAAACATGACCTATTCAGATCATAGCCTTTTGCTCATAACAAGCCATAAGAATCAGTACATGACAAGTAGTTTTAAATTTCAAAATATGTGGGCAAAGCACACAAAATTTGAAAATGTTGTGAAAGAGTCCTGGACAGAGCCAACAATAGGAAAACCTATGCAGGCTCTATCGCTTAAGTTACATAGATTAAAAATAGTTTTAAAATCATGGAATAAAGAGGTTTTTGGAAACATAAACCAAAAATTAAAGGAGATGGAGGAGGAAGTGGAAAAATTAGAATTAGAATATGAGAATACTCAAAATGAAGATATCAGAAAAAAACTAAGTAAAGCTAAAGGCAAACTGAGACTTAGACTACATATGAAAGAAATTTTTTGGAAACAGCAAGCAAAGATTAAATGACTTAAAGATGGAAATAAAAATACAATTTTTTTTTCAAAATGTGAGTAAAATTAAAGCTCACAAAAACAAAATAAAAGGTATACAAAACAAAGAAGGAATTTGGAGAGAGAATGAAGAGAAAATAGGAACCCTCTTTGAGGAGTTCTTTAAATCTCATTTATGCGACAGAGGGAAACATGAAGGGAATTCTTTAATGAATGAAATTAAAGCTACTATTACTAACGAACAAAATAATAAGATGGAAATGATTCTGACTGAAGAAGAAATTAAAAATGTTGTTTTTGGACTTGACAAGGACAGTGCATCAAGTCCAGACGGCTGGAATAATTATTTCTTCCAGGTCAGTTGGCATCTGATTAAAAATGATCTCATTACTACAGTTGCAAGTTTCTTTGTAGGTGCGGACATACTCAAGGCATGGGCGAAATCGTTTATTGTATTAATTCCAAAGAAGAAATCACCACATAAATGCAAGGATTTTAGGCCTATCAGTCTATGAAATGCTCTCTATAAAATTCTAGCTAAAATATTACAAAATAGGTTAAGTGATATATTGCTATATATAATATCTCAAGAACAAACAGGTTTTGTTAAGAATAGGCTAATGATTGAAAATATAGAACTTGCATCAGAAATGATGAAGAAATTAGCTATAAAAACAAGAGGGAAAAATTTAGTAGTAAAATTGGATTTGTCTAAAGCTTTCGACATGGTAGAATGAGACACACTCTGCTTTTATATGAGGACATTTGGGTTCTCTAAAACATGCATAGATCTAATATATAGATGCATATCGAGTGCATGAGTAAAAGTTATTGTAAATGGAAAGATAAGAGATGAATTTAAGCCAAAAAGAAGTTTAAGACAAGGAGACCCATTGTCTCCTTTATTATCTGATATTTATTTAGAATTATTGATTCGTAATTTAAATAAAAGAATGGCGATATGAAAGATTATTCCATTCAGGAAAATTAATAATACTCCGAGAATAGGTTGTTTAGCTTATGCAAATGACCTTATAATATTCATGAATGCAAACAGAAAATCACGGAGGAATTTAATGGAACTTTTACAAGAATTAGTGACAGAAACGGGGATAATGGTAAATAAAAAGAAAAGTTAGTTTTTGTTAGCAACAAAAACTACAGAAAAAATTACAAGCAAGATAAAAAGTATCACAGGTTTCATTCAAAATAAAGGGGCGTTAGTGTACTTAGGCTGCCCAATATATGAGGGTAGATTAAAAGAGAAGTATTTAACAGTTCTTCAAGATAAAATGAGAAAGAAAATAGCAGGCTGGAAAGAGAATTTATTGGGATTTGGAGGAAGGATCACATTAATTACACATGTACTGCAAAGTACGTGAGTACATATTTTATCAGTCATTCACCCTCCTAAGAAATTTCTTAGAAAATTGAAAATGAAGATGGCTAACTTTTTATGGGGGAAAAAGATGGGAGGCTAAAGCTTCATTGGAAGAACTGAAAGGATATTTGTCAACCAAAAGATGAAATAGGCTTGGGCATTTCTAGTATTCAAGACATAGCCACAACATGGGACTGTCAAGGCTGCTAGAGACTAAAAGAAAGTGATAGTCTGTGGGAAAAGTATATGAGAGCTAAATATGAAGGTGAAAAAGTCAAGAGCTTGAAGAGGGCTTCAAAGAATTGGAAAGCAATGGAAAAATATATAGAATTAGTAGATTCACACTCAATAATGAAAAAGAGTGGCTAGAAACGGACACTAAATCCACAAGATAATTTTACTCTAAAATCGGCAAAAGAATTAGTTAGAAGGAAAAAACCAGTACAAATAATTTTTAAATCAGCTTGGAAGGTAGATATTCCGCATAAAATGTGCTCGTTTTCATGGAAAGCTCTTATCCATGCCTTACCACTTGATAATAACATTTAAAGAAAAGGCATAACAATGGCCTCTAGATGTGACTACTGCTTTGATGCAGTAGAATTTATTGATCATTTATTATATGAAGAGAAAATATCAGTGAAAGTCTTGAATGAGCTAGAAGAAATAAATCAGATTAGATCTAAAAAAGAAGGGCTAATAGAAAGAATTAAAAAATGAGAAAGAGAAAATTCACAAAGCCCTATTAGAAATTGGCTAACCCAAAATCTCCCACATGTAGTTATTTGGAGCCTATGGAAAGCCCGAAACAAAAGCATATATGAGGGAATAGGAATGAATTCTTTTGAAATAGTAAAAGATATTAGAAGGGAAATAAGTAATATATCTAGTTCAAAGCCTATTAAAGTTGAGAATCTAGATAAAGATAGAGTAGTAAAAGACACATGGTCACTTGCCACTAATAAAATTAAGACAAATAGAGTAAGAAGTATAAAATGGAAGAAGCCCCCTGAAGGCAAGTTATCTCTCAATACTGATGGAAGTTTCAATAGGGTTATAGGGGCAACAGGAGGGGGAGGAGTAATAAGAGATTCTCAAGGAATGATTATAAAAGCATTTACTATATTTGGTAGAGCTTCTTCAGCCCTTCACTCGGAAATTAATGCTTTGAAGAAAGGACTATAGGTCTATAAAGACATGAGATTTAAAAATTTGCTAATTCAGGTTGACTCTAAGTTGATAGTGGATTTGGTTTTTAAAAGAATAACATTATGGAAGTTTGAAGAGGAGATTGAGATAATAATAAATCTCATTAAAGACTTAAATGCAAATGTTTCTCATATATATAGGGAGGCTAATGCACTAGCTGATGGTCTGGCTAGAATAGTAGCGGCCAAAGGAGAAAAAGAATATGACGAGAGAACTATACCAAGAAAATTAAAAGGTATAACAACGCTGAATAAGCTTGCATTCCCTTATCTAAGAAAAAACAAGGTAATAGGAACGTAGGCAGGAAACCCTAGTAAAGTAAACATTAATTAGTGTTATAAAGGTTACCTATTTAATCTTAAAATATAATTTAAGATTAAGTGGCAAAGTGTTGTATAGTTGTCTGTGCAAGGGAAGTTTTTTTTTTCGCAGGTAAAGAAAGATGCTCAAATAAAGCGTAACAGTGATTGAAGCTTAAAGGAAGGGAGGGAATTTCTAATGTATTATCTGTTTTAATTTTCTGGATTTTAATAAGGCATGAGTAGAAAATATTCTGCAGGAGTCTGTGATCATTTAATTTGTCTGCCAAGTGTCTGTGTGATTGCTGTTGGGTCTGTATTATAAGAGGTGAGGAGGTGTAGGGGTCAAATGTGAAATAAAGATGAAGACATGTAAGCTATTGTTTAGAAATGAGTAAAGCGAAATAATGCTATTGCCCATGAAAAGCATCAGATGGAGGCATTAAAGCTGCTATCATGCTCAATAAAGGGAAGAGCAAAGTGATTT
Source organism: Sapria himalayana (assembly GCA_029783825.1). NCBI lineage: Eukaryota > Viridiplantae > Streptophyta > Magnoliopsida > Malpighiales > Rafflesiaceae > Sapria > Sapria himalayana. The sequence goes on from JAREIK010002053.1 coordinate 1,189,064, forward strand.
GAAAGAATGAAACAGAATGGAGGCATTAAAGATTCCGGGCAGAAATGGATAATAATTCAACCGAGGGAAAAAGCAGCATGGAGGCACAGCTGTTACAACTAACTTAATTTTCTTTCTGATTGAATGATGCGGGAATGAGTGCCCGAAATAGGAATCACGTATAAAAGCTTGCAGAAAACTGATAGAAGATTGGTGGCAAAAGATATAGAGGCTGATTAGTGGTGGTTACTGAGTGTTTATCAAGTGTTTGGAGTGTGTAAAGGTAGGTCTAATTTTAACGAATCTGTTGAGTTAGAATGAAGACTGTCGTGAGATTGTAGTCGGACTAGTGTTTACTGAGATTGGTGTGTGTTGCAAAGGTCTGCTGAGCTTGTCGAGCTAGGCAAGGAAGGGCGGTCTGTATAGGTAGTGAGGTATGCTATTAAGTTAAAATGAAGTCTGTCTAGTGTTTGTAGAAATGTCAGAGTCAAAGATCAGCAGAGTCTATCAAGTTTGGCAAGGAAGGGTGGTCTGTTGTAGAGTAAAATAGAACCCACGAAAAATGCAGTCAGGTCCAGTGTACACACACAAGAGTAAAGTAATTAGAGTCAAAAATAGTCTGTTTGTAGAAATGTTGGAGTACAATAAGAGGAGGTAAATATAGAGTCTATCTAATTAGAGTCTCAAGGGATGAAGGAAGAGTTTGCACATATAAAAGAAAAGCTACAACAGGAGCTTAAGCTATGAAAGATGTATGGTCAAAGGGAAGGCAAAGATGCAAAAGAAAAAAGCAAAAGAGGGCTAGAAGAGATACCAAAAAAGATTGTCATTCCAATGACAATATGTCGGCATCAGCAGAAAAATAATAAGGCCACAGAAGCCTAGCACAAAAATCAACCCAGCAAAAGTCTAGCACGAGAATAATAATAAAGAGAATGTTCTAAAAATATAATTAATATTACATAACCATTTTGTTTTATTTAGTTAAGAAAGGGTGTAAAAGGGGCAATGGTAGAAGTATGTGGTAATAATGGTATTCCTCATCCAAAAAAAAGAGTTATATTAATAATAAAATAAATTAAAAAAACAAAATGATTTATTTATATTTTCATACATAGTTCTAATTTAAATTTGTTAGAAACAAAAAGAATGAAAAAGATAATGCATATATGTAATAAATTGTCGATGGATAATGAATAGTGGTCCGAATAAATATTGTATGTAATAAATTGTCGACGCATGTATGTAATAAACTGTATGTAATATTTCATACAGTTTATTATCAATAGTGATCTGAATAAATATTCTATCATAACTTTTTCTGCAAACAATGGATTATCAATATTCATCCATTATCGATGTTGTAGTAACAATGCATATACCTCTTAAAATTTTAATTCTCAATGATTAGTTATATACTAACAAAATTTTCAAACCAAAATTTAAAATCTTTATCAAGCTTGACATTAATCATATCATCATCAAAATACAATTCTCTAAGCCTAAATTCCTTTGTATAAATTCTACAAGAATAAGATTGAAGTTATTTTGAATATTAAAATTGCTATGTCAGATACCATGACAAAAATAATGATAATGTAAATTGATTATAAATCTTAATCAATATAAGGTGTAACTTTCTTATAGTTCAACAAGATATATATGTGCAGAATATTATACTCCTAGTCATCTTGAAAATATCTTGATTTTGCTCTACCATATGATCGACCCATAATCACATGAGTGAAAATGGAAAGCAATTTTCTTCCAACACATTTATTCATCAAATACATTTAAATTTTTAGATGGAGAAAAGAATATTATATAATTTCTCAATTGGATATATCAATCTGTATTGCACAGAGCTTGCTATTATGGATTCATATGGTAAATGGATCAGAAATATTTCATAAAGTCGAGACAGCTAGGAAGAAAAACATGCTCATCTGTATATAATTATGGGTATATAATTTTGTAATTGCTCTTTATTTTCATCTGTTATGACATTACAAGCAAGATTCTTAAAAAAAATGCTTATTTCACTCGATGCTTCTCAAATATTTTCTGGAAGTAATTCCATGAATGCTATGGATGTTAGCATTTGTATAAATACATGATATTCATGACTTTTCATTCCAAATAACTTATATTTCTTCGTATCAATACATTTTCTCATATTAGATGCATATCCATCAGGGAACCCAAGCTTTATCAATCATTTGTACCATATTTTATTTGCATCGTTGTCAAAACTATAACAAGCCTAATGAAATTTATTTGTTGATTCTTCCCTATTTAACTTTGGACATAAACAAAAATCTTTTAGATCATCTCTTGATTTGGATTTATTTTTTTCCTCCTACATTCATGATAGTATTAAAAATATTATCAAAAAAAGTTATAAATGTGTATCACATCTAAGTTATGACTAATTATATTGGTTTTCTAATAAGTTAAATCCCAAAAAATGTTTTATTTCTTCCAACCAAAGAGATAATTCTTTAAAATTTATGCATTAATGTAATTAGCATCATCATCTGTAATATTTTTCAAGGAATATTTTTTAATTACCTCTGATATTTCGGCACTAACCTCAAAGGTGGTGCACCTTTTACAACTATATGGCCTTTTCTAAATATCTTAATATTCCTCAGAAATGAATATTTCATATGTAATAACTTATTATGGTTATTAAACCAAATAGTCTTTCCTCCTTTGCTCAAAGAAAATGCATCAAATTCCTCAATGTAGTTAGGACAAGCTAATTTTTCTATAGTACTTCAGCTTTACAATATTAAATAAGTTGGAAAATCACATATAGTTCAGATAGGTGCTACTCGTATTTGCAAGTTTAGCTTTCTAAATAAGTCATATATTTTCACACCATGCTCCCTCAAAATTTTTAACACCGTAATAAGGAATTACAATTAAAACATCCAACTTATATTTTGGAGTTCATAGATCGGGCATAATAACATACAAGAATATGTACTAATCTTTCATGCACATCTAATGCAGTAAATTATATGGTGTAATAATTATTGGCCATAAAGAGTATTGTTTTCCTATTTTCCCAAATGGTTGAAATCTATCTATGCATAGCTTTAATCTAACATTTTAACTTTTATCAGCAAAATATAGATAAATATCATAAAAATATTTTCAAGATAGAGAATCTTAGCAATGTCACATCACATCTTCTTAAGTAGTATGCTATTTGTGCTAACTCATGTTATTAATAGTGAATTTAGTTATAAATAATCTTTGCAAACAAGGAGTCAAAGGAAAGAAATACATTTTCTTATGAGAAATATTTATTTTCGTTATTTTACATGTAGTACATCTTTTGTACTGAAGGTTGTTACAAAATTTACTAGTAATTTTTTAACTATTTCATCTCAATACATCATGCAGTCATTAATGCAACAATGTATTTTTTTATAGGAAAACTCAAACCTCCCATTAACTTCTTTGTATTGTAAAAACTATCAGTTATGATATTATTTTTTGATAATAATTTAGATAACAACTAACAAATTTTATCAAAACACCATTTTAATATTTTTCCTTACAATTCAAAAGTCTAGCTACCAAATATAATTTTAAAAGGCCATATGGATTACTTGGCCAAAACTTTTCTTTTGATACTTTGCGCATTTCATAAACTTATTTTCTTGTTGGTTTTGGGTTATCGTCAATGAAATTCGAATTAAAGGAATGATCGATAACATAATATTCTCTTAATTTGACATTATGAATTTAATATGGCTTTGGTTATAGCTTTAATATGGTTTCACGTTCATTATTGGGATTAATATATTCAATTATAATATTTAAATCAATACTTTTATGTACATAATATTTTGTTGTTGTAGCATAATTATTTCTCAATGTTTATACCAAATATAATAGTCTCTAAAAAATTTATTTTTTTAGATGAAATCGTATAGTGTCCATTTCTTGAAAATTCTAATTTAGACATTTATAGTCTTTACATTGACATCTTATTTTCATTTCATCCTTTAATTGAGAAATCTTTTCAGCAAAATCAACAAACTCATCAAACTCTACCACAAACTCATCAATTAAAAACTCATCTCGTAATCTGACATTCATCATTTGACAATCAGTTCATATAAAACATTTCATTCCTATAATATATAATACCAACGTATATTGAATAATAATAATAATAATATAAATAATGATATATTTGTAATAAAGTTGTTGTAACATATTTATGACATTACATTAATGTCATAAAAATAGTATAGCCACTTCATTAATAGGTAATTTTGCATTTAAATGAGATTATATGGGTTGCATTAATCTATTGGATATTTACTAATAGCCTTTAGTTTTATTTTTTTCTAATATAAAAAAACTAAATATTTCATCTTTATCTATTAAGGATGAAAATGCTAAAATTAAACAAAAATCACATAAACACAAAACATAATCATACATGCCAAAGGAATAAATGAAAAATTATTTGGACAAAAAATAAAAAAATCAATATCATATAATATGTACTGCTCTCTTTAACTTGTATGAACATGAAATCGAGGAGAATGTCCACTTTTATAACATTTAGTAGATTAACACATACCTATGCTACCTACAAACATGTTAAAGTACATCAAAATAAATTCATCAAAAACTATATATATATATATATATATATATATATATATATAACAAACACAATTATATTTATACATAACAAACTAAATATATTTGGAAGTGGATGAGAGAATGTAAAATTTAATGAAATTATCAAAAAATTATTTATTGCATCTGAATTCAAGAGAATAAAGAGCATATTAGAAAAATCAATGTATTTTTTTTTATTTTTAGGGTTTCTATCGAATCATGTGATGATATGTCCATACAATTTTGAAATTCTGATTAGCTATGTATTCTTGTAATTGTCATGAAATAGGCGAGAGGTAATATTAGAAAAATGTGTGTCAATGCATCAAAATAAAAATCTCACATTTTAACATCTTTATTTTTATTTTCACAATCAAAGGTGTATGTGTCCCTGTAAGATTTTGTATGCCCCTATAGAGACCTTGAGTCTTTTAAATTATTGCATTCACTGGATACAAATTAAGCTATATTTTGTTTGTTTTTAATTAAGTATATACATGCTATTTTTGATATTAGGTGTAAAAGTAATAATTAACTAAAAATTAGGGATATTCAAAACGTGGTTACCAAATAATGCTTCATTGTGAAATTAAGAATTCATCATTGTTTTCACTAAAAATGTTGCCGTGAAAATATGGGAGATAAAAAAAATAAATTGCACATCTCAATGATAGATGATTAGGGCGATGTACACAATCACGAAGGAAAGCGATTTCGATTAGGCGAATGGACAATAAAAGATTTGTGATAATTTTGCTAAAACCCTTAAATGATTATCAAACGAAGTGTTCTTTAAAAAAAGTATTAACATCAAATAGTTTTGGAATAAGTTTTTATTTCAAAAACAATAACTGAATTTAATTGTCTCCTAAATTATTATAGTCTAATAGCAATGGATTAACATTTCGTTTAACAAAAGTAATAGGGAATTCCATTCTATTGCTAAATTTGAAACATAATTGTAATTTATTCTAAACTAATTGAAATATAATTCATTTTCATTGTAATTTTTAGAGAAATTATTATTTTGAATAAAAAATTTTTATAGAGGTGAAATGTTTCGTCGTTAATTAATATCATACAAGTTCATCTTCATCCATGAAAATCCCCCTGTGATAATTGCGATGGAAGGTTAAACTGTTTCAATTTTCTATCTATAATTCCTTTTCTAATTTTGTTTTCATTTTATGTGAAATAATCCACGTATTCGAATTATGACTGTTTAATATTCCATTTTTAAATTTTGTAGCAATATTTTTTTTTTCGTTTCTAATCAATTTCAATTCTATTTTTAACTTTAGAAATGAAATTAGGTGTCTTTATTTTTCATTTATATATTGTTGTTCTCTTAACAGACACACACACACACACACATGCACACATGCACACATGCATATATATGTGTATATATATATATATATACTATATATGTTTGTACACACACACACACACACACACATATATATGGGTTTATTTATTAATATAATCCCATATATACATTTATCTCTATTTTTCATTTTATGTAGAAACCTCTGTAAATTAGTATACAAAGGTTTATATAAATATATCGATATATATATATATATATATTCACAAACAAACATACACACATAGAGATACATGTATATATATATATACTCTATTGATTTATATATACATATATTCAGATATATGAATTTATATATGCAAATATTTAGATACACACACACACATTCAAATTTTTAAAAAATAAATTAAAACCATGAAACAAAACATTGTATGAAAATGAAAAGTTGTTTCCAAACTAAGGTTTTTGAATTCGAAAATTACTCTTCATTTTTTTAAAATTTGAATTAAAAAAAATGGTTTTAAATCCATAAAAAATCATTGATTTTGCCATCTAGGGGTCACATGACATAAATATTTTGCTATATATATATATATATATATATTCTAATTAAAAAAATAAAAATCACGAAACTAACTACATTTGAAAAAGAAAAATTGTTTTCAAATTAAATATTGATTTTCAAATTCAAAAATTATAATTAAATTTGTTCAATGTGATTTTTTTTAAAAATTTTGTTTTAAATCGGAAAATCATTGGTTTTCCTATTTAAGAGTCCTAAAACATAAATATTTTAAGTTTTGGATATGTTTTTTTTTAATTTTAAAAATAGAAACAAAACATAAATATTTTCATATTAGGACCACTAAACATAATTTTCCCTAATATCTAAAATTATTTAAAAAACGTCAAAAACCACTTTTACTCTAATATGATGTGTAACATAATTAAAATAGTGAGGTTGTATTTTCTAGGGGGAATTATGTTGCGGGGCGCTCCCCCAAAAATATTTTAAAATATCAAGCTAATTTTTAAATATTTAAAAAAAAGTTACCAAACTCTTAAGAAATTAAAATTTGGGGTACTCTATTGCAATATTCCTAGATTGCCCTTCTTTAAATCTCATCGATCATTTGGTCGTCACCCTCTCATATTAACGAGCTTGATGGAACTCTCGATTGAGCTCGATGGAGTTGATGAGCTCCCATCAACTCCAAGAACTCAATGACGAGCTCTAGGAACTTGACTAAGTTCCCATGCGGCACTTAGATAACTTAACCCTTAGATGTTGTTAAGTCAGTCTTACATTCGTCTTGCTTGTTATGCTTGGCATCTACCCACAACTTGGAAGCAAATAGAATTTGAGAGAATACTTAAAAATAAAAAAAATACTTTATTGAATAATGAAATCTTACAAGAAACTCTCAACTTGGTGGTTTACAAATGAGGTCACATCCTCCTTAAATATATGCATAGGAAAGGGTCTAGAACCTTTGAAGGTCCCCTATAAGTCTGGAGAATTCTATTATATATATATCCAAGAGAATTCTAGAATAATCTAGGATAATCTCCTCCTTCCATACAAGTGTAGACTTCTTCGGAATCTTCTAGAAAGTTCCACATTCTTTGAGTGAGGATGTGACATTCTCCCCCACCAATACTGCAGACGTCCTCGTCAATTTTTCTACCTGGAATTGCTCGATATATTTCTGAAACTACCACAAATTGTTAGTTGGCTCCCAACTGGCATCACTTTTTGGTAGTCCCCTCTATTTTACTAAGTATTCCTTGTTGAGCCGAAAGTTGATCTTCCATATGTCTCAATCTATCATGATATAGTCTACCTCCTTATCATAAAAGGTCACTACTATTGTGAGTGCTCTCATAGTAAATTCTTGGCCTGAATCTTCCTTATTTTTGTGATAAGGCTTTAGATTGTTTTCATGGAAGACATGATGAATCTTCAACCTTGATGGTAACTCAACTTTGTAAGATACCCTATCAACTCATCTAAATTTAGGAAAGGGGCCTTCATACTTCCTCACAAGTTCCTTAGGCACCTTTCGAAGGGACTTGAATTGTTGTAGTAGAAGCTTGACAAGCACTAAGTCTCCGACTTAAAATTCTTCATGTCTTCTTTTCTTGTCAACTCATTTCTTCTTTTTCTTAGCATTCTTCCTAAAGAATAAGCGTGCTATATCAGCTTGCTCATGCCATCACTTAGAAAATTTGTAGGCTGCTAGTCTCCTCCATGTGTATCCTCTAGCTAGGATGTGAAGAGTCATTAGTTGTTGCCCCATGACTATCTCAAATGGACTCCTCCCAGTTGTCTCACTTCTCTATAGATTGTAGGAGAATTGAGCCACATCTAGCATTTGGCCCAGTCAGTCTGATTGACATTCACAAAGTGCCTCAAGTACAACTCTAGTAATGCATTCATCCATTCTGTCTGCCCATAAATATGAGGATGAAAGCTAGTAGAAAAGTGAAGTTTCATGCCCATGAGTTTGAAGAGTTCGGTCCAAAACTTTCTAGTAAAGCATGAGTCCCGATCACTAATGATAACCTTCGGTAGCCACTAATACTTGACCACGTTCTTGAGGAATAGCTTGGCCGTCTCTTCTATTGTGCAATCTTTATGAGCTACTATGAATGTAGCATACTTTGAAAATCAATCCACTACCACTATGATAGATCCATTTCTCTCATACTTGGGTAAGCTGATAATGAAGTCCATAGTGACACTTTACCAAGGTCGCTTTGCTATAGGTAGCGGCTCCAGAAGTCCCTTGGACAAATATCTTTCCACTTTATCTTGTTGACACACAAGACAAGTCTTCACATAAGTCTCCACATCATATCTTATCTATGGCTAGGTAGTAGACAGACTCTAGTAGTGCCCTTATGCATCATTTCCATGGGTGTCCAGCCCATTTGGAGTTATGATACTCTTTGATAAGATTCCTTCTAATCATTTCCCACTTTAGCATATAGAGTCACTTTCCTTTTATGTAGAGCAAATCATCCTCTACCCAAAACTGCCTATTCTTTCCCTCGTGAGCCAATATGATGATACTCTTGGTCATTGTATCACATTACAACCCCTCCTTTATGAGATCTATCATCTCTCCTTGAGGCCGGCTAGCCATGAATACTAGCTCTACTTTGTGGCTTAAGGAATCAGCTACATGATTGGCTATGCCTGACTTGTACTCTAACATGTAGTCAAACTCCACCAGGAAGTCTTATCACCGTGCTTGCTTGGGATTTAGTTTCTGCTGGGTCTGAAATAGCTAGTAGCAATATTATCTGTCTTCACTACAAAGTGTGATCCTAACAAATAGTGTCTCCACTTCTACAAGCAATGAATGATTATCGTCATCTCATTCTCTTGGATCATGTATTGCTTCTCTGTTATTGAGCTTGTGGCTTTCAAAAGCTATGGGGCGTTTCTTCTGCATAAGAACAATGGCAAAGTTAGAAGCATCCGTGTGTACGTCGAATACCTTGGTGTGGTCTGGCAGTGCCAATACCAGCTCCTTCATTATAGCTTTCTTCAAGTTTTCAAAAGATTACTGGCATTTTTCATCCCATGTTCATGATTTACCCTTCTTGAAAAGGTTTGTTAATGGAGCTACTTTTGTTAAGTATCCCATGATGAACCGCTGATAGTAGTTAACTAGGCCCAAGGAAAAACTTAGTTGTGGCACCTTAGTAGGGGATCCCATTCCTGAATGGCTTTGATCTTGCTTTCATTCATTATGAGCTTGTCACCCTTGATGCGGTGTCCCAAGAAGCTCACCTCGTCAAGGAAAAAGGAACATTTCTCCTTCTTCACGTATAACTCATTTTGCCTTAGTAGCTGGAACACCTTCTTTAGATGATTAACATGCTCTTCCAAGGTGTTGCTATATATAACAATATCATCTAGATATACCACCATAAATTAATTCTAAAAAGGATGAAATATCTTATTCATCAAAGTACAAAATATAGTAGGTACATTAGTAAGACCAAATGATATCACCAGGAACTCATAAGAACCATACTTTGTTACATACTCTTTGCCTCATCTCCTTCTGCTATCCTTACTTGGTAGTACCCCGATCAAAGGTCTAACTTAGTGAAGTACCGTGCTTTACTAAGTTGGTCAAATAAATCAGTAATATGAGAAATGAGATAATTATTCTTGACCGTTACCTTGTTGAGTGCCATGTAATCGATGCACATCCATAGTGACCTATCATGCTTCTTTTGGAATAAGACTGGCGTACGATATGGAGCCTTTGATGGTTGTATGAATCCGACATCCAATAATTCTTTTAGATGTCTTCTTAATTCCTCCAACTCTGGGGGTGCCATCTTGTAGGGCCCCATGGTAGGGGGTTTTACTACTGGCTCCAACTCAATCCTGTGATCTTCCTCTCTCGTGGGTGGGAGCCTTTTGGGTAGCACCGGTTGCATTATATCTTTGAATTTGTCTAACACCTTCATGACTTCCATGGGCATAGAATTTCCCATAGGGTCTTCCTTAAAGGTCGCCAAGTAGATCACCTCATTTTTTTTCAACCCATTCTCCAATTGCATAGCCGACAACATAAGCATTTTAGCTTTACCTTCGAAGATGGTGAGAACCATGCATGGAGTCCCCTCTTCTAAGATAGCCATCGAACGTAGAAAAGGCATAGGCATAGCTTTTACCTGGTAATGGAAATCCATCCCGATCACTATTTGGAAATCATCCATGAGTTTCACCATGAAGTTAACCTTGCCTTCCCAAGGCCCAATACTCATGGTCACCCTGCGAGCTATTCCATGTAATGACTTGGCAGCAGAGTTTACTATCTTGAACCATCCGACTTCATTGGATGTTGGAAGCTTGAGTCTCCTTGTCTCCTTCTTTGAGAAAAATGTGTGGCACCGATATCTATCATGACCTTAGTAGACATCCTATTCACCTTGGCCTCCATGTAAATGAGTCTCCTACTTTGATGCTCCTCCTTAGCTTGCTTGATCTTGAGGGCATTCAATAGCTTCATTGACCCCATGTTAGAGATATCATCTTTTTTTTCAATCTCTTTCTCGATCATGACATTTAGGGTCTTTCTTTTAGGACATTCACGTGCCCAGTGTGGTCCATCGCACAGAAAGTAATTGGTTTTTGGCTTGAAATTCCTGTGCTTATCCCCACCATTTCCTTCTTTGTTGGTAGAAGTCACTCTTGATCCTTCTTCAGCATAATAGCTTTTGTATCCCCTGTCTCCCCCACATTTGGCATGGCCATCCTTGAAGGATGGCTTGGTTTGAGAAGAGTTTCCCCTTCGGAAATCCATGAGTGACTCTGCTACTATAATGGTCATGGCTAAGTCTTGAACACCACGTCTCCTCAATTCTTGTTTGGCCCAACCTTGTGGGTTCTCCATAAAATTAAAGAGAAGTTATTTCTTATTCATATCAGGAGCCTCGAGCATCAAGGAAGAGAACTCCTTGACATAGTCCTGAATAAATTCCATGTGTTTGAGATGTCAGATCTTTCAACGAGCTATGTATCTCGTATCTTCTGGATAAAACTACTTTTTTATCTCTCTCTTGAACTTGACCCATGTGTCTATGGTGCACATCCCTCTTTCAATCTCTATAAATTTTTTACGTCACCATAAAGTTGCATTATCAGTGAGATAGAAAGTAGCAGTGCATGCCTTTGTTGTCTCATCGGTTAGTGATATTACCTCAAATAATTCTCTAGCTCTTTGGCATCCCGTTTTCTCATGAAAGTGTGAGGCCTTGGCACATCCACACTTTGGGCCTCATGAGTGGGCATAACCTGAGCCGACAATATCATCTTGTAAATTGACACTTCTTGTTTCAGCTCCTCCTCATGCTTGGTCAAGACCTCCACCCTTGATTCTAAGCTAGTGAGCATATCCATGACCTTTATAAACTCCTCATACGACACCACTGGGATCGGCGAGATTTGCATCACCTCTTTAAGGTCTAGGATCTGTATCTTGAAATCCTTCATGACCTTCTCCATGATTTGCTCCATAAGATCGAACCCTCTTTGGTGTCTACCATGGTGACCTCTAACCGGGTCACTCGACTATCCAAGCTTGTGAGAGGATCATGAGACTTGTCCTTCTTTCCCCTTCCCTTAGCTAGAGGATCAGGGTCTATTCCCCGAACTTGCTCGGCAATTTTCTCCAAATGAAAGCTTGATATTATATTCACCAAGTTAATCTAACACGTTGTAACATTGCTCTGATACCAACTATCATAGACTTAGTAGTCTTTTTGCTAAGTTTCCATGCGGTACTTAAACAACTTAACCCTTAGATGTTGTAAGTCAGCCTCACTTTTGTTTTTCTTGTTATGCTTGGCGTCTAATCACAACTTGGAAGCAAAAAGGATTTGAAAGAACACATGAAAATAAAGAAAACACTTTATTGAATAAAAAAATCTTATAAGAAACTCTCAACTTATTGGTTTACAAATGAGGCCACCTTCTCCTTAAATACATGCATAGGAAAGGGTCGAGAACCTTTGGAGGTTCCCCATAAGTCTAGAGAATTCTATTACATATATCCAAGAGAATTTTAGAATAATCAAAGATAATCCTTCCTTCCATACAAGTGTGGACTTCTTCGGAATCTTCTAGAACTTTCCGAATTCTTTGAGTGAGGGTATGACATCCACCTCCATCGAGCTCGACAACGAGCTCCAACAAGCTCGTTAATGGGAGAGGGTGAGAGCTAAATAACTAATGAATTTAATGAAGTACAATTTAGGATTAGCATACTTTTTTAAAAAAATTTTAATTTCTTAAGAGTTTGGTAATTTTTTTTAATATTAAAAGATTAGTTAAATATTTTTTTAATATTTCTGGGGAGTACCTGAATAATAAAGTGTCATAGATTAGTTACAATTTTTGATTCTTCGTTCAACATGATAACATACCCTAAAACATAAATTCCTTTTTTTATTCGAGTATGTTTTCACGCTGAACGGAGAATCAAAATTTCAACCATAAAAATGGTGAAATCACATAATTTTCATGCTGAAACAAAAAAATGGAATGCTGCATAGTTCTTCTTCGATCCCTCGTTAACATCTACTAATTTTTACTTTGTTATTCGGATATGTTTATCAATGAATTTTATATTTTAATTTTGTGCGGGTATTTTTTCTCAATGAACATCATTAATTTGAATTTTTACGTGGAATATGTGTGTATGTATCTATGTATGTATTTGTCGGCATGTGTTTCTATATATACGTGCACAAATTTGTGTTGGGATTTTATATGTTTTTAGTTTTGATTTGTATACACACAACACTTGTGTGTATTTGTGTGTGTGATATATGTATGTATATGAATTTGTGATAGGTAAGGTTTTTTCTCATCTCTAAAAATAGATTTTTACAATTTACTATACAAATTATTTTTTTGTCAAAAATATCTATTTTTGGATGGGGTAGTGGAAATAATTTTAATTAGTCAATTTGTGTTAATTGCTTTTTATTTAATTAATAGTTCATTATAAACAAATAATTTAGTAATTGTTAATTGTTTATTCGAGATTTTTATGTTAATGTTAAAATGTTGCAATTAAATTTAAATTAAAATTACATTTAAGTATTTAAATATGTGTCTTTATTTATCAATTTGTTTTGATGCGTGCAATTTTAAAAGATTATAATTAAAATTGAAATAAAATAAATATTTAAAATATTAAAATTTTTGTATTTATTTATTTATTAGTTAAATGTGTGCAATGTTAAACTATTATAATTAAATTCATAATAACATTAAAATTTAACATAATAAAATATTAAAATATTAAAATATTAAAATATTAAAATATTAAAATATTAAAATATTAAAATATTAAAATATTAAAATATTAAAATATTAAAATATTAAAATATTAAAATATTAAAATATTAAAATATTAAAATATTAAAATATTAAAATATTAAAATATTAAAATATTAAAATATTAAAATATTAAAATATTAAAATATTAAAATATTAAAATATTAAAAAAATTTACTTTAATAAAATTTAAAATATCCATTTGTTCCAATTCAAATTTAATGAAAATCAAGATTCAAAATGTTAAACTATTTATATTTAGCTATCTATTTGTTGTAATGTGTATGGTATTAAAATGTTACAATTAAAATCTAAATAAAATTAAGATTTACAATGTTAAAGTAATTTTATTGTTTTTTTGTAATGTGGATAATGTTCAAATGTTAAAATTCAGATTTAAATTAGTTATTTCATTTTAATTTTTATTTCTTTATTTTTTATGTTATATTTATGTATTTATAATATTTTTTTTTATAATTGAATTTAATCATTATTTTTCAATATATATAATTAAATTTTAGTAAATTTATACATTTCATAAATATTTTTATTATCCAATGAAGAGGTAAGGTATGAATTATGATATTTATTTGACTTTTAAATTTTCACTAAAAATTAGGAAAATTCAAAGATAAATTATCAAAATCATATTAAAGGGTAAAATTGTATTTTTGATTTAATTCATTCTTTTGGGCAATTAATTTGTAAACTGATTCTTTTAAGTAATTATTAAACATCATTAATTTTTTTTTTCATTAATTTCTTTTTTGATTTTAGTATCATTAATAAATGAGTTATGTATTTCGGTGTACTAATATAAATAATTTTAAAAACATATTTTTTTCAATATTAAAAAATTTGCATCTAAAATAAACACTATTAATTTTTGGTGTACTGAAACGCATCAACACGATTTTATCCTTGTAAATTTTTTAAAAAACTAAATATAAAACAATGATTTTTGAATTCAAAAAGTACTTGTTAATTTGAAAATCAGCTTACCAACATATATATACTGCTTTTTGTACTGAAAAGTAGTGTTCAAATTTTTTTGTTTTTTAAAATCAAAACAATATATATATATATATATAATAATAATAATATATAAAAAAAATTTATACATATAGGCTTTTATATAAATGTATGTATATATATATATGTCAGTGTCTTGAAAAATATTTTTTAAATGCCTTGACGTGCGCCTAAATGTGAGTCATTCGTAAAATGTCTCAAGTCAAAAAAAAATGTATACTCGATTGAGCTCCACATGATCTCCACGATTGAGTTTGTGCAGATCCAGTGAGTTCCATCAAGCTCCACAATGGAGCTTGTGCAGCTCTACGGAGCTCCATCAAGCTTTTTGTGGAGCAAGAGAGAGTGGCAAGGGTGAGGGGAGCTCCAGTGAAGAGGAATCTTAAAAAAATATTATAAATCATAATATAAATATAATTAATAAATATTTTATAGATTATAATATATTATAAATATATTATAATAATTTTATAATATAATATATTATAAATTATAATATATTATAATTTATAAAATATTATTAATTATATTTATAGTTAAGGAGTATCTTAAAAAGGCTTTTTAAAATTTTGCTTTTTTATTTTTTTCTTAATGTTATTTTATTTTATATATTTAAAAATATTTATTAATTATATATTTAGATGCTCAAAAAATTTATGTCTTAACAACACGAGACTTACGCCTTGTCTCATGAACACAAAAATATCTCGTCTTAAGTTTTTATCTTTTAAAACTTTGATATATATTTATATATACATATATACATATGCTTACACACACACACATACACACCCACTGGGTGTATATATGTAAGTATATATAGATTTGTAGATTTATATGTATATATAAGTATGTATATATATATAAATATAAATGTTTATTTATATTTATAGCTATATATATATATATGTATGTATGTATGTATATATGTGTGTGTGTGTGTGTGTGTGTGTCTTTTTATTTATATTCATTTATATATATACACATAGATACATATATATAAACTGATATAGAAGTTTATATATATTTTATATATGTATAAATATAAAAGGCTATTAATAATGTGTGTGTATACATATATATCTTTTTATGTATATATGTACACACACACTCTCGCATATATATACACATACATATTTATATATATGTATGTATGTATGTATCTATATGTAAGGATACATATATATTTAAACAGTTTTATATATATATATATATATATACACACTTACACACACACACACCTATATATGTAGATGCCTGCATGTATATACACACACCTATATATACCTATATATTCATACCTAAATGTGTGTGTGTGTGTGTATACACACCCACCTAAATGTATACATACACACTTATATATATGTTTAAATGTGTGTATATATATATAAACATGTATATATATATATGATTATATATATTAGCCTATATACATATATAAACTTTGATATGTATCCTCTATATATATATATATATATGATTATATATATTAGCCTATATACTGTATAAACTTTGATATGTATCCTATATTTATTTGATTATATATATTAGCCTATATATATGTATACACTTTGATGTATATATATATATATAACTATAAATAAATATATGTAAGTTTTGATAAAAAAAATGAAAATATTTTTGGAAAACTACTTTTTGATGAGAAAAATAATTTTCTTTTGAAAATTACTTATTGTTTGAAAATTAGTTTTATTTTTTTAGTAAACATTAAATTACTTTTCAAATTGAAAATTATTTATATATTAAAATAGTGTATATATAAAACTATAAATAAATGTGCGCGCACACACACACACACACAACTATAAGTAAATTATTGTTTTAGATTTAATTTTTTTAAAACGCGTAGGTTTTTAATTTGAAACAAATTTTTTAAGGCAAAATTTTTGTTCTTTATTTATTTTTTTTAAACGTCTGAGGTAAAATTAGGTTGCTGGTTGATGCATTTCAGTGCATTAAAAATTAATAATCTTTGATTTTTTTTTTATTTTGTTAATTTTCAGAAAATATATAATTTTAATTATTTTGTGTTTAATGCCTCAAACACAAATTTATCTTCAATAAATGTGCCATGAGGTGAGTAATTATAAAAGAGGTAAATGGGGGTTAAAAATAATGATTAATCAAACTTCTAGGATGCACTAGAGGTGTCAAACAGGCCGGCCCGGCACGGCCCGGCCCATTTTTTTAGGGCACGAATGTGCTACCGTGCCTGGCCTGGCACAGTTTAAAAATATCCGGGCACGGCACGGCCCGTAGGCACGGCAGGCCGTGCCGTGCCGGGTCGGGAGCCGGGACCGCGGGTCGGGATCCAATCAGACCCGACCCACGGTCTTTTTTTCGGGAGGGGCAGGGTCACGCCCACGCGTGCCCGCGTGAAACCGGCACGGGAAGAACCCGTGCCACCGTGCCGTGCCACGGCACGAGCCGGGCTGGGCCAGGGACGGCACGGCTCGTGCTTAACCCTGGCACGGCACGGGCTCGGGCACGGTTTAAAAACGTGCCGGGCCGGCCCAGGCACGGCCGAACCATGCCGTGCCTCATGCCGAGCCGGGCCGGCCCGGTTGACACCTCTAGGATGCACATCACATGACATAATAGATGAGAGATTTATTATAAAAAAGAAAAAAAACGAAGGATAAAATAAAAAGGAAAAAGAAAGTATAAAAGAAAAAGGGAAAAAAAATGTATAAATGAAAGGAAATAAAAAGAAGGGGAAGGGGCATGTGCTTTTGAATGAGGTGAGGAAAAGAGAAAAGCTTCAAAATATACTAATTCTTATATTTTTTGAAAAATCAAAGAATTAGAATAATTTTTTTTCTATAAAGATCTTCCTTTAAAAGTTAATTTAATGAAAACTATTTTTTTTTTACTTTCTTTTTTCTCTTTTAGGGTATGTTTGTTTTTTGTGCGGACATAATTTGCTTTTGGTATTCAACTATTTGTTTTTCAAAAAATATATAACTTTATAATGCATTAAAAAAAAAGTTATGAATAGAAAAATTTAATATATTTAGTTTTTTCTATTCAAAACAAATTATTTAAAAAAATTATTGTTACCGAAAAAATATGAGAGCTAATAATAATACTATTACGGATGATAACGGGAGGTTTAATACGAGACTACCTCATCTTAACGTGGCTCATTTATTTTTTTTTTTAGTTTTACCTCATTACTATCCATGCTAATTACCTAATATTAAAAAATATACAACTTATTACTTAATATTATTAAGTACCATTCAACATTAAACTAGAAAAAAATTTATTCAATATTAAGTAAAAAAAAATAAACACTATCTTAGTGTAATGTACGTGCGATAATGTGTTGTGTATGAGCTTGAAGTATAGAAGGAATTAACGTGTGATTGAATTTAAGTTGCTATAATATATAGAAGAGCACCATAATTAATTCCGACGGATTCAAGATAATATTTACTATGTTATTTTGAGAATTTAGGTATTTAATTATAAATTATTATTTATATTTAATTAAACATTTAAGCCATAAATTTGATTATTTATTTTAGTATTTTATTTTAATTTACTTATGAGTATATTCTACCAAAACTTTTTGGTTTAATATAATTATTGGGGACCTTTGAATTTTAAAAATATATGTAGTAAAAATATTTTTCAGACTAACAAAGAATTGTGATTGGCCAATTATTGAAAAAGTAAAATAAAGTTTTATGATTAGAAAAAAATGTAACATAATAAGTAAAAATAAAATAAAATTTTGGAATAATGTAAACTTTAATTTTTACTGAATTTGAATAATTAAAAATTTTTGAAAATTGTAAGAAATATAATTATGTTTATTCCAAAAAATAAATTTTATTAGAAATGAATATTTAATTTTTGTCATACAAAAATATATTTATTTAGGACTCAAAATTTTATCTTTGGCAGATTTGAATAATTTATATGAGTAACTTTATACCCACAAATTAATTCTACAATGATTTAGTAAATTCAAATTATTGTTCTCATTTTTAACCAATCGGTGTACGTGTGCATGAACTTTTTTGCCAACTTTTTTTTATAAATAGAATTAGACAAATATATTTTATCAAAAGAAAAATAATTTATATTATATGTAAATTAACATGAAGAAGAAAATGTTCTCTTATACTCATTTTGAATTCATCTTCATTACATAAGATTTCAATTGAAAGTGATTCGTTTTAAAAATTTATAATTTTCATAATTTTTTTTTATAACTAAATAGATAATAATCATTCACCACATACGACAATTTTCATTAAATTGTCTTGCCATCTCTTTCTTCTCTTGTCATGGATGGTGGCCAAATCCAAATCAAATTCTATCCTCTTGTTTGTCATCTCTTCCTTTTCCATGGTATTTCAATTTGAACATAAATATCAAATATTTGGCTCATGATATTTCTTTTTTAAAGATTGATATTAATGATGCTTGAGTGACCTCATATATTTATTGTTTTCTTAGTGATATTTTTCAAAAAATATTTGTAGATGGGTAGATATTCTTCTACGTGTATTTTTTTTAACTCAACCAAGATAATTATTTACAATATCAATATTGAAAAGCAATATCAGCTTAACATCAAATAAGAAAATTTAAATAGTAATCAAAAATTATCAAGCAATTTTAAATATCTAAATTTATAGGTATCAAATGGGTAGGGTGGCCCGGGCCGTTGCCCTGCATGGTTCAGTCGTGCCTAGCCCGGTAGGATACGATATAGTGCCTTGCCCGGGCGCATGCCAAGCAGACCCTTTGCATGAATCGTGCCGTGCCGAGGGTTTTCGGCCCGAGTGCCTTGCCAGGCATGGCACAGATGCCAGGCACTTGAGCATGGCACAATAACTTGCACCGAATGATACCCGATGGGGGGAAGGACGCAGCCACGCCTGTCGGGTGACGATGGCCTGCCACCTGAAACTTTAATTTTTTAAAAAAGACACAACCCAACCCAAACGTCTCCGATCTGACATAGGTGGATTTTGGACAATGTGTCGTGCCTAGCATGCCTTCCAAAAAATCGTGCAGTGCCAGGCACGGCACGGCAGCTCGATTGGGCCCGAAAAAATGGCTCGAACAAATTCAGCTCGTCCCGTTTGACACCTCTATCTAAATTAACAAATAATCTTTTCTAACATTAGCACTCACTCAATACGATATATTAACACATTCATACTCAACACATTCAATACTCATGCATCTATAAGTGTTGCTTTGTTATGCAGAACTTAAGTGTTGTAGTTTATAATTTTCATAGATTTATCATATCTATGAACACATATAAATTAGATTAATTCACATGAGAGCAAGATTTTTCAACAGTAAAAATCTTTTTTGAGACCATACGAGACAATAATCTTTGATTAATGTTCAAAAAAATAACATGATCATTCATTAATTTTCTACTAGGCTATAGTAAAAAGTTATATATGATCATTCAACTATGATCATTCATGAGAAGATATTATAAAAAAAAATAAGTACTTCTAAAAATTAAAAAAAATAGGCTAAAAATATTTTTAACGGAAGTATTAACTGAAATGGGATATGCCGAGAAAAGACATAAGATGATATTCGATTAATGAGATAATTTGTGATTAATTTCATATTTTTCTAAGAATATTTTAAAATATTTTTATAAAAAAAATTTTGTGCTATTTCAATTAGATATACATATACATATATATATATATTATATATATATTTTCTATGATCTCATTTTCTGAGTTGTTTATATACAAAATTTGATGTCTGATTCCATGTTCTAGAGGTCTCAATTGGGCTATGTCAGCCTGGCATGACAAAATGGGAGGTAGGATTAGCTCATCCTAAAAGTTTATCTTCCTCAATTGGGTGTGCTGGGTTGGATCGTGTTGTGCTTGATAGAGGGTATGGCCAGTCACTACCTTTGCCCCCTCACCTTGGCTGGCTAGTTGCTCTCTTTGGACTTTCGCACAGGTCAATCATCCAGTCCCTAGTGCCTAGTGCAGTCTAGTGGCCATTACCAAGTGTCACTTGCCAGGTCAGGACAATCCATCATCCAATGCCTTGTGGCCATTACCTGTGACACTGGCAGTAAATAATTAAATGTTACAACAACAATAACATGTTAGTCTAGTTCTTTAATATTTTGACTTGTCTATATGGTTCAAAGCTTCACATCTCAAGCTTCTAGTCATAGCTCGACTATTGTATATGTAATTTGTTTTTATTTAATAATCTATTTGTATCACAAAATATTTTTCTATTTTAATATTTTCATGTAAGTACAAGAAATAAAATATTCAAAGCCCGGGGATGCAGCAGTAGCACAATAACGAAGGTCCCGCTGTCCGGTCAGCGGACCAAAATTTTTGGAGCAGTGCCTGACCCGTTCCATGATCCGACCCGCCGCAGTTAAATGAACCGGATGTTTTTTTTTAATATAAAACGATTTGTAATTTTATTTTTCGAGCGGCTGTTTTTGACCCGTGGAACTGATCATCGTCCCTCTCTTCTCTCTGCGTGAATTTTCGCGACTGCAGTGTGCTGCATACTGTAAGATGTTTCTGTTTTGGTTTTAATCTGTAATGCAAAAGCATTTTCTGGTGGATGTAGCTAGTCGTACTAAGCGACTAGTGAACCACGTTATTTTCGGTGTTGATTTTCTCGTTTTTGATTCTATTGTGGATGCTTGCTGAATTGGGATTATATTGCTTGTTTTTTTGTGTTTTCTATTGTTTCTGTTTTTAATCTCACTAACGTGGAAGCGCAATTACCCAACATCGACCATTTTATAACTATATTTCAAAACTTCTTACAAGATAATGAATGTCATGGTAAAACCTAACCCATCAATATTCAATTTTTGACTTTCTTTCATGAAATATTTGCTTTGTCAAATTTTTTTGTTGATTACATTGGAATATCAAGGCAAACTATTTCAAATAATTTAAGAAATTGTTAGTCGAGAATTACCAAGTCATACAAATTACTCAGACAACCTTTTATGAAGAATGCTCAAGTGTGTATTCTAATTTGAGTAATAATTTTTATCTAGGGCATGTATCCCTTATTTGGGGCATGTATTTCTTAGGTATTTTAGGAAGTTATTGGGACCATGTATTTCTTATTTTTTTTATCATTATCTGTATTAAATTTTAATTACCCTTTTTAAATATTAATTTGTCATAATTGATGATTTCGATGCTTATTAATTTTTATTTTTGAATAGTGAATAGTTATGTCGATCATATCAAAAAATTCCCATATTTCTATAATTTTTTTTTGAAAAATTCTATTCTATCTTTCGAAACTATTGAAAATGTGTTTGATTGGTATTCCATTGAATTTAACTGTTCATAAAAAACTTGATGCATGATTTTTGGTTATATTATTTTTCTAGATAAATACATTAATACATATGATTATTATGATATATTCAATCCATTGATTTTTAGTGTGCATTATGTCAAAAAATTATTATATTTTTATAATTTTTTAGTAGTAATTCTATCTTTTGAAATTGATGAAAATGTGTTTGATTGATAGTCGATTGAATTTTAGTGTCCATAAACCAACTTGAAGCATGATTTTTGGTTATATTATTTTTCTCGATCAATACATTAATACATATGATTAATATGATATATTCAATTAATTTTGGAGTATTTGAATCTAAAATATAATTTTCATGTGATGACGAAAGCTAAGAAAGTACTAGTTTTCATTTGATTTCAAAAGTTTTTTATATTTTTATTCATTTAATTCACGTAGAGGAGTTACATCAAAAAATTATATGATTTGTTATGTTTTAGTAATAAAATATTTAATTATTTTTGAATATATATTGATCACATTTGTGAAATTTTGATGGATAAAAAATTTTAATCTTTAATTTTCTTATAAATATAAGAGCTTTCACCACAAAAAAATATCTTTATTGATGCATAAAAATGCTTTGATGAGTATTAGTAAAGGAGATTGATGATGCTTCTGTGAGCCATCTCTAGAAGTGTCATTGGAAAATTTATTAAAATTGTAACATTTTTAGAAATGACATAATTTCTTGAATTTTTAATGACATGGAAATATATTATAATATTTGTAAGTGTCATTATTTATTAAAAGTTTATGAAATGACTTTAGATGATGCTTTTGAAAGCATCATTTAATTACATTTTTATTTAAAAAATTTGTGGGATATTAGGTGTGAATACTATGAATATTTCTTGTATTTTATTCATATTTCAATTTGTTTAGGAATATTATGTACATGATAGTCTTCTATTATATTTCGGAATATGTTTATATGTTTCATTTTTCAATTGTATTCCCTCTTGTATATATAGGGACTCAATTCTTCAATAATGATATAAATATAACTAACTATTCAGTTCTCTCTACTCTCTCAATTCTTCATGATATCGGAGGAGGAAGTGATTTTTGCTTGAAAACAAAGAAAAAATCTATTTTTTTTCGGCAAACTAATTGTTCTGAGGCTGCATTTTCGGCAA
Source organism: Sapria himalayana (assembly GCA_029783825.1). Classification (NCBI taxonomy): domain Eukaryota; kingdom Viridiplantae; phylum Streptophyta; class Magnoliopsida; order Malpighiales; family Rafflesiaceae; genus Sapria; species Sapria himalayana. The sequence continues at coordinate 1,212,450 of JAREIK010002053.1, forward strand.
AGTAATTGTTATGTGGCTGCATTTTTGGCAACCTCACTTCCGGCCACCATCTCCAATCAGCACCTACCCCAACAGGTGTGTTTCCTCCCGGGGATCACTCTGGTTGAAAACTCGTCGACAACCTCTATCCAATCAGCACATGTTCCAGACACATGCCGCCACAAGTTCCAGACACTACAATCACGTGCTGACCCTTCTTTCGTGCATGATGATGGTATATGTAATCTCCAATCTTGACGTCCTTTCACCTGTTGAGTTTTCTTTCTCCGATCTACGATCCTATGTAGGTGGTTCCTCCAAAAATTGATGTCCAACATGACTTTTCATGGTTTTTTCTCTTTGAAAACATTGTTCATCGAGTGTTTTATGTTCGATGACTGGTATAAGTACTAATTTTGAGGTGGTTTTCCACTCCTCTCATCACTTAGACACTGATTTCGACTTCCGCATTAAGGTTGTACATCTTTAGAAGTACATCTTTCAATTTTTTTGTAACAAGTTTCAATCTTTCTTGAGATTTGCCAAGTATGGCAGCATAGAACAAGGGTTAGACCACTTCGATCATCTCTGACATCACTATCCAGAGGATGTGATTAGATGACAATTCTATCATCACAAACAATATCTCATTCCCTATCACCAGCCATAAGCTGAATGAGAATAATTATCTATAATGGTAAAGTTTGATTCGTATGTTCATCAGCAGAAAAAGAAAAAATGACAATTTGAATGGAGAATTCTAATCCCTGGAACCCGAGGATGCCTCCTATCAAAGATGGAAGATGAATAATACCAAAAGTCATGGTTGATCAACTCTATGATAGTTGTAACTGGAGAAAATTGCTTACTCTATGAGACATTGCATGAGATCTGAGAAGCTGCACGTACGTCTTACTCCACTCAAGACAATATTGTAGTAGTGTTCGAAGTCATAACAACCATCCATGAGTTAAGATAAAGTGATTAAACTATTACTCAATATTATACTATCTTGTCTCGCCTATGACAATTGCTTTATTCAGTCCACACGCAAGTTTTGAGCAACGCCGAAGTTAGACAATGATTCAAATGAATCATTGTCTAAGACATGATTATAAAGTTCCTTGCTGGGCTAAACAAAAACCTAGATGATGTCCAGGGTCGTGTATTTGCCATCAAGCTCCTACTAGGCCTTTGTGATGCATTCTCAGAGTTACATAGAGAGGAACTCCGAAAGTAGGTAATGCTGGAAGGTGTATAGGGTTCGAAGCACTCTCTAGTCTTGGTTGCAAAAGATCACTCTCTACTGATGGTATCAAAAAATAGAATAAGTTATGACAAAAAGAAGGGTGATAGACCATGGTGTGATCACTACAAGATGCCTCAACACACTCGTGACACATGCTGGATGATTCATGAAAAGCTTGTTGATTGGAAGCCTAAGAAAAGTTATGGAAATATTGATGTGGGCAAAGAAAGCAAACATACTTTAGTCCCTGCATTTAGCACAGAGCAGATGGTAGACACTTTGACAGTAATGGTTCAACTGTTTCAAAATCAGAAAAGCTTATTCTTGGGTTTCATTGCTGCCAATAGTAATCATTTATGTTTTAATACCATACAAAATAAGGTGTGGGTCATGGACTATGGTGCTTTTGATTATATGATAGGAATAAAATATCTATTTACATCTTACCATCCTTCCGATAGATAGTTGATAGTAAAGACACATATAGATCGATCTCTCAGGTTGAGGGCATTGGGTCAATATCGGTGATCAATGTCATCATTTTACATGATGTCCTCTATGTTCCTAGATTATCTTGTAACATGTTGTTAATTAGTAAATTGGTTAAATATATAAAATGCATTGCTTACTTTATCTCTTATGTTTGTAAATTTCAAATTATGATATTGATGATGAAGATTGACAATGCTAAGATGGTTAATGGACTCTATCAAATTCAAACTGGCAAATTCGAGTCTAGACAAATTTCAGGGGTTGCCCATTTATCTACTCAAGGTGATCATTTAGAATCAAATAAAGAAAGTGAAGTTGTGTTGTATTACCTTCGATTAAAACATTCAAATTTTGTTTACATTTAAAAATTGCATGTTTCATTATTTATCAATAAAAGCATAATTTTTTTTAATATAAAGTTTGTCAATTATCAAAAATATGTTCGCATCTCTTATCCAATGCACTCATATGCACCATCCCAACCTTTCTATCTTATTCACAGTGACGTATGGGGACCTTCATGGATAAAATATATTAAAGGTACCTGATGGTTTGTCTTGTTTGTGGATGGTCACACCCGTCTCAAATGGGTATATATCATGAAAGAAAAAACTGAACTAAGTACCTTATTTCAATAATTTCACACTATGATTCAGACCTAGTTTCAAACCAAAATTCAAGATTTGCAGACTAACAATGATAGATATTTCTTTGAGCACTCTTAGAGAGACTATCTATCAACACAAGGAACCATTTATCACAACTCTTATGTTGAACACCACAGTATGATGAGATAGTTGAGCACAAGAATAGACACATCCTTGATGTAGTTCATTCCTTGATGTTTACTACCCATGTCACTCACCATTTATGTGGAGAAGGTATCTTATATTAGTTTATCTCATCAATCGAATATCTTATCAGGTCCTCTAGTTCAAAATCTCTCACCAAATACTTCTCACTTCATTTACACACACTCAAGTCATGCCTATCTTTTCATTTAAAATATTTGGGCATTCTATATTTGTTCACATCCACTCGCAGTATCAGTAGAAATTAGATCATAGAGCACTTAAATATATTTTCTTGGAGCACTCACATTCTCGGGAAATGTTACAAAATGTTACTGCCAATCCACAAGCCGATTCTAAACATCCATGAATGTCACATTCTTTAAAAATTAATCATTTTATCCCAAACCCGATATCCAAGGAGAGAGAAATATATCTCAAGAATATTAGGCTCGAAAAGTTGCACCTCTCACTTTTTTATGTAGCAAGTCAGCTTGTCCAAATCCTACTTTGTCTAATGATCTCTTTGAGGAACATACATTGGTATAATTATATTCATATAATTAATATTTTCTAATTCTTATATATGCAGTATAGTTAACTGGATGAGTTTCAATAGACAAGAAATCAATAAAACTTACGTGGAGTATCCATTGGAGCATAAGATAAAACACTAATTTTTTTGAGAAAGTATATAAATTTGAAAAGTTCTTTTGTCTAGAACTAATTGATGGTACTCATTGAATTAAGTGATTCTCAATTTATTATATCTCATAATATGAATATCATTCACATACATAATTAGCATGATCAACTTATCATTTGAGCTCTTTTGGAAAAATAAAAAAAAAATTTCATATTTGTGCAACTCAAAAGAGGTAATTATTAGTTAGAATTGCAAACATAACTATTAGTGATTTTTTCAAATTATATATTTCTTCCTCAAGGTTAGCATAAAAAAGATATTTTTTATATCTAGTTGATGTATCTTTTATCTGCAAGATATTGCCGCTGATATAATAATTTGTAACGAGATTATCTTAGCCACTTAAGAAAAAGTATTATTGTTATCAATACCAAATGTCTAAGTAAATTCTTTAGAAATAAATTTTACTTTAAGTGATTTATCTTCTTACCTTGAACGGTCTTTACAGTGAACATGCTTCTACAATAAATAATACATATTCTCATATATCATGGTACCAGTTACTAGGCTTTATCAGAGTGAAGAACATTTATCTTTTCTAATAAGATGTTACATCATGCTATGTTAATGTCTCAGAAGGAGACCTATGTAGTTAAGTACCATTAAGATAAGTAATAAAATAGGTTAAAGAAGAGATAATGTATGTGTAAGATATTATCTCTGAAATCTGATGTTGGATATAATATATATGTTTCTCTTAGAGAGAAATTAGAAGGTTAAAATTAGAAGGATCAAATTTCTCATGGGACTTTCCTCTATTTTGAATAAATTTTGCTTCTTCCATTCTCTTAGCATAGATTCTAATTTTTGTATGGTCAAATCTATTTAGTCTTGACTCATCCTGAATGGGGAGTGAAGTAGACTATGGAAAAACTAAATCATATGGATTAGAAGGAGGTTCTCTTTCTAAGGAAAATTTCATTCTCTCCAGATTCAATTTGTCTTGTACTTGTTGGTATACATGATGACTTAATGTTAGTTTCATTATAATAGAAATCATCACTTTTAGATATAGCCAATAGATCACTCTTTCTTCTAATAGGCTAAAAGAGATTATAGAAGAATAAGAAAAAGAATAATAAATTCATTTATATTTTTTAGATCTTTGCTCTATAAGTTGATTAAAGAATGATTTAAGTTCAAAATAAAAATAAAAATATACTCATCAATAATTTATTACGCTCTAGCGAAAGACATTTATACATTTTTCAAGTATTTGAGTAATCAAGAAAAGCATATTTAATCACCTTAAATATCAACAAGTTACATTCTAGTGAAAGGTCATGCACAAAATAAATACTTAATGACTATAAGAGATATAAGATATGAAATGGTACATGATGAGAAATACTAAAAGGATACATTCAATTGATGAAGTCATTTGTGATTAAGATTATATCTCTTTGAAAATACTTTAAAATATTTATATCAAAGAATAGTGCTTGTGTCATCTAAATAAAAAATATTTTTCCGATAACCCTGTTATGCTTATGTGAGTGAATGCTAATACAAGAAGTTTGGTATATGATTATATGATGAGTATAATAAATATTGAAACTATTAAACATATTCTAGTACATTATTTTTTTTAATATTTTTTATATTTTTATTAAATTTTTTTTTTATTATTTTTTTAAATAATTGAATAAAAAAAGATCTATTATTTAAAATAGAAGAGAACTAACCAAGTGAAAGATGAATATTTATTAATAAAAATAATAAAATATATAAATTCATACTGAGTTTTATCTCTACTAGGTTTTCATACGTTTGTATATCAAATCGAATGATTATTTATTTACATAAGTTTTGGGGGCATGATAAGACTTTTTCATGTACTTTCATGATTGACATCTCTATACTCTAGTATGGAGACCATGAATACTAGGATCTAATTTTTTAGTTGTTCAGATATAAATGACAAAATCAAGAATGATTAAATTATAAATCAATAAGACTCAGCATAATAGAATAACTTATTATAAAAGAAAGAATATATAATTCATCATGCTTAGTACTAAAGAAAATCTTCAACAAAGTCTTCTCCTCCTGCTTAGCAATATTAGTGGCATACAACTCATAACAAAAGACAATCTAGATATTAAAAAATAATAAAATACAAAATAAAAAATAAAATAATAAGTTGGAATATTATCATAATCAAGAATTTTTAATAATTTGTCATTAATTATTATGATATTTATGGAATTAGAATAAAAATTAATAAATAAGAAGCTATTACCTGTAATGTGATTATTGCCTCATGAGTCTGTAACGCAAGAGAATGAATTGGGAAATTGAGTGACAATAGCAGCAGTATTTAGAGGGTAGGAAGTATTTATTATTCTATTGGAGAAAAATATTGTGTATTCATCTCCATTAAGTATCTTTGTAAATTATGAGAATTCTCAATAGCTTTGATAGTTGAATCATTTCTCTCAATATTTAATAATAATATTTTCAGTCTCATCTCTGAAAATAATTATCAATATATTTCTTTAGTATGTTTTTACTTTCTATAATATATGTAGTGTTAGAAAATTTTATCTTATCTTCATACTGACATCATATAATTGTTCCCCTGATTGACACTAACAAATGGTTTTATTAGTGGTTAAAAAAACTAAAAAAAATCATAGCATATTTTTGGAATGGGTTTAAGGTTTTTTTAAAAAACCTAAAATCCTAAAAAAATAAAAATTACATTTTTTTTTGAATTCAGATCCGGAAAGGTCACGGATTCGAAATGGTTTCGGTTCCAGAATGGTTTTGAAAATGGAAAAGCATTCCCTTTGATTCCGCTCCTCTCGACTTTTTATAGCGGCTCCTCAAACATTTTGGGCTTCTTTGTTAAACCATTGAATTTTATCAAACCATTGAAAATAAAAATTTTCAATGGTTTTAATTTTTCAATGTGTACGATAAAAAATTTTAGAGATCTATTAATTGAAAATTTTTAACGTAAAACCATTGAAAATAATTAGTAGGTAGAGACCTAAGTCCTTTTTGATAAATCATTGAATTTTTTCAAACCATTGAAAATTAAAATTTTCATTAGTTTTAATTTTTCAATGTGTTTGATTAAAAATTTTAGGGATTTATTAATTAAAAATTATAAATAAAAAATTATTAAAAATAATAAGTAGGTTGAGACCTACTAAATGTTGAATGGTGAAAAGTTTCAATAATTTTTTTTTTAAATTTATCATTTTTTATTCTTTTCTTTCTTTTTTGTTCTCATTCACGCTACAATTCAATTTGTGAATCTATCTTATTCACCACCATAAACCCTAATCCTAACCATCTTTCATGATTAATTTAAGAGAGAAATTACCAAATCAACTAGTTGCTCATTAATTTTTGTTTTTATATTAAAAGTTTGGATAGTTTTAAAAAATTTAGATTTTTTTTTATTTCTTTTTAGATTTATGATTTATTAATGGATATGTTTTTAATGATTTTATTTTTTTATAATAATTAATAATTATAGTGAAAAATAAAATTTTATTAGAAATTCTATTTATGTTGGATAATATATAATATAATGATAATAAGGGTAAATATATAAAATATATCATTTTCAACATTCAGTATTTAGAGTTATCAAATAATATATTTATTTTCAGCATTCAATTAATAATAATTCATCAAATAATTTTTCAATACAAATTCAATACTTATAAAATTCAACACTTAATTTTGTAGCATTTATTTTTAAGCACTTAATTTTTCAGTATTTATTTTTCAGCACTTAATTTTCTAGCATTTATTTTTTCGCACTTAATTTTTTTAGTTTATCAAACAAGTCATTTAGTTTGTTTTTTAACCTATTTTCAGATTTTGGTATTTGGAATAGTTTTGTTTTCGGATGTGCGAAACCCTAAAAGTTTTCTTCCGCTCCTTCTGATGTTTCATAGAAGCTCTTTGATCATTGGTAATGGCGCATTTGATCCCCAAAATGAAATCAGATATTTAGATGATACTGGCTGCTCAAGTGCATCTTGGGACGAATAACTATGATTTCCAAATGGAATGTTATGTTTTTGAGCAGCGTAATGATAGTAATATTTAATTGCATGTATGTTAATCAGGTGATGCTTTTTTCACTATCAAATGGTTAGTAAATTTATTGCATGGTCAATAAATTTATCCCATGGTTAGTAAATAAGTAAATTTATTAAAACTGTTTAATAATCTCATTCTATAATTATTTTAATTGTTATCTAATATCATGAATAAGTAAGTATGAAATGATGTCAGTATGCTTACTTATTTTGAGAATAAGCATACAAAACTATTTTGATTAACTAAGCAAAATGACATCATGCTATTATGAATAAGTAAGCATATTGGCATCATACTATTTTGATTAAGTAAGCATACTATTATGAATAAGTAAGCATGATATGATATCAGATTTCTATCTGATATTTGATATCATGCTTACTTATTTTGAGAATAAGCAAGCATACAAAACTATTTTGATTATTATCTATATCATGAAATTTCTATAATTATTTGAATTGTTCCTGAATATTATTATTATGAATGTTTTTTATATTATTTTGAATAGAATTGGATGAGAAATATAATATAATTGCCAAGTTTTGTAGGGATCTACATCATCAATCTCTGTAGGACTCGGGAGAAACTTCAGCTGGCTGCCAGGGTAATTGTTGCGATAGAGAATCCGCAAGATATTATCATGCAATCTGCAAGGCCCTACAGGCAAAGAGCCATGCTGAAGTTTGCCCACCATACTAGTGCACATGCAATTGGAGGAAGGCATGCTCCTGGTACTTTCACGAATCAGTTGCAAATGACATTCAGTGAACCTCGCCTGTTGGTCCCCAAAGACCATAGGACCGACCACCAGGTTGAATCCATCAACTCTAAGTCTAACCAAACTTTCCAGTGTTAATGCACACATGTACAGCTAACAACCCTTGAGCCTTACTTTGCATTTGCATTGCAGCCCATCAAGAAAGCCGCCCTAGGAAAGATCACCACCATTGCTTTCTGTGACACAGACTTCCCCATGAAGTATGTGGACATTGCGATCCCTGCCAATAACAAGGGCAAGCACATTGTTGGATGCTTGTTTTGGCTCTTGGTCAAAATGGTTCTGTAGATGCGCGGATCCATTCCTCAAGGCCATAAGCGGGAGGTCATGGTAGGTGCAAGCGTCTCAGATTATGCTGCTCCCCCTATTGATGCAGTGTTGCCTGTTGGGTTGTTTTTCATGTCGATCTCTTTTCTTTTATTTTTCCCTTGGTAGGTGGACTTGTTCTTCCACAGGGAGCCTGAGGTGGCCAAGCCACATGAAGAGGAGGAAGCTGCTATTCAATCTCTTGATTATGCTACCCAACCTCCAGTTGACTATGGGCTTGCTCCTGAATGGAGCAGCAGTATTATAGCTGATAGCTAGTGGGTCCTGACTGTGGTCTCTTAGCTCCCCATCTCTACTGTTCCTTATGCTCTTCCTTCTACTTATTTTTTTGAGCAAGGTGCTTTTTCTGCCTTCCTCTTTAACCATTTTGTAAATGTTTAAATAATTTGATCATTTCTGGTTACTATTTCTTCTCTAACAATTTCTTCCTTAAATATTTCTTCTATGTTTTCTTCATTGCGGCAGTAGTTGTTGCATTTCTTGGAAAATGGGATCAAACAGCATCTCCATTGTCGGCCACTATCTCTATTGCTACCAGTTGGGATGAAAATTAGCTAGCCATTCCGCTCATGCCATCTTATTTGTTTGCATCCTTTTTTTTGTTGTTTTTTGGATATTGATGCCATCTTATTGCTGCCAGCTGGGAAATCATGTTTTGTGGGTTTTTTGTGTAACAACTTATTAAATAGTTTTTTCATTTTGTGGACCGAAGAAAAAAAAGGTCATTTGTGCAGCGTACGTTTCTATGCTATGTTGTATTACTTACCACAGTCATCATTCATGATTCAACAGGCTTGGTCAAGATTGTAGTCCATGTTTCTGACACTAAATGGCCATAGTCTCAAATTTTGCATTGCCCAGTAAATCATGAAACTCTAAGTATGAACGAACACTTTTAAGTCTTATTTCAATAGAATTTCCCATGTAGGATAGGAGCAGAAAGAAGCTTTCTTTTTGAGTTTGGAAACCCTAGAAAGTAGTGGCTCATGGTTTTTTACCGTGAGATCATTGATAAGAAACTCTTGCTTAGAAAGATTTTAAAGATCTTTTTCTTCAAGTGGGGGGCACAATCAAGCATACCTCTTGTGATCTAAATTCATGTGAGGAATACACCATGAACATGACACAATTCAATTGTCTATACTCCTCTCTAATTGCTGTGTAAAATTCTTGGTCTCCTTTTTGGACATATTATGTAACAAAAAATATCTTTGGTATGGTCCATCTTCTTGCTCTTGAATATATTGAATTATGTTTTCTTAATTCTTCTAATTCTGTTGTGGTAATCTATTTTCATGTTGTGCTAGACCACCCTTATATTACTGACTTCATATTGGACATAACTGAAATAAAACAAAAATGGCACAAATAATATCAATAATATAAAGAAGAATAATATAATAAAATTCAAAAGAAATTTATGATAATTGTTTTTTTAAGAAAAATTGATTCTCAGGAATTTCAAGGCTGAGAATCTTCTCAAGAGCTGTAATGGATCCAGAATGTTGTGTGATTTTCGAAGCACCTCTACCATTCACAAGAATTTTGAGAGTCTCGAAAAAATGGGAATCAAAGAAGACAACATAAGGACGCACACCACTACTCCTGCCTATAGGGCACCTGACTACCTGAGGTCAAAACAGACGAAGGATTTTTATTTTGAAAATAAATGGTTTAAACAACTTGTCAAATTGCAAAGTTTTCTTAAAATTTTTGACATATAGAAGGTGGATTTGTTCCAAAGAGATCTTATTAGTGAGAAGGTGGACATATGGGCATGTCACCAAGTGAACTACACTTGGTGTTCATGCTCTGTGAGTGCAGTAGTATCGTTTCAGATAACTAATAGAAGTCTCTGCTCCCCCCTCCTGTGCAACCTCTTGGATGTTTTCTCTTCAGAATTTGCTATTTCAAAAATGCATTTGATGGAGAGTCAAAGCTGCAAATATTGAATGGGAATTATAGCATTCTAGTGTCTACACCGTATAGTTTGGCATTGACCCGACTGATCTGCGACATGCTTTAGAATTCACCAGTTGACATGCTAGAAATTGCAGAGGCAACCACTTCACTCGATTGGTAATGGGCCTTGCGTTGATAGGCCTATTTTTTAATCATTTTGGTCTTTGGATATTTCATTCTTTATATTATATTATTCTCCTCCTAACCATGCAGGACTTTATTTTTTTTTGGGTTTTACCGGTCATATCCCGAGTCAATCTGCTGCAAACTTGTGCACCGGGTGAATCATCTGATGCACTAAAAACAAGTATTTGTGAATGTGGCTCTTTGTTATCTTTGTTGGATGAGAGTGTTTGATTGTCATCCATGGTCTCTATGAAAATATATTTTCATTTTGGTGAGGTCACAAAAGTACATCCTGGCACACCTCTTTTTTCATCACAAGAACTAATTTTAAAAGTCATTAGGTGTTGGTGCATAATTTTTTGAGTCCCAAATTATATAATTAATTACTATTTTAAAATATATAATAAAATTAAAATTAAATAACATAATTAAAAATATGAAAATAAGTCATTGTAATCACACAAAATAATTTTAAAAATCAATAGAAAATAGATTTTCTTATACTAATAATTCCAAACATTAATAAAAAAGTCATAACAATAAACATGAAATAGAAAATACAGTCAATAATAATGCTAAGTGTAAACTTTTGAAAAAAAATGTATATCAAAATTATGAAATAATGTGACTAGAGCACATTGTTGCAACTTAAATTCTTTTCTTTAAGGTTTATTAGCATCCCCACTTAATATGTCAATTAGGAGAAAATTGTCCAATAGACGTAAGTTTTCTTAGTTGGGTTAGGGGTTACTCTTCCAGCTCTTCTCTCTTTGGGAAGGAGGTTGTGATTTACTATTCGTAAGTCTTCTCAGCTAGGTTTCTGTTTTAATCCTCCTTTAGGTTTTTTTCCTCAAGGCCACATGAGCTTCCCAACAGACAAATGCACGCATCCAAATGAGAACACCCGTGAGAACCTTGCTCACAATCAAGAAAGTAGGAAGAGGGAGCTTCAAGTAAATACAGTGATGTCTTTGATGATTTGTATATTTGTCATGATAATAATATAAATTCAGATCATATTTTATAGATAACTAACATGTCAATTAATGTTATTATTTAGTTCAATTTAAAAGCTAAGAAATCAATTGTTTTTTTTTCTGGGATAGAGATCCATGAAATAGAGATTTTTCCTGGATAAAAGTGACTTGTTTTACATGTATAAGTATGTGTGTGTGTGTGTGTGTGTACTCTATTTCACAAATCCAGCTTCATTTTCCTCTGGCTCTGACAGTTGTTAGGAGGTGGGGAAGAGGGCAAGAAAAGTCATTGTGAATGTACAAGTTTGCAAGGGATAGCGGCTCCGGAAGCTCTCAGAATTTGTACCAATTCTGGAAACAAGCTTTTGCTTCCATATTTTTTTTGTAGTGATATATATATATATATATCACTATATATATATATATATATAATGTAGACACACACACACACACACACAGACACACACACAGACATATATCACTACAAGAAAAGATGGAATCAAAACATCATATTCCATTTCTAATTCTATTGCAATTTTCAAATAGCAACATTATATGATAGGGAAATAATCCATTTTTAAAGTGTTCCATTTGAACTTTTAGAAATGGATAATGCTATGATATTTCTAAAAAGAGCAAAAAATATTTTCTATCGCTAAAATTGTTGATGAAAATCAGATCTTAGATTATGTCGCTAATTTAGCAATAGAAAAAAATAGAAATGTAATATATAATTCAAAATGAGCAATGAAATAAAAGAGAAATACAACATCCATTTCTATATTAGAAATTGATTTAGAAACATCATTTTCTATTTCTAATATTTGTAACAAGAACATGTCCCAATTGTGTAGTTTCTATATATTGTATACAATATTCAAATATATTTAGAAACTATATAACATGCAATCAAATAAGCATATACACATATTATTAATCAAATGACATTCACATAACATTTACATAACATCCAATATAGAATAATAAATCAAATAACAAATATAAATATCCATAAATTACAATACACAATTCATAACTTAATTAAAAAAATAATAACACAAACTCATAATTTCACAACAAAAACTTTCATTGCAAAATATTAAGAATACAATATCACAAACAACTATGAGTTATTGTCATGATGAGTATTATCCTCCAGAGATCTAGATGGATCATCTTAATAATAATGAAAAATAAATGATGTCTCTACCAACTTGTACATTATTTTATCTATTTTTAAAATATTCTATTATATTTTTCCCTCTCTTTTCATTCTTTTAGCATCTTTTTTTTATTTCATTAATTTATTTTGCATTTCTTCATTCTTTTATTGCATCTCTTCATTCTTTTATTATATTTTCTCATTTTTTTATAATGTATTTTGAATTTCTTACATCACCTCACACAACCTCTCATCATATATGTTATTATAATTGTAAGACGATGATAAAGAACTTCTAATAGAACCTAGATAAAATGTAGATGCATGGGTACTAAGACCATGCACTCCTCATTTTTTTGGCTTCACTCTGATAGCTTGAAGGTAAATATGTGCAACATCAATCCCTTGCACCTCTTGAAATAAAAAATAATAGTTATTATTAAGGTAGATGATACATTATCACATATAAATTATCATTTGTGTTGTAAAAATTTAAATAATAATAAAATAAGTATGACATTTATACCAAATATTGAATATTGGTAGGTCACCTCTGAACTTCCAAATATTTTAAAGATCCTGATCCTTTTCTTGCTTTCTCTTATCGATGATTGTGTGGGGCCATCTGAGATAAGACCTTGAAATCCTCACTTTTCTAGTATTTCCACCAGTTAATCCAAATATTAAGTAGGTCACTATTTGGCTTTGTATCTTTACCATGCATTTTCTCTATTTGCCACGTATGTCATCGTATCTCATACTTACCATATGTTTGTATGTATCTTTCATTCGAGACACCAAAATGATATTCCATTTATACCTTTTCTACAAAAACCAAATAAAATAATAATATATTATAATTCATTTATTTTAAGAGTAAATCATATTAGACCAAATCGAAAAACAAGTAAATACATTAAAATTGTACCTCAAATTCTTCCTAATAATTTTTTTTTGTACTTGGGGGTACTCTACTCCAATTTATACCCTTTACAATTAGTTTCACCTTAAATATCTTCTCATTGTATGAAAACTAGAAGAAATAAATATAAAAGTAATTTAACATCAACACGTACATGTACATATAAACAAAATATATCAATTTTTTTGCTACTAATTTAATATTTAATTCATTTATATTTATTATCCAAAACTTTGTAACGCAAATATTATTTAAATTTTAAATGATAAAGTTCGATAAGTAGCAATATCATACTTTGTTATTAATTTAAATTACCATATTTCAAACATTATACTTTACTTATAATTTCATTCACATTTTATATTACATTTTTTTTTTCAAATGAAAAGATTGATAAATAATAATACATGCATGTAGTAAATTTAAGTAAGCTACATACTATTTACTTTAAATTGTAGACTGAATAAAGATTTTCTCATAACTTGGTATGTAGATTATAGAATGTAAATATCCTACTAGTGTCGATACTGTAGTATCAATGCATGGGCCTCCTAAGATAGGTAGGATAATATTATCAATACCTTACGGTATAAAATGATATGAAGATAAAATATCATTAGTAGTCAATCAATGTCTATCATTATGAGGTGATGCTAACGTATCCTCCATACGTATAGGTGAATGTGAAGAGTTATTTATAGTATTATCATTACTAAATACATATAGATTTCCTCTTCAACAAACTATTAGTTGACTTCTTCTACCCTTGCTCACATATTGAGATTCTCAGCCACTTGAATGGTTACCTTTCATTCCTAAATCAAGTTATATAAACATCGAAATATACACAGGAAATAAAATATGTTATAATAACAAAATATAATAATAAACACATTAGCATTCAAAAAAGCAAATACAAATTTTTTATTTAACATCAAAATTGTAACAATTACAAAATAAGCAAGTCAACATAATATGATAGTTAATAAATTTATAGTCATCATTGGAAATTTCTAATAAATTATCTCCATCTACATACTCATTATCATCTAATTCTATAATTAATTCATCTTCATTGTCTTCTTCAACATGATCATCATCAATGTCCAAATAGTTTATACATTCACCAAGCAATATTTGAAGCACATCATCAGCCCCATACACTATTGGATCAAGTTTCACATTATTTAGGTAATATGTAGGTACACATGATGGAGTGATAATAACACCCTTTTCAATAACTTCCATAGTTGATCTAGGTTTTATTTTACATATTGCCCACTAGTCACAAGGATTTCTTCTTATGGTTAGATAAGTGGTATAATACAGTTGTTCGGCTTGTAGCACAAGAATAAATACCTCATAATTATATTAATATTTATTATGATACACAACAACAAGGTTGTATTGATGATGAATTAAAGTATTCATATTTGGAATAGGATCAAATCATTCACACTTAAACATAATTGTCTTCTTAATTGATAATAGCAAGATATTCCACATATAGAATTTGAATTAGTTGACTATGAAAATCAATAATAGATGTAGTAGTGTTAGATCTCTTGATGCATATACCACTATTTATTGCAGCTATATTTGAACCATGATTCAAATTATGAAATTTATATTCATTTACATATAATGGGACATGTCTATAAACTTTATAATGGTCATTTTGTAAGATCATTCGTTTCTTTATTATATATATTTTATGATGAAAATTATCACATAACTTTTTAGAACCAAGAATGATATGTTATATACTAACAATTTTTTCAAACTAATTTGTAAAATCTTTTTCAAGCTTTTTATCAATTGAAACTTCAAAATCTTTTTCAAGCTTTTGCATCAATTGAAGCATCATTAATATGTAGTTTTCATTTCCTTAATTCCTTAGTATAAATTTTTCTAAAATAACATTGAAAGTATTTTGAATTATTAAAAAAGTATATCACATACTATGACAAAGAAATGAGAATATAAAATTATAATAAATCTTACTCGATATAAGGTGTAACTTTCTTGTAATTCAACAAGATGTATGTGTGTGCTGCATGATACTCCTGGTCATCCAAAAAATATCTTAAAGTTGTTCTACCATATGATCGATCAGCATGTATAAAAATACAGAGTATATTATTTTTTTATGATCCATCTCACATACTATATATATTATTTGATAATAATTTGTTATGCAGATTATACAATTATGGTCGAAAGCAGTGCACATAAAATGCCGAAGACTCTTTAATCAACTAGTCATTACAAATCAATCTTTCAACTTGGCTTTATTTCGAATATTATTTTTCAATTTTTTAAGATATCAAAAATATATATTTATTAGATAAAAAATATTTGTCAGATACATTTACATTTTTATATTAACAAATAAAAATTATATTACCTCTCATATAGAGACATCTATTTGTATTGCAAAGGGCCTGCTATCATGTATTCATAAGGCAAATGGGCTAAAAGATGTTCCATGGAGTCGAAGAAACTATGAAGAAAAATATGCTTAAGCCTACATATAATTATGAGGATGTCATTTTATAATTGCTTCATTTTTTTCTTTGTTATGACATTATAAATGAAATTCTTTAAAAAATATTTATTTTAGTCAATGCTTACCAAATATTTCTTTAAGAAATTTATGGAATACTATAGATATTTTCCCATGCATAAACATATGGTAGTCATAACTTTTCATCCCAAATAACTTATATTTCTTCATATCAACACATATTCCCATATTAAATGCATATTTGTCAGGGACTTGAGCTCCATTAGGCATTTGTACAAAGTTTCATTTGCATACTTGTCAAGACTATAACAAGTTTAGGAAATTTACTCATTGATTCGTCCTTATGTAACTCTGGACATGAATAGAACCCATTCAAATCATCACTTGATTTGACATTATCTTTTGTTTTTCTTTCAATATTCATGATAGTATTAAAAATATTATCAAAAAATTATTAAAAATAGTATTAAAAATATTCATGATGTTTTAAAAATATTATCTTTTGTTGTTCCGAATTTGGATGGATTTCTAATAAGAAAAATCCTAAAGATACTATGTTTCTCTAAACCCCAATGATAATTTTTCGAATTTGCACATTAATAAAATCTACATCAATATCTATAATATTTTTGAACACATATATTTCAATTACATCTAATCTTTCGTCACCTTGCCTCAAATGTGGTATGCCTTTTACCACTTTATGACCTTTCCTAAATGGGATAATATTCATCCAAAATAGATGTTTCACATGTAATAACTTATTGTGATTATCAAACCAAGAAGTTTTTCCTCCTTTTCCCAGATAAAATATATCTAAGTCCTCAATGCACTAAGTATAAGTTAATTTTCTTAAAGTACTCTATCATGCCACCATTGAGTATGCAAGAAAGCCACTTCTAGTCCATATAAGTGCTACTTGCATTTTATTTGTTTTTTGGGTTTCTTAGACTGGGCACATTAATACACAAAAATATGTACTCATCTTTCATTTACATCTATGGTGATAAATTATAAGGTCTAATAATAATCATCCATGAAGAGTATGGTTACCATGTTTGTTCAAATAGTAGAAATCCATCTATGTACATCCCTAATCTAATATTTTGACTTTCATATGCAAAAGATGGATGATAATCATTAAAATATTTATAAGAAAGTGAATCTGAGCAATGCCACATCATATTACTTCAATAATATGCTCATTATACTAACTTTTGTCATTAGTAGTGACTTCAGATGAAAATAATCTTGACAAACTATGAGTCAATAAGAGATAATACATTTTCTTATGTAGAATATTTGTTTTTTTCCTTTTACATGTTCAATTTTTTTGTACTAAGGTTAGTTTTAGAAATTATATGCAATTACTTCACTATCTATGCCCCAATATATCATGCATCTATTAATGTAAAAATTTTTTTTATAAGCAAATCCAAACATTGTATTAACTTTTTTGTGTTGTAAAAATATTTATCATTATATTATTATTTGGTAACAATTCAGAGAACAACTAGCATATTTTATCAAAATACTTTTCTAAAAAATTATATTTTGCCTTGAAATTCAATATTCTGGCCACCACATATAACATTGAGTGACCATATGAAATACCTTGCCAACTTCTTCTTCTTCTGAAACTTTCAGCATTTTATAATATTATTTTGTTGATGATATTGGGATATCATCAATGATATCTAGATTTAAAGAAGGACCAAGAACATTCTTCACCATTGCTTCATTTGTATCATTGGGATTAACCTATTCTTTTGCAAGATTTGAATCGGCACTTTTATGTACATAATACTTAGTTGTTTATGGCACAACTATTTTTTCATGTCTATACCAAATATAATAGTCTCAAACAAATTTATTTTTTGTAAGATGGTATCACACTGTGTTCACATCTTGGAAATTCCAATTTAGATATTCAGGGTCATTACATGGGCATCCTATTTTCATTTCATCCATAAATTCAGGCTATTTTTTATCAAAACCAATAAATACCCCAATCGCCTCTACAAACTCATTAGTTAAAACCACTTTTTTAAGTCTTATATTCAACCATTGATGATCATGTCATATAATATTTTTCATTCTTATAACAAAAAACATAAACTTTTTTTGAATTATAATAATATAGATACAGATTTATTTGTAATAAAGTTATAGTGACGTATTTATGATATTATATAAATCTAATAAAAAGTTTGTAGTAACAAAATTATCAGATAATATAGGATTAAAATGAGATAAGGTGGGTTGCTTCAATCTCTTAGATTTTTATCAAAAGTCATAAGTTATAATTTTTTCATATACATAAAAGTAAATATTTGTTAGTTATCTATATTGGATGAAATTACATTAATTAAGAAAAAAATAAAAATTTGCAATGTCGTAATTCTTGTTTTATAAATTAATAATATTTACTAATATATTAGAAAAAGGTAGTTTATTTAATATAAATCATAAAAAAAATCACAAAATCCAATACATTTAAATTTTTCAATAAAAAAATTTCAAAAAAAAATCAACTGCTTATGGAGAATATTAATAAATTAATAGGGATAGTTACTAATCTATATGAAGCATATAATATAAATAGTGATCTACCATTTGTGACATTTAAAATGTTTTTTAATATTAAATAATGAGAGGTGTTATTTATTTTATTGCACCTTTAGTGAAGTGTAGATCAAACAACTCTATATAAAATTTGAAATGAGCTTCTAATTTTTTTAGTCGTACGATTGTTCGTTATGTTTCAATCTTCCAATTACATACACTCAAAATTTTTTTATGCTATTCATTATTATTACAATTAAACTTTTAGTATTTGTTAAAATATTTATAGATTATTCATTGTTAAAGTTGTACTATTAATATAAATTGCTCTTTTAAAAATTATTAAATTTCAACTAATCCTAGTAAGCAAATAAAGTCCAAATTAATTAGCATGATCAAAACTATAGGTAAATAATAAAACACAAAAAAAAATCATACTTCAATTAGGTAACACACAAATAAACAAATCCTAGTATGTGAAAAAATGTAAAATATATAATTTATCAATTAGAATGATATTAATTCAACTAAACAAGAAGAGCGAACCTAATAAAAATGTTAAAAATGAAAACAAACTATTGGTAACTTCAAAATGCACAAAAAAAATATTCTCGAATACAATACATATGAGCTAAAATAAAAAACAAATTTTGATATCATAATTATTGATGATTTCACATCGATTAATAATTGGAGGAAAGTTATTCCAAAAATAATTTGGATGAATTCGGATTTGAAATAAAAAAACCTCAAGCCCTAACTTTTTATAAAGTTTCAAAATGTTCTTCAATTAATTAATTATTATAATTTAGTGATGAAATTTATTTTCATTTCTAAATTACCAATAAAATGTTTTCCATTTCTAAAATGAAATAGTGATAGATGGGTACGATATTTCTCATTCAGCGATAAAAATTATTACCATCGCTAAATATAGAAATGGATAAATATTCCATTTCTAAAAAAAAACATAGATACATACATTTTGATTGCTAAATACCATGCAAACATATCCGCCCACCATAGCACACAATAATTAGTGATGGGATAAAAAAAACATATAACATTTCAATTTTTAATCCATTTCAATTTTGTTCTTAATTTTAGAAATAGAATTGGGTGTTTCTAATTTCTATTTCAAATTGCTTCTTTTCTTATTGTGTGTGAGTGTGTGAGCGCGCATGCGCGCGCACTACAAGAAAAGACAGAATCAAAAACACCATATTCCAATTCTATTTTCCTTGCTATTTAACCATATAGATAGATTTAAAATGGATTCTTTACATTTCTATAATGCTCCTTTATAACTTTTAGAAATGGATAATGCAATGAAGTTTCTATAAATAACAATGGAAAAAATTCGTTGCTAAATATAGCGACGACAAAGGGATCTTAGATTTCTTCACTAATTTTGCAATAGAAAAAATAGAAATGTATTTTTTGTTTCTAAATGAGCAATGAATTATCAAATAAATGCATGATCCAATTCTATTTAGAAATGGATTTGAAAACGAAAAATTTCATTTCTATTGACTACAATAGGAACAATTTATATTTGTAAAGTTTTTTATGTTGTATATAATATACAATTACATACATAAATTATATGACTTATAATAAAATATGCACATCCACATTTTATTCACCAAATGGTATTCACATAACATCCATCATAGAATAAAATATCAAATAACAAACATAAATGTCCATAAATTTTAAAACATAATTAAAAAAACATCAACACAAAAACCATAATTTCGGATCAAAACTATATATTAAAAAAAATTAATAACACATCATAAATAACTATGAGTCTTTCTCCTAATGAGTATTATCTTCCGGGGATTTAGATGGATCTTCTTCATAATGATAAAAAAATAGATGATATATTTGCCAACTTGCACATTATTTTCTTCATATTTAAAATATTTTGTTGTATTTTATCCCCTATTTTCAATCTTTTAACCTCTTTTTTTTTATATTGTCTTCAAATTTATTTTTTGTATTTCTTCATTCTTTTATTGCATCTCTTGATTTTTTCCATTGAAATATATCTTGAATTTCTTGCATCTCATTGAGAAACCTCTCATCAAAACAAAACATGAATAAAATATAGATGCATGGGTACCAAGACAGTACACTCACCATTTTTTCAGCTTAACTCTAACAGCCTGAAGGTAAATATACATAATATCAATCTCTTGTGCCTCTATAAAATGATCTGCAATTGTGAAACAATTATAATACTATTTTTTATAGCTTCATAAAATTATTAAAATATAATATAATTCATCAATTAATATATTAAAAGAAATTTTATACCAGTACAAGAAACTATCCTCTCGCTACTAAAAAAATTATATGAAAATGAAGTTAGTCATTATATTTAATGAGTCCATAAATAATAAATCATCAGTTATGGTACCAAAATATACTCGTGTTTGCAATTTTTTTTACAATTAATGCCAAATAATCAATTATTTAATTTTTTTTATTTTATTATTAGCAATTATTAAATTAAACTATAAGTACAAAATGAGAAACTAACATGTATATTATCTAAGTGCTTGTCCACAAATAATCTATCATTTTTCTTGTGCATTTTTTGAATATCTCAAATAGTATTGGTGGACATCCCAACTCAGCTTCCTGAAAATAAATATTAGTTACTATTAGAGCACATCATTCATTATCACATAGATATTATTCTTTGGATTCTAAAAATTTAAAGAATAACAAAAAATAAAAGATAATTATACCAGATCTATAGAATGTTAGTAGGTTGCATGTGAACCTCCAATATGTTTTGAAGGTTCTGGTCCTTAATTTGCTTTCTTTGATCGACGATTGTGTGAGGCCACTTAGAACAATGCATTGAACTCATCATTATTCTAGTATTCCTAATATTTTAGCCAAATACTTAGGGAAACACTATCAGGCCTTGCATATTCACCATAATTTTTTCTCCATTTTCCAAGCTTATAATTGTATCTCATACTTATCACACATATCTATGTATTTTTCACCGAGACCACCAAAGTACTATTTCAGTTGTATTTTTTCTATAAAACCAAATAAAATAATAATATACTATAATGCATATATTTTAAGAGTAAACAATATTAGACCAACTTGAAAAATAAGTAAATGCATAAAAAATATACCTCTAATTTTTCTAAATAAATTTTTTTCTTACCTTGCGGCACTTTGCTCCACTTTATACCCTCAATAACTAGATTCTCCTTAAATATTTTTCTGATTGTATAAGAAGTAGAGGAAATAAACTTGTAATTAATTTAACATTAGTACGTATAAATACATATAAACAAAATACATAAATTTTGCTACTACTAAGTTTAAATTTATTTCAATTATATTTATTATCCAAAACTTTGTAAAAAAATTATTTTGATTTTAAATGATAATGTTCAATAAGTAGCAATATTATACATTGTTATTATTTTAAATTATCAAAATTCAAATATTTCAATATACTTATAATTTCATTCACATATTGATTTATATTTAATTAAAACAAAAAAAAATGAAAAATGATAATGAATGCTTGTAGTAAATTTATGAAAGTTGCGTACTATTTATTATCAATTGTGGGTCGAATGAAGAGTTTCTCATAACTTAGCATACATATTATGGATTGTGAATATCCTATTGGTGTCACTACAATGATACCAATGCCTGGGCCTTCTAAGATAGATGGAATGGAACTATTAGTATCTTCCAATGCAAAATGAGACAAAGATGAAATATTTGTGGTAGTAAATTCATGTATATCATGATGATGTGATGCCAAAGTTTCCTCCATGCATATAAAAGAATACAGAGAGACATTTATAGTGTTGGTATCACTAAATATATGTAGATTTCTTTCTCTAATAAATGGTAGTTGACTTCCTCTACCCCTCCTCACATATTAAGATCCTTGACCACTTGAATGATTAGCTCTCATACCTAAATCAAGTTACATAAACATCAAAATATACAGAGGTAATAAAAATATGTTATGAAAATATCATAAAAACAAAATATAATGATGAAAACATTAACATTTAAAAAGTAATAAATATTTTAATGCATAGAATAAAATAAGCATATCCATATATTATTCATCAATTGATATTCAAATAACATCCACCATAAAATAAAATATCAGATAAAAACATAAATGTCCATAAATTATAAAACATAATTTATAACATAATTAAAAAAACATTAACATAAAAACCATAATTTCGAATCAAAATATATATTGTAAAAAATTAATAACCTATCATAAACAACTACGAGTCCTTTTCCTGATGAGTATTGTCTTTTAGGGGTTTGGATAGATCCTCTTCAAAATGATGAAAAATAGATGATGCATCTGCCAACTTACACATTATTTTCTTTGTCTTTATAAATTTTCTGTTGCATTTTATCTCCTCTATCTTTCAGCCTCTCTTTTTTTTTATTTCTTCAATTTGTTTTTGTATTTTTTCATTCTTTTATTGCATCTCTTGATTTTTCCTTTGAATATATCTTGAATTTCCTGCATCTTCTTGTGCAACATCCCATCAAACTTATTATTGTAATCTGGACGATGATAAAAAACTCCAAACAAAACCTAGATAAAATATAGATGCATTGGTACCAAGAAATTACACTTGACATTTTTTCAGCTCAACTATAACAACCTGAAGGTAAATATTCACAACATCAATCTCTTGCACCTCTATAGAATGATTTGTCAATCATGATGTAATTGTAACCATATTTTCTATAACTTCTTATAATTGTTAAAATATAATATAACTCATCAATTAATATATTATACAAAAATTATACCAGCACAAGAAATTATCTTCTCGCTAATAAAAAAATAATATGAAAATGAAGTTAGTCATTATATTTAACGAGTCCATAAATAATAAATTATCAGTTATGAGACCAAAATATATTTGAGTTTGCAAATCTTTTACACTTAATGCCAAATAATCAATTATTTAATTTTTTTTTATTTTATTATTAGTAATTGTCAAATGAAACTACAAGTACAATATGAGAAACTAATATGAATATCATCTGAGCATTTGTCTACAAATAATCTATTATTCTTATAGTATATATTCTTGAATACCTCAAACAGTATTGGAGCACCTCCCATCTCAATCTTCTGAAAATAAATATTAGTTACTATTAAGGTACATAATTCAATATAACATAGATATTATCTTTTGGATTCTAAAAATTTAAATAATAATAAAAATTAAAAGATATTTATACCAAATCTACAAAATATAAGTAGGTTGCCTTTGAACTTCCAATATGTTTTGAAGGTCTTGGTCTTTTACCTACTTTCTTTGGTTGACGATTGTGTGAAGCCACTTAGAATAAAACCTTGAACTCCTCACTATTCTAGTATTTCCACTATTTTAGCCAGATACTAAAGAAAATACTATTAGGCTTTGTATCTTTATCATATTTTTTTCTCCATTTTCCAAACTTGTCATTGTATCTCATACTTGTCACATGTTTCCTTGTATCTTTCATTGAAACTACCAAAGTATTATTTCATTTTTATTTTTTCTATAAAATTAAATAAAATAATAATACATTGTAATGAATGTATTTTAAGAGTTAAATTGAAAAACAAGTAAATTCATAAAATATATACCTCAAATTTTTCCAAATAATTTTTTTTTCTTACTTGGGGGCACATTGCTCCACTTTATACCCTTCATATTAGACCCTATATGTAATTAAACTTAATATGTATAAATGCATATAAACAAAATACATAATTTTTGCTACTACTAAGTTAAATTTATTTCAATTATTTAATTTTCCAAAACTTTGTAAAAAAATTATTTTGATTCTAAATGATAATATTCAATAAGTAGCAATATCATACGCTCTTATTATTTAAAATATCAAAATTCAAATATTTTAATATACTTATTATTTCAACCACATATTAATTTATATTTAATTAAAATAAAAAAAAATGAAAAATCATAATGAATGCATGTATTAAATCTATGAAAGTTGCATACTGTTTATTGTCAATTGTGAGTCGAATGAAGATTTTCTCATAACTTAGCATGCAAATTATAGATTGTGAATATCCTACCAGTATCTCTACTATAGTACCAATGCATAGGCCTTCTAATATAGGTGAAACATAACAATCAGTATCTTTCAATGAAAAAAGAGATGTAGGTGGAATATCTGTTGTAGTAAATTCATGTATATCATGATGATGTGATGCCAAAGTTTCCTCCATACTATTAGGAGAATACAGAGATACATTTATAATTTTTTCATCACTAAATATATATAGTTGTCCTCTTCTACTAACTATTAGTCGACTTTCTTTATCCCTCCTCACATATAGATATCATTGACCATTTGAATGATTAGCTATCATACCTAAATCAAGTTACACCAGCATCGAATTATACAAGGCAATAAAAACATGTCATGAAAATATCATAATAATAAAATATAATGATAAAAACATTAATATTACAAAAAATAATTAAAATATTTTAATTTAACATCCACATTATAATGATTATAAAATAAGAATGACAAAATAATAAGGTAGTCAATGAATTTCTAGCCATGATTAGAAATTTCTAATAAATCATCTCTATTTACATATTTATTATCATCTAATTCTATAGTTAATTTCTCCTCTTTATCTTCTTCAACATGTCCATCATCAATGTCAAAATAATTTTCACCTTCATCTAGTTATATTTTAATATGATCATTTGCCTTATGAACAATTGAATGAAGTTCCCCACTATTTTTTTTGTAATGCTAATATATATGATGGAGTGAAAATAACATCTTTTTCAACAACTTGAATAGCTAATCAATGTTTTATTTTACATATTACCCATTAATGATATGAATTTCTTTTTATAGTTGGATAAGTGGTGTAACACACTTGTTCGGCTTGTAAATAAATGGCTCGTACTCATGTTAATATTTCTTCTAATGCATATTAATAAGATTGTATTGATGATAGATTCTAGTACCAATATTTGGAATAAGATCAAACCATTCACACTTAAACATAATTTTCCTCTTAATTGATAAAGAAAGGTACTCCAAATATAAAATTTCAATTAATCGACCATGAAAATCATTACTATACATAATATAGTTAGACCCTTTGATACAAACAACACAATTCATTGTAGCTCCATTTGAACCATATTGTAAAGAGTGAAATTTATATCCATTTACATAATATATGAGATACATATGTAAACTTCATAATAATCCCTTTCCTAGATCATTCATTTGTTTATTACAAATATTTTATGAAGGAAATTATACCTACACAATGATAAATAAAAAATTTATACATATATATTGTTGCACATAAATATTTAAAACCAAGAATGATAAGTTATATACTGACAAATTTTTTAAACCAATTTACAAAATCTTTTTCAATCTTTACATCAATTGAAGCGTCATCAATATGAGGTTCCATTTTCCTTAATTCTTAAGCAAATATTCTTCAAAAATAATTTTGAAAATATTTTGAATTATTAAAATGCTATATCACATACAATGATAAATAATGAAAATATGAAATCATTATAAATCTTACTTATTATAAAGTGTAACATCCTTGTAGTTCAACAAAATATATATGTGCACAGTATGATACTCTAGGTCATCCAAAAAAATATCTTGATGTTGCTCTCTTATATGATCTACCTGCATGTCTAAAAATAGAAATCATATCATTTTCTCCTAATTCATCCCTCATACTATATATATTATGTAGTGACAATTGTTATGTCGATTATACAATTGTGATTGAAAGTAGTGTGCACAAAATGCTAAAGCTTCTTCAACCAAGTTGGCATTGCATATCAATCCTTCGACTTTGGTTTTATTTCAAATATTATTTTTCAATTTTCTAAGATATCTAAAATAGATATATATTAAAATACAAAATATTCAGTAGATTCATTAAAATTTTTAGATTAATAAATACAAATTATAAAACCTACCACATGGATACTTCCATTGGAATTGGTAGGACCTACAATCCTTGATTCATAAGGCAAGTGAACTAAAAGATGTTCCTTGTAGTGAAGAAGCTAGGAGAAAAAATACACTCTAGTTTGCATATAATTATGAGTATGTCATTTTGTAATTGCTCTATTTTTTCCTTTGTTATAATATTATAAGTACGACTCTTTAAAAAAAATACTTATTTTAGTCAATGCTTCTCAAACATCTTGTGAAAGTAGTCCATGGAATGCTATGGGTATTAGCCTCTGCATGAACATATGGTAGTCATGACTTTTCATCTAAAATGTCTTATACTTCTTCATATCAACATATCTTTTCATGTTAGATGCATATCCATCAGAAAACTTAAGCACTATTAGCCATTTATACAAAACTTCCTTTTCATCCTTTTCAATACTATAACAAGCCTTAGAAAATTTATTCATTTTTCCTTCCATATTCATTATAGTATTATAAATATTATCAAAAAAATTTATTCTTAATATGCATCATATTTAAGTTGTCTAATAAGATTGGATTCCCAATAAGGCAAATCCCAAAAGATACTTTTTTTCCAACCATAGTAATAATTCTTTGAAATTTACACATTAATGCAATTTTCATCAACATCAATAATGTTTTTGAACTCATATCTTTTAATTACTTCTAATATTTCATAACTTGACCTCAAAGGTGGTGCACTTTTAATGACTTTATGACTTTTCTTAAATTCATCAATATTCATTCGAAATGGATGTTTCATATTTAAGAATTTATAGTGATTATCAAACCAAGAAGTCTTTTCTCCTTTGCTCAAATAAAATATATCTAAGTCCTCCATGCAATAAGGACAAGCTAATTTCCCTATAGTCTGATTAGTCCTGATAATATTGAATATGCAAGAAAATCACTTATAGTCCACATAAGTACTTTTTATATCTAGATATATTATTAGTTTGACCATCACAGATAACTTTGAGTGATCGTATGGATTATCTTCTCAAACCACTTCTTTTGATTTTTTGAACATTTCATACAATTATTTGTTGATGATATTAGGATATCATTAGTGATATATGAATTTAAAGAAAGACTAATAATATTTTTTAAAATTGCTTCCCATGCATCATTCGGATTAGCAAATTCTATTGTAATATTTGAATCAACATTTCTATGTATATAATGCTTAATTATTTGTGGCACAACTAATTCCTCATATTTATC
Source organism: Sapria himalayana (assembly GCA_029783825.1). Taxonomy (NCBI): domain Eukaryota; kingdom Viridiplantae; phylum Streptophyta; class Magnoliopsida; order Malpighiales; family Rafflesiaceae; genus Sapria; species Sapria himalayana. The sequence goes on from JAREIK010002053.1 coordinate 1,240,342, forward strand.
CTATATATAATAGGCTTTAACAAATTCATTTTTTACTAGATGATATCGAACTATGTCCACATCATGAAAACTCTGATTTTGATATTTATGAGTATTACGTAGGCATCTTATTTTTGTTTCATCTATAAATTTAGGCTATTTTTTAGCAAAGGAAATAAACTCTTCAATCCCCTCTACAAATTTATTAGTCAAAAAACCCATTTTTCACCCTTACATTCATCCATTAATAATGATTAGGTTGTATAATATTTTTCATTCCTATAACACAACATAAAATTTGAATTATAATAATATCGATAGAGATCTATTTGTAATAAACATGTAATAATATTTTTATGATATTTCATAAATCTAAAAAGTAAGTTATAGTAAAATCATTATTAGATAATTTTGAATTAAAATCAGAAAAGACAGGTTATATTCATGTCTTAGATATTTATCAAAAGAGTATGTGTTATTTATTTTATTGTATCTTTAGTGAAATGTAGATCCAACAACTATATAATTTTTAAATGAGCTTATAATTTTTTTATGTCTTACAATTGTTCGTTATGTTTCATCATTCCAATTCTATACCATCATTATTTTTTTGCCATATTTATTATTATTACAAATAAACCTTTAGTATTTATTATGATAATTATAAATTATATATTGTTAAGGTTGCACCATTACTATGAGTTATTATTTTTAAAATTATTAAATTTCACATAATCATATTAAGGAAACAAAATGCAAATTAATTATAATGATTATAACAAAAATGTCAATAACAAACTATACAAAAAATTCATACCTCACTTAGGTTACACAAAAATTTTAAAAATCCAAGTATAAGAAAAAAATTTTAAATGTATAATTTAACAATTACATTTATAATCATTCAAAAAAAAAGATAAAACCCAATATAAATGTAAAAAATGAAAAAAAAAATTAAACGTAACATCAAAATGCATAGATATACCTATTCCTGAATACAACACATATGGGCTAAAATGAAAATCATAATTTCATATTTCAATTGTGGATTAAATGCACATTGATCAATATATAGAAGATATACAATCCACAAATGATTTAGAAGAAATTCGAATCAAATTAAAAATTCCTAGAAACCCTAAGTAATATTAGTTATTACATATCAAAGATTTGCATTGTGTTTTTGTACTTTGTTGTAGGATAATACTATATTATAAAAAATGAAAAAAATAGATTATTATATTCAAATTAGTGTCAAATGTATATAAACATTTGTCTTTCGAGATTTGTTTCTTTAACTTTACTCATAAAACTTTTTAGTAATTTCTAAAAAATAAAATATGTTTTTTTATTTAAGAGAAGATAAAATATATTTTATGACAATAACATACATATTTATTATATATCAACCATGATATATTTTCATGAAAATTATTCAAGAAACCTAAATTATTATTTTTTTCAAAGCTTGGTGTTAAATGTATACCTATATCAACTCGAGGGGAATATTAAATATTATTATTATTTTAATAGTTTTGGTGTATAACATGTAATTGCCATAATTTGATATAATGAATAAATATTTTATTTTCTTTTTTGTACAATTATCCTTGCCAATGTTAATGAATATGAGATTCAAATGTTCAATGAATCTTGTAAGTTCATTTTCAGTCTAAACATTATTGGAGAATTGGGTATTATTTTAGATTAAAGATATCATATTTTCATAGATGAATATTTCCATCATAGCGAAATTATATTTTATATATTTATATATTTTTTTGCAAAAGTTGATCATTTGAGTTATGTTCTTCATAATTTTCACTTGATCAAATAATAATTTTTTATTTAAATATAATTTCATCTATTGTTTGCTTGATAAAATATAAGAAAATTATTAGAAAATTTAATTATTTAATGATTATTTTATCAAATATTACATATTTTTTTAATTATTAGTCTTTTTGTAGATTTTACATTATAAATTTTATTGAAAATTTTTTTGGAACATAATTTATTTTGTGAAGAAGTTATTGTCTTAATATTTTTTTGAGATTATAGGAATACTTTAACTTATTAATTTTTTTTTTCATTTAGCTATTACCATTGTTGACAAGAGTTCTCTTTTAGAAGGTTATATAATCTGAGAAAAAAATTCTCCCTTAGAAGGATAATGGTATGTAATTATTTATAGATATAATATATAGATAATGTACAAAGTCATGTTTATTGTATTTTTGAATTTTTTTGGACTAAAAGTTATTTAGTAAAAATTGATGTCTCATTGTTGTGTTTAGTGACACTTTGAAATGATAGTCAAATAATAAAATAATTTATAACTTGATTTTTTATGAACTATCAAAGCACATCAGTGTTTATTATTTTATGAAGAAAAAATTAATATGACTCATAGTATGGTATATATTAGTTTCAAAGATTAAACTTTTGACATTATCATCGAGTCTTAACAATTTTTAATTTTTTTCCTCTATAGTTAATATGTTAGGCATTCATGAATTAGTGTGATAAGAAGATTTATATTTATCTATTATATTTATGGTTATTTTTATTACTTTCATGACTCTATACCTAGTATTATTTAGGTATATATATATATATATATATGTATGTATGTATGTATGTATACATGCATTTGTGTCTATATTCTTGTTTAATATTTGATTCATGAACATATGCTACCTGAATTTTATCATCATATTCAAAATACTATTTTTCCCAGCTTGTTATTTTTTTTTGTATGGTTTCTTTATTTGAAGGTTGGAATGATTCTTTTGGAGATGTCATGTGATGTGATCCGTGGCTAGTAAAGCTGTAACTGGCATTTGAAGCCTTCTTGGAAATGTTCCTGCAATTCTTGTCAAGAGTATTTTTGGTGCATCATGCTAGTAAGTGTATTTGAACATTCTTTTTTGTTTTATAACACTAATTTTTGTGTTCATAACCATTTTGACGGTTATTTCTTTTTCAAGTATGGATACAAATAAATCATAAAAATTATGAACTTCAATTAGAAAATTGTATACAATCAAAAGTACAAGGATGCGCTCTTATATAATGAGCAAAGTAGATTGGGATAATTCATATGTCAGTGTTCTTATTTATAATGAAACATAAATGTAAAAGAAAAAAAAGTAAAAATAACAAAATAATATAATTGTTAACTGAAGTTATAATTTTTTTTCAAGTTGATATGTAAATATTTAGATTACCAAGTTGTTATAATAATAGTATTATCATGAATTTCTTTCTAAGGAAAAAATAATTTATCTTTGTTTTTTTTTATTTTTAAAAATTAGATTGAAAACTATATATTTTATTGTTTGAATATTAGAGTAAAGAATACTGAGAAAAGAAAAGGGATAATTGATCTTCTCAAGTAGGTGCCTACCTAATTTGTAATTTTTCTTTAATTTATAGCACTAATTTTTGTGCTCAAAACCATCTTAATGGTTGTTTCCCTTTCTAGGATGAAGAAGAATAAACCATAAAAATTTAAATATTCAAATAGAAATTTACTATAATCAAAAGTGCAAGAGTGTGTCTTTATATAGTGGGCAAAGCTTTTCATAATATATAAATTACATTTGATTTTACTATTTAAAACCTAGGTGGTAGTTCCATATACATCTCTTTCTCAAGGTTACCCATGATAAAATGTATTTTTTTTATGTTTAGCAAGTATATCTTTTATTTGTGATATTGATAGATAAACAAAAATTTATATTTTGGTAATCTTGGGCACTAGAAAAAAAAATATCCTAGTAATTTATATCAAATTTTGAACAAATTCTCTTGTTAAAAGTCTTGACTTAAAGTAATTTATCTTTTCATTTGGATTTATCTTTATAGCATTTACTTTTTAATAACTAATAGCAAATTTTCTTGTAGATCATGGTACTTATTTCTCTATTAGAATTGAAGATATATATCTTTTCAATCATGATTTAACATCATTATGTGTGAGATCATTTCATAGAAAGAGATATGAGCATCCTCATATAACTAAAAGATGTTGGAAAAGAAATAAAAGATAAAAGAATGTAGAGTATAGTAAAATTTGTAAAACTAAGTTTCATTTTTATTAGGTCCTCATATATATAAGTATATTAGATTGAATGAGTTATTACTTACACTAGCATGATGATTATGATAATAAGTTTTTTTATGTTTTCCTAATTAATACATCACATATAAGCAAAAAGTGATAGAAATATTCTTAAAAATAAGATATAGTAATCTCAACTTAATCAGTGATAAGTGACTAAGTTGAAAATATTTAAGCAAAAAGTCTAACACATCTAAATACCTAGTAAGAGAATTTATAGTAGAATAGAAAACACGAACTATCATGCTTAAGTTCAAATAAAATCTTAATTATTATTTTTTACTTCTACAAATAAATATCAATTTAAAAAAAAATAAAGATAGAATTGAGTTACATAAAAATTCAACTTATAAAATGAAAATTAATAGGATAATCAAGAATAAGTAAAATACAAGATACAAATAAGGTGTTAAAGCTAAATATTTTTGTACCATATGATTTTTTAAGTATTATTATTGATCATTATAAAATTCAAGTAATAAGAAAAAATAGTAAAAAAATAATTATTAGTAATATAAGTAGTAACTAGTGTTAATAATTTTAAGGATTTGAAATGAAGATATGAGTAACAAAATTAGTAATAGATGAAAGATGATAATTGTCTATTGATGTTTTATAGAGAAGTTTTATAGAGAAGTTTTATATACTCTTCTATATTAAGTGTAAAAATAAACATGAGTGTTGAAGAGTTCCCCAATATGAAACCTTAATTTGGTAAAATAAGAAATTGCCCCCAAATTAAATATCATAATTTGGATTATGCCCATATTATATTGTGGAACCTTAATTTTGGGTTTCCCAAATTCTGCCACTCCCAAAATTTGGGTTTTGGGAGACTAACCTTACTGCTACCACCCTCAAAATTTTGATTGCGCGCCCAGGGTACTCTTTCACATCCATGGCAGCATGAAAAAAATCAAGCTACACACCAAAAAGCCAAAATCAATTTTTATCCAAATATATGGCTGTAAAACATGATTTTTCACTTGCACAGTCATGATTTTTTTACTTTCCACCTTGTACTTACCTTACAGCACTAATGGAGTGGCCGTCATTGACCATCTCACACAATGATTTTATAATATTGGGTTCTTCCATTTATAATGCAGAAATAAATAAAAAAAGCATTAAAAACATAATATATTAATATACATGAATATTTTGAGATTCAGTGCTTAGAATATCGTTATATTGTTTTTTTATTACGCAACATTTTAATCATTTTTTTTTAATTATGATTAGGCACATATTTTATATTGTGTTTATTAGTAGATAAATAAATAGTTTTCAATTATTATTAGGCACATATTTTTATCATAATATATTAATAGTTTCAATAATTCCTTAACATTCATTCACTTGGTTCATTTTGAAGAGATGTTTGTTCGGGTCCATGGGATGCCAGTTATTTTATTAAGAACATACGTGTCTCCAATTTGGTGCAATTGCTCATGATATTAGGCATGTGCTACATAAGTAACCTCATATTTGGTTTATGTTGTGTCTACATAAATAACTAGTTTATTTATGTAACCTCTTATTATGAACATATGTGCTACATAAATAAATAGTTTTTTTAAATGTTTTGTTGTTTCACTATAAAATTGGAGACTAAGTGCATTTGAAATTCAACTTCTTAAGAGTTCCGTCTGGTTCTTGGTATCTCATCCTTCATTATAACATTATTATTTTGATCCTCTTATTTGGTTATATGTTGTGTTGTAGCAGCTCACATATTTAGTGTCTTTTCATTGAACTTGCTCATTGCTCACAATTCGCACATGCAAAAAATTAGAGATAATACTTTCTAACAAGTGCATACTAGTTTTTAACTAATAATAATAATAAAAAGGTAGTGTAGCACATATACATGGAGTTACTATGATGAAACATATCAAAGGAGACTATTATTCTAAACCAAGCTATCATCTAAAATGAGATTTTTTATATATTATTTTTTTTGATCTTAAAAAAAATATTTGATAATGTATCAATTAAAATTTGAAAAAAAAAAGATTCTCATATTGTTGAGATTTTTTGTCTGCCTCCCCCTTCCAATCAATTCCATGGTGGAGTTTAGGATAATAATTTTTGTGGTTAATGCATATCTTGGAAAGTTATGTCAAAAAGATAATAAGAGCCTAAATGTATGTGATTTTTAAGAGGATATTATGACTTAACTATTTTCCTGAGAACTTTCTTGGCATATTAATATGAAGAATTATTACTATCATTGTATATTGTTCCCTATTATAGTGAAATAAATTACGATAAAATTTAAAATAGAAAATTTTAATGAGATGGATGGTAATACTATTATTAATCTATATTTGATACTAGCTGATGAAGTCTTATCTAATTTGATGGAAAATAATACCACCAAAAAAAAATTAAAATATTTTCACAAGATTGTGCTAGGTAAAGTTACTTTGTAACATGATCTTAAAGATATGATTCTAAACTCATCGAATAATAGAATTTACTAAGTTAATTGATCATATCTAAAGGATTCAAACTAACTGTGTCATGTCAACACGACCCATTTTTGCAAAGCATGGTCATGCCCGACATGGCACGGTAAAATTCCCATGCCATGCTGAGCATGGCATGGTGGGATGTTCCACTAGCCTAACATGGCATTGTGGCATGGCTGAGTGCATGGTCATGCCAGACAGTATGGAAGGTGCATGTGAAACCTATTTTGTGAAAGCGCAATGGGTGGCCATTCTACATGGCTGGCCAATTACAATCGGCTATATGACCAATTATTTTTAAAAAATTAGAGTTCCTATGATGAGGTGGTCTAATTGTTTTAACAAAATAAAAAAAAACAGATTACTCGGGTGATGCCCGATGGGGCCCCCATCAGGTGGTCACCTAGACTAGTTTACCATGTCATTGAGCCAGACACACGGCTCGTTACCAACAGTTAGCTCATCATGCATAAAGCTTATGCATAATGTCACAGACTTAGTTTTCCTGCTAAGCTCCCGTGTGACACTTAGACAACTCTTCCCTAAAATGTTGCTAAGTCAGCATTCCTTTTGCCTTGCTTGGTATGCTCGATGTCTACCAACAGCTTGGAAGCAAAGAGAATTTTAGAGAACACTTAAAATAAAGAAAATACTTAATTGAAGAATGATTTCTTACAAGAAACTCTCAACTCGGTGGTTTGCAATTTAGGCAACCTCTCCCTTTTATACATTTGAAGAACCTCATATAGTCTCATTCCTTCCATACTTTTCTACACAAGTGTGAACTTCTCTAGAATCTTCTAGAACATTCCTATATAGCCTCCACGCTACATATGATCAAGAGAGGTGCTTTCAATGAGTGATGGTGTGAGAGCAAACTCATTATGCATAAAGCTTATGCATAAGCAAGCTCTCATTATGCATAAAGCTTATGTGTAAGCTCGTTATGCATAAAGCTTATGTGAAAGCTCGTTATGCATAAAGCTTATGTGAAAGCTCGTTATGCTTAAAGCTTATGTGAAAGCTCATTATGCATAAAGCCTATTCGTAAGTTCGTTGTTCGTGGGGCTTATGCGTAAGCTCATTATGCATAAAGTTTATGTGTGGGCTCGTTATGCATTACATTTTTTTCTGTAAGCTTGTTATGCATAACATTTTTGTGTAAGCTCGTTATGCATAAACTCATTATGCTAATGCATTATGTTAATGCACAAACTCATTATGCTAATGCATTATGTTAATGCACAAACTCATTATGCATAATGTTTATGCATTAGCTCGGTATGCACAACATTTATTGATAATGTTTGTGCATAAATATTATGCATAAACATTCTGCATACCATTATGCAAAAATTGCATAAATATTTATGTGTATATATAATGTATGTGCATAATGTTTATTCAAAAACGTTTATACTTATGCATAACACCTATGCATAATATTTGTGCATTAACTCATTATGCATAAACATTTATCCTTTAACTTGTTTTGCCTAACCATTTATGCATAAACATAAATTTTTACAACTCATCATGCATAAACAAATGTTGGTGCATAACTCGATAACATTTATGCATAAATATTTTGCATAAAGGCTATGCATCAACATTATTGAGTTATGCATAAAATTTGATGTTTATTCATAAACATTACCCGAGTTATGCATAAAATTTGATGTTTATTCATAAACATTACCCGAGTTATGCATTAACGTTATGCATAAACTCATTATGCATAAACATAAATGTTTATGCATTACTCAGTAACATTTTATTCATAAACTCGTCATGCATGAGTTTATGCATAAATATTTATGCAGAACATTTATGAAGAATATTTATGCAAAATATTTATGAAGAATATTTATGCAGATTATTTATGCAGAACATTTATGCAGAACATTTATGCAGAACATTTATGCAGAACATTTATGCAGAACATTTATGCAGAACATTTATGCAGAATATTTATGCAGAACATTTATGCAGAACATTTATGCAGAACATTTATACAGAACATTTATACAGAACATTTATGCAGAACATTTATGCATAACATTTATGCATAACATTTATGCAGAACATTTATGCAGAACATTTATGCAGAACATTTATGCATAACATTTATGCAGAACATTTATGCAGAACCTTTATGCAGAACCTTTATGCAGAACATTTATGCAGAACATTTATGCAGAACATTTATGCAGAACATTTATGCAGAAAATTTATGCAGATTATTTATGCAGAACATTTATGCAGAATATTTATGTAAATATTTATGCAGAACATTTATGCAGAACATTTATGCATAACATTTATGCAAAACATTTATGCAGAACATTTATGTAGAACATTTATGCAGAACATTTATGCAGAACATTTATGCAAAACATTTATGCAGAACATTTATGAAGAACATTTATGCAGAACATTTATGGAGAACATTTGTGCAAAATATTTATGCAGAACATTTATGCAAAATATTTATGCAGAACATTTATGCAAAATATTTATGCAGAACATTTATGCAAAATATTTATGCATAACATTTATGCATACGTTTTTTTGCATAAATAAAGTTATGCATAAAGATTATGCATACATATTATGTATAAGCATAATGAATAACAATTAATGTTATAAATCAAGTGGGGAGGGGGTAAGATTATAATGATATTTTAAAAGTTCCAAAATATAAGTGTTTTACATTTTGGGTAATTTTTTATAATTATTTTTAAATTTGCTAATTATATCATAAATATTTTGGAATTTAGGTCCAAAAACATAATGTTCCCTTTTATTAATTAATAAAAAATTTTAATATTCAAAAATATTCTATTTTCGAAATTTAATAGTTAATAATTAATATTACATATACAATAATGCTCTCCATTTAAAAATGAGTTAATTATGTTATGGTCCTCAACATGCAACATATGAAATACAAAATATTTTCAAATGAAAAATCCAAATATTTAATAACTAGAGAAAATTGTACTAGAACATAAAATTTATTGAAAATGATTAACCCGACTTCACCTCATGGATTGACATGTAAGCACCTTTAAAAAATTTATTATTTTAGAAAAATGCTTGTACATATATATGTTAATATTAGCTTATAACCCTTTATAAATCCTAATAGCTAATATTAGTTTATGTGTTTATAAACACACACACACACACACACACACACACAAAATTTATGATTCTTTATAATCATTTAAATTAGCTTATATACATATATATAAACTAACATAAACATTTATAAATTAATATTAACATATATAAACTTACACAAACATATATAAACTTACACAAACATATATAAACTAAAATAAACATATATAAACTAACATAAACACATATAAAGTCACACACACACACACACATGTATAAATCAAAATACATGTGGTATACAAAAGAAGTGATGACAGTGACTAGTTTAGATATTTTTGTTTGTGTTTTTCTTTTGTGTGAATTTGATGTTGGTCATTATGAAAGATCATTTCTTGTTAATAAAATTTAATCCAAATAATTATTTTATTTAAAAAAATAGAATATAGGATTATGTAGATGTCAAGTATCTATATGACCGTGTAATAGAAAAATGAAAACCTAAAAATATGAATATATATCTCTAGAAAAAATTATACTATAGGATTACCTCTCCTATTTGACAATGAATATGTATGGATAGTTAGCATCACGTTGTCCAAAATGACAGGACATCCAAATTACGACAAAGGCTAGTATGTTTATATGAAAATAACATATTTATAAATTAAATATTAATCATTAGATGACAAGTGAATTTAAAATTTAAGAATAGATATTAAATATTGACACACATCAATGTCTTCTAAGGGCTAGTGAAGTAGCTAATATCTATTAAAATATAATAAGAAGATAAATAATTGGCTTGCTTACTACATAGCCTTCTTGATTGTTGAGATAACTTTTTGGTATTACTAAGTATGTCACCTTCTAGAGGTGCAATATTAATGCACATGGTTGCACAAATATTTTTAACTAAAAAAAGAAAATTTCCAAGTGTCTTTGTCTTTGAGAGGAAAAGTAATACTAATAGGAACACACAAAGTGATGAAAGGACACATCTTTTAAAATTTAAATTGAGAAACATAATATTAGCTAAATGTTGTTACCGTAATAAGTTAGAATACATTAAGAAAGACTGATTTGAATAAAAGCAATTTTAGCTAGAGCATTTGAGAGGAGATAGATTTGAGATAGATGTAAACATCTTCTCATAAGGTGATTATTTGGTATGCCATATACCAAAAAATACTAGTTATTTTGATAATTATACAAGATATTTTTTCATAAAAAAATGGGTTTAAATAGAACCATTTCACTAATTTATTATTTTGATAAATTATAATGAATTATAGTAAAATTAGGTGGTTTTTGTGTGAAATATGAGACTTTGTAGATTTATTGAATATTATTGGAGTAAAAAGTCATGTAAAGGCATAGTATTCTTTGTGGTATGCCTTTGTTACACCTTATTGAGCTTATAGAATAATTTCAATATCAATTCTTAGATGAAACTCTATACAAGTAATCATGGTAATATTCATATGTTATGACGCTATCACGTTGTTGACATAATCATCATACTATGTAATATATTCTTTTCAACTATACATTTTTTTTGGAGTCACGACCACACTAGCTCATGACATTTTTATGGTTCTGATATTAATTTTATATCATAATAACCAAGTATCACAATGATGCTAAAAGCCATGACATCTTTCAATATCATAACTTTTAGCTATAGTGGGTTCTAGAAAGTATTTACTTAAGCTGTAGTCATTTCCAGGGTCATGAATTTTTGCTCTTGAGAAAAGACCAAAGTTGCAGCATATTCTTAGTGCCACAACTTTTGGTTGCAAAAATAAAATCCAAAAGTCATGGTAATTCCTAATACTATGACTTTGTCTTATAAAGAAGAAATGTATAGTCATGATGAACAAAACCTTATAGAGGGCATTTTGGAAGTAACAAAACCACCCATAAGGTAATACAATCTAGTTCTTTTTCCTTCATTATTTTAAGATTATCAAATCTTGGTATGATGATGTGATAGATGCTAGAGATTGAGTAATCTATATAGGCAACATGGCATATCGCTTATCTTTATAGTTGAAGTGGAGATTTTTGATATTCGAGAAATTGTTTTCATGGATCCTTTTTTGAAATATTGTAGGAAAGAGTATATCCTAATAGTGATGGATTATGTGTTAAAATATATGGAAGTAGTAGCAATGAGAAAATGATGCAAAAAATGGTTGTGGGCTTCTCACACATAAATATTTTCACCATGTTTGGAAAGCTACATGTATCATAAGTGATGAAGGGTATCATCTATATAACTAATTATTTAGTGTGTATTTGAAGAAGCATGAGACCAGGCATAAAAAGAGACTTCCGAATCATCCTCAAAAAAAATAAGCAAACAGGAATATCAAATAAAGAGATCAAAAAGATATTGGAAAATATGGTTAACATGACTAGAAATGACTAATCACAATCTTTGAAGGAAGTACTATGGACTGATTAAACCATGCTTAAAATGACATTGGGGATGTCTTCTTATCGACATTTTTTTTGTAAAGCTTGTCATTTACTAATTGAACTTGAACATCGAGCATGGTAGGCTATAAGCAATCGAACTACGATATGAAGGATGCAAAAGAAAAATGAATTTTGTAGATGAGTGAACTTGAGGAATTAAGGAATAAAGCTTATAATAATTTATAGATTTATAAAGATAAAATAGAAAGATAGCATGATAAGAATCTGCCAAGGTGAAATTTCAAAATTTGGGAGAAGGTATTAGTTTTTAACTCTAGGTTTAAGTTATTCTCAAGAAAGTTGAAGTCTCAATGGTATGAAAATTCTATAATTATAGTCATAACTCCTTATGGGGTAGTCTTGATGACATTAGAAAATGGAGTGAATCAAAGAAAATGGATAAAGAGTGAAGCATTACATGGTTTCAACAATAATTTGAGGATTCAAAAGAAGTAGAAAACAAATTAGAGGTAGCAATGAAAGACATGGCTTTTACCAGTATCATGAATTTGTAGATACATAAGCTATAAAAAGAAGCTACTACAACTCTCAACACACATACTTTGAATTTCTAGAAAAAAAATCTCAAATTATTGCCCAATAAAAAGCTATGATAATCTTTGAAGTAAAAGCATCTAGAGAGGATGAAGTTGTAATGATCCAAAAAGCTACAACATCTCAATAAAGAGAAAGAAAATGAAGGTCTGAGGAAGAAAATTTGAATTATTATTCAATGTTGAATGAAAGTTTGGTAAGAAAAGAGAAATTGAGAGATTATACAATGAAGCTAGCCTGGATAGCTAGGATCACCGAAAAAGATAAACAACTCATTGCTCGTCTAGTTATGAATATTAAATATATAACTACTTAGAAGGTAACCTAATTATTTGTATTCTATTTGATATGATAAAATAAATATACCCACTCAAATAGATCATTTAACCACCACAAATTTAGTCGTGGAACTCAAATCTCCATGTTACTCATTTTTATGTCCACAAAAATAAGTTACCTCGCCATCTAGATATACTACAATACTCAAACCTATTCATAGTAAATACGTATGTAGGATGAATAAAAAATTATTTTTTTACAAAGTAGTTTTTGCTCAAGGATGAACAATCACTTTAGTATGTGAATTTGTTTGATATTCTAAATACCAAATAATACTAGTTATTATGGTGATTATGTATTATATTTTTGTATGAAAAAAGAGCTTCAAATAAAATTATTCTCCTAAATTATAGTTTTAACATATTAGAATGAATATTAGTAAAATTAGGTGAATTTTGTGTAAAATGTAAGACTTAATAGATTTATTGAGAAGGAGAGAAACAAAAATCATATAAGGTTGTAACATTCATTGTATTATGACTTTGGTACACCTTAATGAGCTTATATGGTATTTTTCATATCCATTCTTGTTTGAAAGCTTTAAACAAATAGTTATGAAAATCTTTATACGCCACAACTCAACTTCATCATCAGCACAATTATTTCATTGTGTAATATATATTATTTGGTTGCAAACTTTTTTAGAGTCACAGTCACACTTGCTCATAATATTCTTTACATCCGTGATATAAATTTTATGTCACAGGAACCAAGTACCCAAATGTGCAAAAAGCTATGACATCCTCAAACACTATGAATTTCTCATTTAATACCCTTTAAAAGTTATCATATTTCTTCAACACCATAGGTTTTACCTATAGAGAGTTCTAGAGAGTATTTACTCGAGACAAAGCCATTTGTTTGGGCCATGCATTTTCACTCTTGAGAAACAACAAAATCCATGACTCATTCATAATATCATGACTTTGATTATAGAGATGAAATACATAAGTTGTGATCATTCTTAGTGTTGTGACTTTATGTTATAGTGATGAAATGCACAAGCACAACTATCCCAAGGATCATGATATTCTAAAGCAAGAAACAGACTAAAGTTATGACTTATATCCAATGTTATGACTTTATGTTAAAGAGATGAAAAGAAAAAACTATGACATTCTTCAAAGTCATGACTTTTCACTTAAAAATCATACCTAGTCATTTAATAATAGAAGTATGAAATAAATATTTTACAAAGAAAGAATTATAGGCTACAAAAATAAGAAGAAAATGTTGGGGTTATTGGAGCACCAATTCACTCATTCCTATGGAAGATCCATGAGCACAGAGAATGCAAGGCACAAGTATAAATCCAAGGGTGGCATAACTTTTGACTTCCACCTAGTGGAAAATCCAAGGCACATGAATGAAAATAATGGGTTTAGAGGTTAATTCTTTGGCACTCTTGAGGGTTGTCATTAGAAATCAAAAATTTCACGAGATGTATTTGATATTATCTATTGTGAATTTCTCCCCAATTTCAAGCTAAATTATGGTCTAGGTTTGGTGAACTTCATTTTGTGTGATAAATACTTAATTAATAGATTTTAATGTTTGGATCTTATTATAGTTTGATTATTAATGAATATTGTGTTTATGTAGAACTAAAATTAGAATTTTATTATTGATGGTTTTGAATATGTTATCATAGTGATGGGAAAACTATGAAGTACACTCATAAATAATTATATGAAAAAAGTGTTAACACTTTTGATTGTGACACACATTACAAACCAATATGTCAAAATTCAATATTAAAGTAAGTTTAATCACGTGAGTATGATGCTTATAAAGTTGAAAGCATTAATACATTTATAAGTCATTCTATTGTACATATCTTAGAATAATTGACACTCAATTGATGTATGAGTTTTATAGAATTTTTTTCGAAGAGTTTTCCTTTTAGCATGTGATTAACATGTCATTAAGATAGATTATGAAAAATAAGTCATGAGATATATATGAGTGGAGGAAACTCCCAAGGTTCTAATAAACTTGTAAGTTACTTTATATCATATAGCATCTCATGTAATATTTGAGGGAAAATATATGTCAATTATATGAGTATAATGTTTACTTAGCTAAAAGTATAAATACTTTTAATACCGAATCATAGAGGTGTCAAGTGGGTCTGGCGGGCCTGACACGATATGAGGCATGGATGGAATGAGCCGTGCCTATCCCATCATGGCAGGGTCCTAAATCATGCCTAGACCTTGGTCGGGCTGGCCTGAGGTATGACCCATGTCATGCTGGGCTAGAGGTAGCCATGCCTTGTGCCTAGCTAGGAACAACCCACATATATTACCTGTTGGCATGGTCCATTGGCATGGTAAACCAAACATGGGACCAAGAAGTTAGCAATCGGGTTTATGGGTTAATAAAAAGTGGGCATGGTCCACTTGGCCAGTGCCACACCTGCCTGATATGTAATAGATTTAAAAAAAATTATTCATTAACATTTTATTTAAAATCAACCATGTGGTGGGGTTTTTAATGATACCCACCAGATGGCTAGTCTTAGCAGGTTCCATGCCATTCGCTAGGCATGTCTAAGGCTCTAAAGCATGACACTGATAAGCAACAGCCTTTGGGCTATCGCCCATACTCGCATGTTAGGCATGACCACACAAGCATGGTAGTTGGCACTCGAGCTGACTGGCAATGGTTGACACAATGTCGAGTAACTTTGCACTCGGGCTGATGGGCTCAGGGATCAGACACAGGTACACTATAGGCTATGCCTACTCACAATCGAGCCTCAACCTACAATCCTAATGGTTAATTAGCTGAAAATTAAAAAAAAAATAAAAAAATCAAAATAATGCTAAAATCCAGGCAGTTGGATTTCATTCCAATGGCTAGGGCAGAAATCCAATGACTATTAGTTTTCTGATCAATTTTAAATTCAAAAAATAAAAAAATAATAAAAAAATAATAAAAAAATAATAAAAAAATAATAAAAAAATAATAAAAAAATAATAAAAAAATAATAAAAAAATAATAATAAAATAATAATAAAATAATAAAAAAATAATAAAAAAATAATAAAAAATAATAAAAAATAATAAAAAAATAATAAAAAAATAATAAAAAAATAATAAAAAAATAATAAAAAATATGATTTTTTATTAAAAAAATTGATAAGTATAGATTATGAGTTTGACGTTTTTTAGTCTCATTTATATTCTTAATCTAAACTCTCTCTTTTTTTTTCTATCATCTCCTCTACTCTTTATCCTTTCTCTCTCTTTAAAGTTTAAACTCTAAAGTATTAAGTTTTAAAGTTTAAACATTAGAGTTTTTTTAAAGTTTAAAGCAATTTAAAGTAGGAGTTTTTTCTTGGTGTTCTATTACCTTCTAGTGCAATGTGTAGACAATGACTTTATCTCTCTCCTCTCTAGAACATAATTTGAGCATTTTTTTGTTTTTTAATATTATATAAAATAAATTATTCATAACAAAAAAAACTAATAATGAGGATAATGGTACTGATATTAATTTAGATTTAGATATAGATAATAATGATAACTCTATGAAATAGTCTTAGGCCAAAATCATATTTTTTTCTCATGGTCTCGACTCAAATCAAATACCTAAAAAATAAAAAAACTAGGATAACATATATAATTATCATGGCGTGATGTCCATAATGCATGATATTAGGACTAGTCACGATGATGCATCTTTTGCATGTCTCGCCACCCACAATGTAGATTATATATGGAAACTTAATAGAAAATTCTAGGATTTTCTGAGATTTTTCATCATTATGATGGCCCTACCATATAAAAGTACATAATGGGAATCTTTAGAGATTATCACATTCAAAATAAAATATTTAGTTTAACAGTTGATAATGCATATAACAATATAGTATCTATTAATATGTTTTTTATGATCATTAGAGAAAGATAATAAAGTAAGATTTTTTATGTTAGATGCATATGTCACAATATTAATTTGATAGTGCAGTCAAAGATGAAGGTTGTTTTCCCTACTTGAGAAAAGATAAAAAACTAACTAAAAAATCTTAGGATACCATGAAGAAAACATGAGTTTGATAGTCTCTATTTGTCTGATAGTCTAAATAAGAAGAAATTTCAAATGGTTGTAAGATACAGTCGAAATTAGACTTGCCCGATGTTGGACTCATGTGTTGGATATGAACATATGATATCTGACTATATCAATAGTAAGAATGATGAACTTATTATTGATGACTCTGACTGAGAAAGAAGAATTTATTTTATAAAATTCCTAAAGATTTTTTATTACACGATAAAAATTTTGACATACATATCCATATGATCGTTGAGATGCTTGGTGCCATGACCATCGAGATGTAAATCAAGTATTTAAAGTACTAGTCCTTCATTTCATCTTTTTATTGCTTAGTTACTTGTATGAATCCAAGGTATAGGTGGCTGCCCAGCTCAAAGCCCAACACGATACAACTGTGCCTAGCCCGGCACGACACACTTTAGTGCTATCTCCGGGCCCGTGCCAGGTGGACCCTCAACACGAACCATGCCATGATGGGCCGAGGGTTTTGAGCCGGTGTGTTGTGCCAGGCACGGCACGGGTGCCTGACATGTGAGCACGACATGGGGACATTACATCGAGTGATGCCTGACGGGAGGTCCACGCGGCAACACCCGATGGGTGATGGCAGCGTGGCGGCATGCCACCAGAACCCCTAATTTTTTTAAAACATGCTCGACACAACCCGACCCGCTCCTACACAACCGACCTAAACTAGAGTGGATTTTGGGCCACGGGTCCATGCTGGGCCTACCATCCAAAGAACCATGTCGTGCCTAGCACGACATGGTACTTAAGCATACCTTGCATGGCATGGCACGCTAGCATGGGTGGGCCAAAAAACTAGCCCAGCCCATCCCATTTGACACCTCTAATTTTAGGGTTAAGATAGAAGGAGTAGAGATTATTTTAAAATACATATTCATATGTATGAACTAGAAATATCAACTTGAAAATTTCATACACTAAAAATTAACTGAGTTATTTACATACTACTATACTAGGTATGGTAGTAGTTGTAACCAAGCTCCAAGTATAGACATGGAAACCATATTTGGAGACAATGACTTCTCCATTACATAAGAGAGAGGGAAATGATGGGGTGATCCATCAAATAAGATCGAGCTATCATAGTACTTAGATACTGATTACTAATCTATCTTACCACATAACAATAAAAAGAATCTTGATATTTTATAATGGTAGAAATCATGAGTCAACTTCCCATGTTATCTAAGATGTTATGAGATTTATTGACTCATATGGTATCTAGAATAGCATTGGAGTTCACTTTTTTTTCTATTGTAGTCAGTGTCATTTTAGATCAGAGATTGAGATTATGGCCAAATCTCATTCAGGCACTTGCATGAATGAAGAATTAGGAGGATTCAAGGTTGAGAATCTAGGATAGGATTAGAATGAGAGCATAGGAGTTGGCAAATGATGGCTATGGGACTTGGAGAATGTTGAGGCCACCACTAGTGATACAATTAGATACTTACATGATAATGATGATCATTTGCATATAGATACCAATTGGCATTGGTATTGAAGATTGTAGTTTTTTTGGATGATTGATTCTTTGTTGCTGTTTTTGTTTATATTAGTGTTATTTTTATTTACAATTTTTTTATTTGGATGATAGATTTTTTATTCATTTCAAACGAATATACAATGTAAAATATGATATTATGATTATATTTTTTTCATATTATTGCATGGTGATTTACATACTTAAGTCTTAAAAATCAAATACTAGCATTACTCGGTTCCTAGCATGACCTAGTATTACCCAACATGGACCAGCATGACTTGATTTGATTTTGTCTGATTCTATCTAGACTCATTCCAATCATGTTGTGCCAGGCTAGGAAAAACAAAAGTCATGCCATGCAGATCACAGCATGACTTTCTTACTAGGCCATGCCCGACACAACATATTGGCCCGACTAGGCCACTTATGTCGGTGGGGCCCATCTAACAACTCTACTAGATCAATTCACATCTTTATGACACATGATGTTGAAATTAAGAATTCATATATAAGAAATCATTAAGATAAGTTGATAAGTTGTCTAAATGCTATGGACTTGAGAATGACCCTTGAGTAGGGATAAATTATCATTTCAACTGTAAAGTATTGATGAGACAACTATGAGGGGACTATCATTAGGAAGGACCCAATTATTAACAATAACCTTGTTTGACATTTAGGCACTAGAATATTTTCATAATAGTCCAACATTCATTTTATAACCAAGTAGAATAATATTCAACCTATTTAGATAGGATATCATGCATAATGAAATGGACTAACCCTAAAATCTAAGAGTCTTGCCAAAAATTCAATCTTATTTTTTCAAATAGAGTAGTAGTTGACTCATCACTGGTTGATCAAACTATGTACACAATCACTATAAATTTGATATCTAGATGAAAGTCTACTTTACTACATATATAACTCATATATTCCTGGGAATGAATGGATCAAAAACCATTGACCAATGAGGTTTTGGAAAGTTATATAATCCTAAAAATTAGGCAACATAATAAAGTCATAATTGTGATATTATATTAGTTAGCAATGATAATTCTACTAACCTAATGAGTTGAAAGGGTGATTGGATATTTAATTCATTTGCTTCATTTCATATCATACCTCATATTGATTTCTTTATTATATATATACTTGATGATTATGATTCAATAAATAAGAGTAATAATTGGACTTTATGGATTGTGAGCATAGAAAAGATATATCTATAGATGTAGACAAGATTAAACTAATATTGAAAGTTGTCTATTGTACCAAAATTTCATTTGAACCTATTTTCTATATGCATGTAGGATAGCATATGATATGTGACTCATTTTAAAAATGAGCATTGAGAATTGGTCAGTAGTTATTAGTCATTGTGAGTGAAAAAAAAAAGTATGCTTCATGTACTTCAAGTGAGAGTACATAGAAATAATGCAAATATTATTAAATAAAAGATTACTATTATTGTCTAGCACATGAGACTTGGTTATGTATGTTAGAAGGGTCTTAAACTACTAGCTAGAACAAATATCTTTCAATTCCACCAGGGACCCTCTTATGATGAGTGTGTCGACTATATGAATGAAAAAAAAATCATAGATTAGAATTTCACTCATCTTCTCCATTGACAAGATTTCATATTCTTGATCATTTTCATGTTGATGTCTACTTCATATAGACAAGAACACTCAGTGTGAACTTTTAATTTATGACATTTATTGATGATTACTTTTCAAAGGGTATGAATAACTATATTGAAAACCAAATATCATATCTTTCATGGTCTTTAAAAAATTTTCACATTGAAGATATGAGAAAGGTTGTAAAGTAGCTCATTTCTATACATTTAAAAAATAAAGAAATATTATAAAGGTTAATTTGAAATTTATTGTGTAAAACATGATATTAGATTTGAAAATATGCCAGCCAAGCTATTTGGATTGAATGACATATCCATGAAAATTATTCAGACTATTAAGGAGAGAGTCTTGTATTTTGTTTCTCATGTACATCTTCATAATAAATTACGAGGAGAGTCAATGCATATGATTATTGATTTTATTAATACATGTCCTACAGCTGCTCAATATTATGATGTTCCAAATAAGATTTTTACTATTAAATATGACTCATATGATCATTTTAAAGTATTTTGTTTCAAATCTTATTTCTCATTTTAAATGATAAAATGTCAAAACTAATTACATTGCATATCCATGCATCTTCTTACCTATGAATATGAGGAGTTTAAGTATAGACTATGTGACTTGATAAACATGAAAATAGTTTAGAGTAGAGATATGACTTTTTTAGAAACCCAATTAATTAATGGCAATCATCTGAATAGTAAGGAAATGGAATTTATAAAAAATTCTTTTTGCAAGGATTCAATGTCTATTCCTTCCATAAATCAGACAAATGGATTGGGAGGAATTAAGAAGTCAAATGATGATACTAAGCCACATGATTTACTAGTTAAGAAAATAAGGGATGATATCCAGTTGGAACTAAGAAGTAGATAGTTATTCTTGATGAAACATCTTAGTCTAAGTTAAAAATATCTTTTAAACCTCATTATTTATCCTCATTTTATAATTATGTATTAATTATAGATGCTAGTGAGCTAGAGATATTTCGAGATGTTATCTTCCATAAGAATGAAGAGGAATGACTTTAGGCTATGCTGAAAGAAATAAAGTCTCATCATATCAACTGGAATTACAATATGGTATCCTTGCCTTAAAGAAAGTGTGCAATGAAAGATAAATGAGTATTCATAATAAAACATGGTCATTATGAGTCTCAACTGAGATACAAGGCTCAGTTAGTCATGAAGGAGTTTAGCCAAAAGAAAAAAAATATTTTATTTACAATGATCTAACTTGGGGATTCAAAGTAAAAGGAAAAGCATATCTCAGTTGCAAACTTAAAGAATTTGCAATCACTTAAGCAGCCCCTAATAATATTACAAGATATTTTATTAATTTATGGAATCTCATGAATTTTAGCTTACCTTTTGTGATCACTCTATATTTGTCATTCATTTTCTGTCCAATGCATGGCTTATACTTTCACTATACATAGATGAAATATTAATTATTAGCTAAAACAAAGTACAAATTTTACAATCTTAAAAGAGATATGAAAAATTTATTTTCTATGAAAGACTTAGACCATGTGAGGCATATCCTAGGGATGAGTGTAATTTGAAATAGACATTCTAAGCATATTTGGTTATCTCAAAAATATATAAAGAAAGTTCTTGAAAGGATTTTTTAGGAAAGTTGCTGAGCTGATCTAAACAACTTTAGGCAAACAGCTTAAGCCTATTACCGAGCATTATTCAAAGATAATGAGGAAAAGAGAAACATGAGTCATATTCTCTGTCTCAATTATTGGTACTTTTATCCAAAAAATGTATTTTCCCAAAATTTATCACACATGGTTCAAAATATTATATAATTTAAATGAATTCAAAATAATTCACATATGATTTTGCACATGCATAACAAAATCAATAATACAATCAACCAATTTTGTCTTTGATATCATTTATACATAATCAAATACTATGTTTTCATTTTTGGAAAAATGTCTTCCTCTTAAAAATACATGTGTAAATAGAATTCAAAATTTATCAAATAATCACTTTTATGTTGTCATATTTATGAGTTTTCAACAATTCATCATATATATCAATTAAATTTTCAGAAGGTAAGTATTTGTAACTAATAATGTAAAGTATGAAATTATTATATGAATTTCAAGAGATTTTTCACCTTAACCAAGCTTGTCTAAGCCCTAAACTTAAACCCTAGATCCAATGTTTCAAATCAAACTATTTAACTTAAAACTAAAAGGATAGAAGAATATGATAGAGAATTTTAACAATTTCAAGCTTAATATAATAAATCAAGCAAAAAATGAAAATATATCAATTCACCTCAACCCTAACCTTCCTTGTCTATATTAAACACTTTTTTTTTCGTTATTTTTGGTTGAAAAAAAGGTGTTATGTTTGATCATTTCCTAGAAGTGGTTTTCACCAAAAAAAAATATTAATGTTGACATTTATTTCAAAGATTTTGGTGAAGAATCAAGTGATAAGAAAAGATAACTATAAGATAAAAATAGAAACAAAGACAATTATGATAGAGGGTTAAATGAAAAAAAAAATTATCTTTTATTTAAGGATAAAAGACAAAATTCTCACAGAGTTTTGAACATGTGTAAATTTGTCTCTAAAATTTTAAACCTAATGAATTTAATATCATTCTTTATCATTTTATAATCTCAAATTCATTTTTAAATATAAATATAATCTTTATGAATTATATCTCTCTTAATTATTCAACTTGATCAATTTGAATTAATGATTAAAATCAAAAGAATTTTTTTGACCTCAGATCACAAATAAAAAGTCAATCATTCTAAGTGAAAAATGTAGGTAGTAGAAATCAATTATTCTTGATTTTTTTTTTCATGCTAATAAAATAATAATTGAAATTAATAGGCTTTGCTTTGTGAGTATTTATTTCTTTTATTATTTTTCAAAATGATGTCTCTATACAAAATTCATTGTCTCTTCAAATGGAATCCAATAATATAGTATATCATTTTTTTCATAGGGGATGAGAAATATGAAGTGTTGAAGATGATAATGTCAGATATGAGGGCTTAGAGAAAAAATATTAATTGGGCAATGAATTGATTATGGAATTTATGTCAACATTATGTTCAAAAATGCACATTGATTCATGTGAAACAATATTTTCTTACCCTTTTCCATTTAATCTATTAGCACCCCATCCATTAATGATGAATAAAGATTTGTCCAACATACATGAATTTAATGATCATTTTGCACGTGTATACATATCACGACCAAGTGAAGTTGAGGTTATTCAAGGTAATTATGCTCTTGTTGTACTCAGGTAAATTATTAGCATGGTACAAGGTGGTTATGATAATGTCAAACTTGGTACACCATAGTTTAATGAGATGTGAAAATGTGACAATGAAATCATATGTGTTTTTCCAATGGTGTGTTTAAACCCATGTTGGAGAATTAGAGGATAGTCAATTTGAGACAAAGATATTATGTTCTTGCTGAATGTTATCTTTAGCCAAAGAATTTCAAGATGCATATCTTGTCATTGATTTCAATTGTAAGATATTTTAGATTTAAGTTAAAGAGAAATCATGCACAACATATGTCTATGATATATCTTGTCGATTATTATATTTGGAAGATTACGGTATGTGCTATTGGAGCAATAGAATAGCTTTGATGCATATTTTTCATAAAATACACAACCACTCATTTGATGGTTTGTTCTTTAGTTAGTCATTATCTTGTGGTTGTTGGAATTAGACCAACTTCTCATTACTTGTCAACATATATGTCAATAAATAATGTCATTAAGCTAATCCCATTGATAGAATGAGAAAAATAAGTCAAAGAAAGAGCCCCATGATCCCCCACATTTCTCATATAAGGTGTTGTTTTGGTTGTGTGACAATCCAATCAAGACAAAACCTAGTACAATTCATGAATTTATATGTTCACATGAGTTTCAATAATTGTTTGTTTCATTGACAATATTTATTATAAGATTTCAAATGAGTTGTTGTTGGCTATTCTCATAGATTCATTTAACTCGAGTGAGTAGTATAATGATACTTCATTCTCATCCTCATCAGATAATATCAATAATGGGTTATTTCTATTAGCATAAGAATTTTTTTATAGATAATATTATGAGGATTGATTATGATGTCTACAATTGCTGAAGATGGGTGTTGGTGAAAAAAGGTCGTTATAATTTTGGATCTAAACCAAGGTGTTCTTCATAGTGTGTTTGATGTGTTTAGATCAGAGTATCATGCAACCTAGTACCATAACATTAAAGAAAACTTTAGTTATTTTCTTACAAAACATAACACTAAATGATGAAAAAGAAAGGATAATGCATTGTGAATGTTTGACATGGTTGCATAGAATTGGTTGGATTGTGACAATCTTGTTAGCACGGAGATGTTCCAAACATTCAATCCCAACTTAACTAAGTGACTTGAAGATAATCATTTTGAGCATTGAGTTATGTTGAAATTACATAAATATGTTGGGATAAATTGACTAATTATCTTGTTGAGTCTTTTAATTCTTGGCTAAGACAAGAATGATTGTACTCATTTATGGTAAAAAAGTGTTTGTACATTTTTAGTGTATGTTTAGGGAATTACTTTTCCCATACCATGCCCCATAAAAATATGATGCAAGTTTTTTTATTTTAAAAATGAGATATTTATTTTTAAGGGAATAATTAATCAAATAAATAGTAGAGAAGAGATGAAATGTGTAAAATTAGTTGGAATTGATATAAAATTTTTAAAATTAATTTTAATGATATAAACTTAATAAAATATCCAAAATATCTCTTATATGATATTTTTTGTTCTCTTCCTTTCTCATGTTTCTTCCCTCCCTTCCTTCCTCCATTAATCTCTATGCCTCCTCCCTTACTCATTTTTCCTCACTCACGATCCCCCTCACCCCCCACACCCTTCTCCCCTCCCCCCACCCCTCCTCTCTCTCTCTCTCTCTCTCTCTCAGTCTCACTCCTCCTCCATCCTCTCTCACTCTCTTTTCTAACTCTTCCACCGTTTCCCCTCTCACCCCTCTCTTTGTTTGTCTCCTCCATCTTCATCTCTTACTCCAACTTTCTCCCCCTTCTCTTTGTGTCACCCTGAGATGCCACCAACACTATTACGTGTTACATATGTGCAATTGATCTTCCATTAAAATATTTGATATAGTAACTATAGGGTTTGCTCGAGTTTGGGACAAATTGAGTTGTTTTATTTTTAGTTTATTTTTTTTGTTTTGATTTTTCTGTTAATTTGAATTTTAAAATGATAGTATGAGTACTCTCATTTAATGCAGTATAATTAACATTTAAAATAAAATGATAACTTTTCTTAATATATAACTTGATTTTTAACACAATAAAAAGGTATCATATACTAAGATATGATAAAACAATAAAGGAGAAATGAGATCACACGTGAATAAGGAAATACAAAAGTCATGTGGATTATGATCTTTTAAAATATTTTTTTTTGTGCATGTTGGTGTTGGCATTTTTCAGATTTCTCTTCTATAACTCAAAAATGATAAATTATGTAATAATTTGAGGTTTCTTTCTTTGATACGTATCTATAATTTAATTTAGAGGGAGTGATTACTTCTCATCTCTTATGTTCGAGACTTGTGGAGTAAGAACTAAGATTCTTATGGTGTTTGTGTGGTGATCATGTTGGGTTCATGCTGTGGATGCACAATATCCATGTGGTTGATGTGTGGTGTTCTTGTGGAGTTCGTGCAATGGACGTGTGATGTTCATGAAAAGATTGTTCATACAAAGTTCATGTTGTGCTCATGATACTTAGAAATCTTTGGAAGAAAACTTGAGAAATTAAACATCACAAAAAGTATTTTCAATTACACTGACCATTTAAATTTTTAATTTTATTATGGACTTTTGGAATATTTAAAATTGTGTATTTAATTGTATGAATACTCTACTATTTTGAAGTAGAATATTTGTTTGTATCTGCGTGTGTTTGTGTAGATAATTTATAGTTTAATATATATTTTTATATATAATCTGGATTAT
This sequence comes from Sapria himalayana, assembly GCA_029783825.1. Lineage (NCBI taxonomy): Eukaryota > Viridiplantae > Streptophyta > Magnoliopsida > Malpighiales > Rafflesiaceae > Sapria > Sapria himalayana. The sequence goes on from JAREIK010002053.1 coordinate 1,266,685, forward strand.
ATATATATATATATATATATATGGGTAGATTCATTTGTGTGTGTATATGTATATATATATATATATATATATATATATTGGATAGTTTGAAATATATTTATATTTATGTATATCAATCAGAAAATTTTAAACCCAAAAAGTTGTTTTCAAATCCACTACATATTCTTGGGTAAATTTTCTAATGGTGAAAATTAAAAGATTTTATAAGAAAAAAACCAAATTAATTCATTATTTGACTGAGATAAAGTTCTGACTCTATTCTTTGTTTTCAGAGTGAATCTCAGTTGGTCCCCAACAAGTGGTATTAGATAGTTTTTTTTTTGTATTTTTATTTTTAGTGATTAAACTATTTTCTATAAGAGGGGCAAAGAAAATTATAAATCTGGAATGATTATGTTAGAACCATCAAACTATTCTTCTTGAAAAATACAAATGTTTGATCTTAATTGATCAAAGACTTTCTTGAACCAGCTCTCGATTATTCGAAGTTAAAAAAAATATGGATGAAGCCTAGTGAAAGAAATTATACTACAAGGAATTTCTCACAATGAGACAACTAGTTACAAAGATAACTTTCCACAACATCTCTACTATCATAAAAGCAAATGAGATGTACAAAAATTTAGAATCAATATATGAGAAAAATACATTGAGAAATAAGATTCTCATAATCTGGTACTTTGTTAAGATACAATATCAGGACATATCTGATATGAATGCATACTTGAGTCTTTCTCAAACATTTATTAACCTACTAGAATCTATAAAAATAGTGTTTGATGGTGAGGTGCATACATCTCTGCTTCTTAGCCTGCTTTCTGAGTGTTGGGAGATACTCATAATCTCTTCTAAGTACCTTGGCTCCTAATAACATATCTACCATGATTATCATTACTAAAATTTTGACAAGTAATGTTGCAAGATGAAGGAAAAAAGGATTTCTCCAAATATCCTTATTTCTAAAGAAAATGAAAGGAGAAGAAGAATGAGATCAAAACCTATAATAGTGGAGAGAAGTCATAGTTCTTTCAAAAGGAAGTTTGTAGGCAAATACATGATGAAATGTTACAACTATAATCAAGTTGGAGACTTCAAGAGAAACTATCCCAAGTGAAAGATACTCCAAGAAAGAAAAGGAAGAGAGATAGGGTCGGAAGGGTGGAAAATACTTTTTCCATAGAGGATGCCATTATTTTTTAAGTTGTATTGACCTATATGATAAAATTAGTTTGGAGAGTGATTGGGTAGTGGATTTGGAAGGCACCTTACATGTCACTCCAAACTCATATTGATTTGTGACATTTTTGTCTAAGCACTATAGATTAGTTAGGATACACAATGGGAGGGCATCGAGAATAATATGGATCAGAGATAATTTTTTAGGGAGAAACAAAATATATCAATTGTTTTTCAAAGATGTACGATATATCCTATATACTAGAATGAACTTGTTGTCTATGGGAATATTGAAAAGTATGGGTCATGTGAAAAATTTTGGGGAAGGCTAATGGATCTTGGTAAAAAGGTTGTTGACTATATCTATGAGATAAGGGTACATTTCTTTTATATTATCCAAGCTTGTTATAGCCTGGATCAAGTAAATATTTGGCATAAATTACAAGCATTGACTTTGAGTTGAATAGACCCAGATCTGTTTGTGTGGATGATTAGCTTTTTGCAGGAATGTAGTTCATGCATACTATCTGAGAGTCATCAAGCAATGAATATGACTAGGGAAATTTGTATAACTATGATGCTTTTTACCCCCTCATTCGAAGAGATTAAGGATGATTGATTTTGATTCCCTAGGTTCTTATATCGAGACAAGTATGAATTTTGAAAGAATCCTTAATTATATGCCTTTTATTCCATCTACTACTAGGTATCACACTAATCAAGGAGGAACTTAAGGGTAGGAAATAAACGTTAATTCTTTTCTTTTGGCTACTCTTTGAGATCAGTTGGATGAAGGAGGAGCTATTGACTTTAAGGGAAAATGGAGGTCTTAGGTTATAGTGTGACTATTTTTAATTTCCAAAAAATCTTTTTTTTGTATGAAGAAAGCAAAATACTGTTAAATGTAAACTAAGAACATGTCTTAGTCTATCCAAATAGGATAGAGGGAGAGATTACTAAATCTGCTTAATTTTGAGATAGACTGGGTTGTTTTATTTTTTGTTTAAGTTTTTTTTTTGTTTTTGTTTGATTATAGTTTTTGTGTTATTTTGAATTTTAAATGAGAATATGAGTATTCTCATTTAATGGGATATAATTAAAATTTTAAATAAAATGGTAACTTTTTTATTATATAACTTGATTTGAACACAAAGAAAAGGTAACATGCAATAATAAATGCCAAAACAAAAAAGAAGAAATGAGATTACATGTGAATAAGGGAATTTCAAAAGTCATGCAGATTGTGATCTTTTAAAAATTATTTTTGTGCTCATGGGTGTTGGTATTTGTCAAGTTTATCTTCTATAACTTAAATTTGGTAAGTAATGAATCATTTTTGAATTTTTTTTCTTTGGTAAGATTCTATAATATAATTGAGAGGTAGAGTTTTATTCTCATCTCTTATATTCAACGACTTATTGAGGAAGAACTGAGATTCATGTAGTGTTCATGTGGTGTTCATGTGGGGTTCATGCAATATATGTGTGGTGTTCAGTTGGGGTTCATGTGATGGATGTGTGGTGTTTGTGTGGGGTTCATATGGTGGACATAAAGTGTGTTCATGAAGTGTTTATGAAAATATTATTCATGCAAATTTCATGTTGTGCTCTTGAAGCTCAGAAATCATTGATAGAATACTAGATAAATTAAATATTACAAAAGGTATTTTCAATTATATTAACAATATAGATTTAAAATTATGTAATTAAGTTTGAGACATTTTAAATTGTGTTTAATTGTGTGAATAATCTATCATCTTGGGGAAAAATATATGTTTGTAATTGTGTATGCTTGTTGTGGTAGTTTATACTTTAATATATATATTAATATATAGTTTGGATAATATATATATTTGGGCATATTTATTTATGCATATTTACATATATATATATTTCAATTAGTTTGAAATATATTTATATTTATGAATTTCAGTCAATAAAATTGTAAATTCATAATGTTGTTTTCGAAATGGGGTATGTTTTTGGACACATTTTGGAATGGTCAAAATTAAAAGATTTTAAAAGACAAACATCAAATTAATTCATTGTTGAATTGAGAAAAAGTTCCAATTGTATTCTTAGTTTTTGGGATAAATTTTAGTTCATCCCCAAAAATAATGTAATATAATAAACATGGTTGTATATTTGACCTTGGAAATTATAATATATTCTAAAAAACAATAATAGATACTATGATTAATTGTTGATGAATAAATTTCATATTACATGGAATTGGAGAAATTTCAATCTTTAACTATGGGAATATTAATTAAATTATTTGATGCATAGTTTGCTTAATTGAATTGGTCTAGAAGAATTTTGAATTATTTTTGTAGGTGTTTGGAATTGTTAGATGTGTTATCATCTAACTATACAAAAGCTTCAAATTCAATTAAAATTTAAAATAATATATTTTATAGATCCCATTAAACTGTATGATAATAAAATTTGTTAATTTTATTTTCTTTTACAATATTCTTATTAGATTAACTACATTGTTCCACATGTTATTTCTTTATCATATGCATTTTTTAGCATATAAAACCTTATTATTAGCAATGCATAGAAATAGTTTTTGCATGCATATGTAATGGATGTATGCCTTCCAAATTCATGGAACGCATAGCAATAGTTCCAACTCTATCATCTTTGATATATTGGTCACAAAGCCATGCCCAAAGATGTTGCATATTATTATGTAACATGATTTTGTGTTGCAAAAAGTTAAACCACAATCACAACCACTCATAGAATTGTGACAATTGTAGTCTAGAGAGGATGTGAAAAGATGACAGAGTCATGACTTCAACTTTTTGATGTGACATTCAACTTAAAATGTCATAAGAATTTTCGAAGTATAAAAGCTAAAATTAGAAAAAAATAGGAAAGAAGAGTGTGATGAAAGGAGCAAAAGGTCACAATGCATTCCAATCCCAGGTGTCATCACCTCAACCTCAATTGTGGGAAAATCCGAGGTAAATAACAAATAAAATTGATTGGAATTAGGAATTTCTTCTTAGAAATTAGCTTGGATATTTATATGGAACCCTGGAACCCATGTGATGACTTTTTTAGACTTCTCATATGATTTTATCCCCAATGTTCAGTAAAATTGAATTCTAGGATAGGTTATATAATTGTATTGTGATGAAAAATTAAATTAATGAGTTTATGTATGATTTATAATGGGTTTGGATATTGATGGATGTCGATGCACTTGAGAACCTCAATTAAGGTTTTCATAAATACATCAATTTATGAGTATCGGCCATGGTAGATGTTGAAAGGTATATCACAAGACACACACATGTATTTCAAATAAATAGAAGTGATAATCCTTCTAATCTTAATGTGTGAAATAAAACAACATGTGTAATTCTTAACTCGAGGTATGCTAATAATTGTGAGTATGTCAATCATGAAGTTGAAAGCATGAATGTATTAAAGTCCAATCTATTATGTATTATTTACATTAACTAATGCTAGAGTAAAGTTAGGGTTAACTAGAATATCTAGATAAACTAATAGTATGTGAGCAATGTAATGGCCATGGTAGATGATGACAATATGCCACAGGACACATGCAAGTTGGAAAGACTCTTATGGTGATGACAACCTTGTAAATGTTTCTTGCTTGTATGGTTTCTATGGTAAAATTTTTGATAATATGTATGTTTAATTATTGAGTATGATGCTATTGAAGCTGAAAGTATAAATGAATTTAGTCACATATTATCACAAGTCATGGAGAGAAATAGAGGCTTGAAATTAGAAGCATATACTCAAAGCAATGATTAAAAGCAATTAACATATTGCCTACAAGGAATAGACATGATAATGATCCTTACAAAGATTGAAGTGTTGCTTTGTTGATGAAATTTTAATGGGACAACTAAGAGGGGACCAATATTTGATGGTCACCTTATATTCCAAGAGGACACATAAAAATATATATGTTAATCTACATTTCTTTCAATAATCAAACATAATATGAACCAATATTTGAGAAATATTATCACACACAAGTGTGTATGCCAATCCTAGAGTCTGAGTATATTCTCTAAGACCAAGTATATATATTCAACTCATATAGTAGTCAATTTAGTGTTGATTGACTGAACTATAGAATAATTCCAATGTGATCGATATCTCGACTTACATATATTTTATTACTTATATGATTCATAAAGTTGTAGAGCTACATTGGTTGAGAGATTCTCACATAACTAGTTTTTATGATTATGTCAAATAATTGTTAGCTTTGGAGCCATCACAACGTCTAAACAAGTTTTTATATCATTATTAGGGATTATCTTATAATAATTCGATTTATTAACTTGAGTTGACATAACAATTCTTATAGAAGAATAATTTTGTTTCAAGTTGTGTAGATAAGCTTTTTTTTATTGTTCATATTGAATTTGTAAAAGTGCTCTCATTTTTTTATAGCAGCCAAAAATTTAAATGAGTAGAGCTCTAGGATTGAGTTGAAACCTCTAAACCTAGAAATTTTAAAACTATATAGATGAATTCAATTCTAGGAAATGAATAATAATGTAGACCATACAATGAATTTGATCCATAATATCCATCTTACTTCAAAATTAGTAAGATATATTTTATTGGAATCCAGAAGAAATACTACAACATGAATATTTGTATTGTATTTAATAACCATTAGTTCATTATTGCATTTGAAGTTATTGTTAGAGATAAAAAAGTGTAATGATACAAAGGAAGAATACTTCTATTCTTACTAGGTAGTAACTTTATCAATTGAAGACCATATATTGGTACTACTGGTGGAGAAATAAAATAAATGATAAGGAAGAATAATGAGTGAGATAGATAGAAGATAAATTTGAATAAATAGAAATGATTTTAGAAATCATTCCAACCAAATCTATAATTTTTTATGAGGAAGAAATGAAGAATGATAAGGGAAAAGGGAAGAGAAACAACACGAGGACAAGCTTGAAGTTGAAGTCCAACAAAAGGGTGTGACACCTGAAAAAGTAATAACTATAATCATTAGATCTATGAAATAATTTGTGACACTTGAAAAAAATCACAACAACAATCATTAAACCCCTTAAGATCAAAATTGTAGTGAAGATCAAAAAAGCCACAATTTTTTTTTTCAATTGCTGCCTAGAAAAATAAATAAAGTTAGAAGATGTGTTACTCAGCACCATTGATCGACATAGAAATTACAATGAGGAAAGAAAAAAAAAAACTACACAAAATAATGACATGGACTTCTAACATTAACAATGAGAAATCTACACAAAAAATGACATGGACAAGGTTTAAATGTTATGAAAAATAAGTCTAGCTATAAACATTAAATATAGTATTGCTTGGGAGGTAACCCAAGGTTTATGTTTCATTTGAATAATGCAATAAACATATGTAAAATATATTTTTAAAACTTATATAAATACCACCAAATTATACACAATAGATATTAGAGTGAAGTCATGACGTTTAAACCCATTCTTTTTTCTAAATGAGAAGCCATGGTCATGCAAAAAGTTATGATACTTTTTGTTAAAGCCATAACTAAAACTCAACCCCTTATTAAAACCCAAATCTTTAAAATTTATTTCTCCTATTTCATTTTTTTATTCCCATTCCATCAAAAACCTCTAGAGAGTCATACCTTAAATATTCAAGCTACCATATAGAATGAAAACTTGATTTTGAAGCTAAGAGTGAGAAGAGATGAGTTTAAATCGAAAAAAATGGAAAAGAACAAGTGACAGAGACAATATGCCACTAAAGCTTCAACTAATGTTGTAGCAGCAGAGTAGATATTCCTTACTAAAACTAGATAGAAATGGATGACTTTAGTCATGGGAAAATAAATTTATAGGTGAACATGGATTAAAAGTATTGATTCTTACTGTTCAGAAATCAACTGAGGTAAGAAAGTGGGAGAAATTATGCATGCATGTGAAAAAGGTAATGCTTCAATTGTTAAAAATTTTATTCGAGTTTGGAGGATATGAAGGGGATGAAATGCAATGAATGAGGAATTTGGGTACCCTTTGATAGGGAAACCATTAATGAAATGTTTGGGTTGTGAGGAATAATAGATGATGCTTCTTTTAGATCTCTCATCCTACCACCAAATTACCAAGAAATAGTCACAACATTGATGGGCAGAAAAGAAGACAAAAAGTGTCATCAAAAAGTTCTTATGAATACTTGGTGTGGGGGAACCTATGAATGAGAGCAATATTTGGTTGTATTTCCTATGTTTTTTTTTATCAGACGGCCCTCCATGTCTCTATGATAATCAAGATGGGGTGATATTTTTTTTTCACCCTAGTTAAAGGGTATAAAATCAAAGTGGAAAAAAATTTAGAGAAATTGATCCTCAGCCTTTTGAAAGGCAAATTCTCCGAGCAACTAATTCATTTTTCATTGATAATAATGTTTTGTCAAGATAATGAAGTCCCAATTTATGAAGGCAGAGATAAAATATTTCATTTATGTACCCACTAACATTGATGGGTCTTAAGAATGAGAATGAAGAAACCAAAAAGGAAAATGTGACTCTTGGAGGGGAGGAGTCGACTGAATCTAGGAAAGACGTGTCAACATTTTCTTGAGGATTGCATGAAAGGAATGGAAAGAAGTGAAGAATAGTTTAAGGAAGCACAACAAGACCCAATAACATAATACTTCCTTGAAGAAAAAAATAAGAATTTGGAGAACTTATACATATGTGGAACATGATAATATGTGAAGTTAACTTTAAAAGTGAGCATTTGAACGTAAAGATAAGGCATGTGCATACATGCTTTATGGAATAATAAAAGAAAAGAGACAATACGAGAGAAGAATGTGTCAAAGTAATAGAAGAGGAAGATCGGGTAAAGGTAGAAATAAGAGATGCTTTATATGAGATACATCTTCAAAATAATGAGTTTCTATTCATTTCAACACGAGAAAATTGAAGTGCACCTTTTGAAAATATTGGAGGGAATGAAACAAATAGAAAATAGAGTAATGAGAAATATCAATGTATTTGTGTAATTGTATGAATCCATTGTAGAGAAGTGGAAAAAAAATAATCATGGAATGAGATATAACATTGAAGGAAAATGTGTATCATAAAGTGCATCATTGGATTACAGATGTGAGAAATTTTAAGGAGAATCAAAAGAAATTATATTTTGCTCTTGGTTTATTTGAAGACACTATGAACTCCATTGGAAAAAGATAAGATATCCTATGTGACATGATCACTCAAATGATGAAATGGATATAAGATAAAGAAGAGTTGGAGAAGCCTTGAACATCTATACCTCCTATTAAATCCTCCAAAGCAAAGTTCTCATTTCGAGATTTTTGTTTCTAGCCACCCTCCTCCCTCATCACATTGAGAAGTATACATCAATTTTGATTATGATATTATTAGATATTCTTCTTGTGATATTTATATTGTGAATATTTTTTTATATATTTGGAGGGAGATTATTTGCTAGTGGTTATAAAAGTGATAACTAGTGGTTATATTATCTGAAAACTAAAATGTGGAGTAGTTGCATGAATACTAGTGGTTATAAAAGTGATTCCACTAACATCTTGTTTTGAATGAGAAGTAAAGAATTTAAGTGAAACTAGAAAGAATTTTTGGTGAAATAGGTAGACTTTATGGAGAAGGACTTGTATCAGAGAGAGGTGATGGTTCTTTTATCATGACTTATATACATCTTTAAAATATTTCATGAGTAGTTATAATATCATTTCTTACCCTTAATGCTATCAAAATAGGTATGGTATTCTTTATATGCCATGACCCTACCATTGAGTCGATACAATTATTACATTGTATAACATAATTATTATAGCCATGATATTTTCCTAGAGGTATCAAATGGGCATGGCTTCAACAGAGCCATCCTGACGTGGCCCACTAGCCTAGTTTGTAACTTTTCTGGCCAGGTCTTGCCTAGAGTTGCCGAATCGGGCCTACTCGGTCTAGGTTCAGCCTAGGTTCGGCCATTCAGGTCAGGTTTAGGCTATTTTTAAAATTTTTAATCCCAAATTCAAATTTATTAAAAAATTTAAATTTTAATACTTAAATTAAAATAATTAATTAACTAAGTATTTTTTTATTAATTAAATTAATAAAACATTAACAACTAAAATCTAAAAACTACCAAGTAATATTTAAGTTTTACCAACTAACAACATATAACTAAAAATATGTAAAAAGTACAAAATAATAATTAACAAAGCGAGACCAAGATTGAGTAATTAAAAGATAAAAAATAATACATCAAAGATAAACTCATAAATATAAAACATAAATCCAATCCAATGCCAATCACAAAAATTTAATATCTAAATCAAGACTCAAATTAAAATGATAAAAAAAAACAAAAACAATCCAAAAATAATAAATAAAAATGATAAATCTCAATTGCATATGATTAATAATAGTACAAGTATTAATGTATTAATAGCAGCAGGCCATAGGTAGTAAAGTAGGCTCAAGCGCTCCGCTTAATCATTAATATCTCAATCTTATATTAGTCATCAATCATCATCAATGTCCCATGAATCATCATCAGCAACCAGCTTATCCACTTTTGTGGTAGTGCCAGCATGATCTTGGATGCTCCTACTTGAATCCTCTTAATCCTGGATGCTAATGCCCCAAAAATATCTATCCATACTCTTGATATCCTATTTGAAATCACATTGATTGTAATAGAAAAAACAAACTCTAATGCTATGCTCGACACCGGAGGTGTCAGTAGATCCTATGCCATCTTAGATAGCACGGGATAGGTGAACTTATATAATTTCCACCACTATAAAATATTAAGGTTCTTACTATCAGTATGCGATAGGATTGAGTAGTAATTGATATCTAAGTATTGAGACAGCTCTCTCCTATTCGACATTCCACCCCATCGTTTTCCACTTGCTAATGGAATGGAAAAGTCATCGTCTCTGAATAATATACCAATGTCTGTACATAGAGCCTCACTACTACCAATACCATACCTAGTATCATAATATGTAAAGAGCTTAGTGAATTTTTCATGAATGAACCCTTTAGGTTGGTCTTCCTGGTTCATGCATGAGGATATGTATGTCAAAATATTTACTACCCCTTCCACCTTAACCCGTAGGTCCATGCAAGCAGCCAGATAATATAGAAATGGAGTGCATTGCATATTAATAAGTATTAGGTCATCTCTAAACTTCCTAAACATACTAATAATATTGTATATGCACCTGAGTGCAATGCAAGTTCTGAAAGTATAAACTAACAAATACATGTTCATTGTGTCATAAAAAAATTTTAGGAATTTCATAAATGAAATTTCTGTAGCCTAGTCAATGTCATCAATAATAAGTTTGTCACTCTTACTATTGATATAGTTAGATATTACGTGTTCATATCCAACACATGACTCCAACATAAGGTATGTTTAATTCCAATGGTGCCTCACATCCGATTGGAATTTCATATCCTTTAGACCAATAGACAAACACATAGTACCAAATTTTATTGCTTGCAAGGCATACAAACTTTTAATTAAAAATTAATATCCATAATGTAATTGGTTTTAAAAATTATATATTAATTAATATTATTTCCCCTCTTCTATTGAATTAGGTAATGTAATTGGTTTTAATTATGAATGTATTAATAGTTTGATTTATTTTATGCATGGATACTAATGAATGGTAACTAATATAACTTGAATTAGAATTTCTAGTATTGGTGATTTTCTTTGAGGTATTTATGATAGATAGTGATAGATAATTTATGAGGCTCAGTCATACATATGATAGGAAATAAGTGAACAATCTTCTTATTATGATGCACGAGATAAACCTATACTTTGAACCTTGAAATCTAGGTATGCTAATCATCATGAGTATGTTTCTTATAAAGCTAAAAGTGTGAATGATTTTATATATCAATCCATTATACATATCTTAAAGGAATTGGTTCTCGATTAGGATAGGTGTTATATATATAGAATATTCTCCTAGGGAGTTCACCTTTAGTGTGTGAGTCACATCATCATTGAGGAGAATGACCGCAATAAATCCTTAGGACTTTCATGAGTATATTGTGACTCACAAGGTAGTGATACCCCTTCTAAGCTACTTTTACATATATGGTTCCCACTAGTGAAAATTAAGGGAAGCATACATTATTATACAAATATAGTACTTCTGAAGTTGAAAGATTAAATGCTTAAAATCATGTTTATCATTGGTCTTTATGATAATGGATCACAAAGAATAAGACTGTGCATATAGAGCAACAATCAAGGGTAGTTGCCAAAGTTGCCTAATATATATAATATTATAAATGACTCTCATACAAAAATAAATTATTATATTGAGGCTAACATATCAAGGGAAAAATTACTAGGCGACCACCATTGGGAATGACTCAATGATGATAAGTACCTTATATGCCATTAGGGAAATGAGTCATTGTACAACACCCCAACTCTTATCATGTGCCCTACATATAATATATGTCGATTGATTAGATGATATCAAATAGATTAAATGAATGAACCATAGACCTAATATTGTATAATAATCTAAGTACTCATGTTATTGAAAATATATTATCTCATTATTGATTAACCAAACTACCTATAATTCACATGTGATCGATATTTAGATGAAAACCTTTTATACTACTTGTATGACTCATGCACTTTCAAATCTGAGTTGTTGAGATACTCTCATTAACTAGTTTTTGAGATATCATATATCTGATTAGATTAGGTGGACTAACAAAGACACAAGTTTTCGGTATTATTGTTGAGGATTATTTAGTTTGGTTAGTCAATGTGAGTTGACATAATTATTCTTATTAATATATAATTTTTTAGTAGTTTAAATTATATTAAATATGAAAAATATTCTCGATTATAAAGGCTAAAACATGTTACCATGTTTGAATGTGGATAGTTATTTTTAGATTTGTTGCATTTTTCTCTTTTTCTTCTCTTTCTTTCCAGCCACCCATATATAAAATCAGAATATCTAGAAAAAATTGCCAAGACTTCCATGAAAACGATCTTAATGAGTTATAGAAAGATAATGAAGCATACAAAAGATATTTTTAAAAAAGTACACTAATGATGAGAATATACCAAACTATAATTACAATAAAACTTATAATGCTCAAGGAAATAACTTCTATTTCAAACATTTTAAAAACTATTGTCAACCCTATCATCAGTAAGAGAAGATTCATGGAGACTAAGGATGTGAAAGACATAAAAAGATGATATATTATGGAACTCAATGATTTTTAGTTACTTATTGGATAGCTAAACTAGATGAATTTCTGAGATACTTGAGAAGAGTCAATGTGAGTGAAGAAAAAAATTACATAGTAGAGAGAGAGAGAGAGAGAAAAGAAGCCATAAATTGGTTTAAGTCTGAAGAAATTACATAGTTTAAAATCTTGATAGCAAAGGTATAAATATTTATGGTTTAAACTTTAAAAATGGGCATGGAAGCTATAGCCTTGATTATTCAAAGAGAAGAGGAAGATGCTAGTGATAAAAATTTTGTGGAGAATAAGGAAATAGTTGTGAAAAGAAAGCTTAAATAGGAAATGAATGACATAGCATCAACTATCCATGTAGATGATGAACTTGAAGAGGAACTTGAAGATTATAAGCTTTGGTGGCTGAATTATTCAAGAGGAACTTTAAGAATTTCTACCACATAGTAAATAAAACTATGTGGTAGAAATTCTTGAAGAGGAACTTGAAGATACAACATCAATTATTCAAGAGGAAGATGTTGACGTAGATTATAAGCTTTGGTGGCTGAATTAGAGAAAGTTGATTAGTTGTGTGAATGTGAACTTGAAGTTTCCAAGATATTTCATAATGTCAAGGCTAAGGAGAAAATAAAGATGGAGAGAAATGTGAAACTTATATATGTGAATGAAGGAATAGAGACAATAATTCTTAGATAATTTAAAAATGATATCAAAATTATAAGGAAGAAGGAAGTAGGATAATATTCTAAAATGTTTGTATGGATATCAGAGATTTTCAATTTTCAAGAAGAAGTGTTGAAGGTCTACCTACATATGTAAAATATATCAGAGCTTGAAAGGCAACCCAAGACTCTCTTTATTTCTTATGTGATGACTTGTGAGTGTTGTGAGATTATAAATTTCATATACATAAATATACTTAAACTATCTCTCACATAAAAAAATAAAAGATTCAAACTAATTACTATTCAAATATTTTTTGCCCAAAATCGTGGTAGTGTTTCAGGAGACATGAATTTGCTGTTATAGAAAAGAAAATCAATTAGAAGCTATATGACAAGGTAGTGATAGCTTTTTAGAGCAACAAATTTGATATTACAGAAAGAAAAAGCTTCATAGATGATGAATAACAAGGTTATGGTAGTTTTTTAGAGCCATAATTTTTGTTCTACATAAGGAAGAGCATTATAGAAGTAATATGTGAAAGCCATGACTTTGATGCAATGCAGCAACTTAGAAGGTATTGCATGCCCTAAAGTTAAATTTTCATTTATACAAGAAAAAAAACTTACAGAGCTAGGTTATTCAATTTTTAGGTCTCGATTATAAATATTTAATCCTCAAATCTTCTTCACAAAAAATTCTTAATTACCCATGGAAGGAAGGACAAATTGTGTCAATGAAAAAAGTCATGAAATTCCCTTAGGGAAAAAGAAAAGTGTTAAAGACAATGCATCATAGAGATGCCACCTAATGTCATGAATCCCAAGGTGACTTTCATTATAAAAATTGGGTAGAGATATATGGATTTTCTAATTTTCAAAAAGGAGTTTATTGAAGAGAGGGGATTCAATAAATTTATTCCTCCTTTTGGCTATGTTATTAAGAAATCGAATTAGATAATATTTAATACACATAAAGAATGTAAAAAATACCTCAATTGTAAATGAGTTCTATTCTATGCAAATTTAAAGAATAATAGGGGGGAGATGTGTTATGTAAGACATATCTGGGTTCAATTTCATAAGAGAATTTATTAATGAGTTGTTTGGATTCTTGAGGAAAAAGATAGTGTGAATTTCAAATTTCTCTCTAGGGATATGAATTTTCTAACTATTACTAAACTATTGATGGATGGTAAAGGCATATGAAAGGTGACATTTAAGAGTGCATATAAATATTTGATGATGGAACAACTCAAGGAGATAAGTAAAGTTTCATTGTATTTCATATGCTCATTTTTGTTCCTCACTTTCCATATTTCTATTATTATCTGAGAAAGAGATATATTGTTATACGTCATTCTCATTGGGTATCACTATGATGTGGGAAATATTAGGTAGAAATCAATTATTTAATTCCTTAATAATGAAATTTCTAACTAACTAATTCACCTTTCCTTTATTACTTTCTCATGCTTAATTGAGGAAGTTTCTATGGATAAACAAGTCAATGCAATATGTCCAATAGTGTACCCCTAATATTATCAAGTGTAAATAGAGAAATTGAATAAGACAAAAAAGGGAAGAAGTTGATATTTGAAGAGGAAGTACTGATAGAAATTTGGGAAGAAAGTTGATCTTTCACCATAGGTGACACATAATAGACAGAAAGAAGGAAAGGAATGTGAGAAAGTGACTTAGCCCACATTGAGCATTCCTTAGCTGCACATGGTGGCATGTTTATGGATCTTTTCTATATATTAGAAAATGTGTAGTGAAATGTGGAGAAAAATATTCAAGAGCTAAAAAGGGAGATCCTTTCCCTATGCACTAGAGTAATGGAAAAGGTTGGAAAGTTTGAAGACTAAATCTACAAACTATTGTAGGAAGGAATAAACTGCATGGATGTGCGATTGATAGAAAACACTAAATCATTTGGAATTCTATATAAAATGGATGTAGCAGATAAGAAAAGAATAATAGAGGAAAGAGATATAACAAATGCAAAGGAAATGATATTTAAGGAATACCAATGGATGGGTGAAATAGGAAAATATAGTGCAAACCAAAATATTTATGTTATGAAATGGGAAGCTTTAAAATTGTACTAAATATCAATTTTGGAGGGAAAACTTATTTCTTGAGGATGATTAATTATTCTATATGGTAGTTTTTTTAGTATTCAAATTACTAAATATGTTGGTGTATTTTGGTGGTCAATAATGATATGTAGACATAGAAAAAAAGTTAATATGTATTGATATTATATTTTTTGATATTTTGAAGAGTTTTGATGAATAGTCATGAAATCAATTAATTTTAGAGGTGTTTAGAATAAGAGGTAGATCAATGAGTCTCACATAGTTTCAATATTTATTCTTAGCAAAAACTGTATCTTATTGGTCAAGGAAAATTTTTGTATATTATAACCCATTCAACTCATTAGCATAATCTTTCTACTATGTGACATATTCTTAATGGTTATAATGTTATTATGGAATCATTGTCATACTTAACTCAAAAAATTTAAATGACTACATTAATTCTCAATCTCATCATCCAAGTACCCCACATGTGCTCATGTTCATGACCAATTCATAGTGTCATGACTTTATCTTTATATGACTATGTTATCTCAAGTCAAAAGCATGTTGTTTTACAAAGTAATGAATTTTAAGCAACAAAAAGTATATAGCAATAACTACTCATACCAAAAATATGAAAAATATTTAAAGTTATGACTTTTTGAATACTAAATATTACAAAAGATATTACTCGAGTATGCCTATTTTTAAGGTCATGACTCTTGTCATCAAAGGAAGACATAATTATGACTTGTACATGCAAGTTAAGTGCCAATGCCATGACATCTTAATACTATCTCGGAAATATGTTATATGAGTGAAGAAAAGATTAGTGTTGTGGTCTCTCACAACATCATAGACACTTATGAGATATGTACTAAAAATAAATGAACACATGAAACAATGACTAATTCATAGTACCATAACGTTGTATATCATAAAGATTAAGCTCAAGTTATGGTCATTTTCAAATCTATGACTTTGTATTACAAAAAGATCAAAATATTAAAAAAGTCACGACCATTTTCTAGAATCATGACCTTGAGATAAAGAAATGAAGGCCAAAATTTGCGACTTTCTTCTAAAAGTCATGACTTCCTACTTAAAGTATTACAATGTTACCCAACTATAAAAGTGAATGATAGAGAATTTTCAAAAGAGACTCTCATTTCTTCTCCTTCTCCCTCATGCAAAAAATAAAGTCATGATAATTACAAATGCTAGGGGTTGGATCTTGTATTTCCTAGGGGTTTCACAATAAAGCAAGCGATGTATGGCTTATACCAATACATAAAGTTGGGGGGCACAACTTTCAAGTCCTTCACCTTGAGAGTTAGATTCAAAAATTTATATAAAATTAGCATAGTTTAGAGTTTGTGTAATTTAAATTATGTGACATAATTAGTTTTAATTATTAATGTATTAATGATTTGATTTATTTTGTGTATGGATAATGTTTGATGGTGATGAAATAAACTTTGAATTAGAGTTTTAACAATTTGTGGATTTGTGCAAAGTTATAATGGTTGATGATGATAAGTAAATAATGAGGCTCAATAATACATATGATAAGAAAGAAGTAATAATATTTTTGATTAAGATGCACAAAATAAATCGATATTTTGAACTCCAAAATTTGGGTATGTTAATGGACAATGTGTATTGAACTTACGAAGCCAATAGTGTGAATTTCTTTACATGTCAATATATTGTATATATCTTGAAGGACTTAGTTCTCAATTGGGATAGAAAATTATATATAATATTTTACTAATGGATTCACCTTTAGAGTAGTGAGAGTTTCATCATCACTGAGTAGGATAGTCATAGGAAATCCTCAAGAAATGCGCAAATATGTTATGACTTACAAGGTGATGATATTCTTTTTGAGCTACTTTTACTCACATTATTCTTACTAGAAAACTTGAGAAAAATATATATTAATTGTGTTAGTATGACACTTACTAAGCCAAAAGTATACACTTATAAATCATGTCAATTATTGATCTCTATGATAAATGAGACTAGAAAAGAAGACCGTACATATAAAATAATGATCAAGGATAGTTGACAAAGCTACCTAACAAGTATTAGATTATGAATGAATTTTATGTAGAAATGAATTGTTATCTTGGTGGTGACATACCGAGGGGATAGATATGAAAAAACCACCATTAGGAAAGAATCAAAGGTGACAACCACTTTGTATGTCAATAGGGCAATGTTCATTGTACAATGCTCCAATCTTCATTCTATATCCAACATAATATGTGTCAAGTGATTAGATTGTATCACATAGATTAAATGAATGAACCATGGACCTAAGATAATTTAACAATCTAAGTATTCATTTTATAAAAAAGGTGTTGTCTCATTATTGTTTAACCAACTTATTGATATCTAGATGAAAGCCTATTATACTACTTGTTTACTCATGCACTTATAGATCTTAGTTAGTGAGACACTAATATTAATATGCTTTTGGGATGTCACCTAATAGTTTAAATTAGGCAGAGTAATGAAGTCACAATATTAAGCACTTGCACTTTTAGCTTCATAAGTGTCATACTAGCACAATAAATATATGCTTCCTTCAAATTGCACCAATGAGAGCTATATGAGTGAAAGTAACTCGAAGAGGTGTCACCACTATGAGTCAAAACTACTCATGCATGTCCTATAAATTATCTATCTATATCCTCCAATGTGATGATATAATTCTCACACTAAAGGTAAAATCCTAAGAAGAATATTTTATTAAACATCAATTGAGAACTAGTTCTTTTAAGGTATGTACAATAGATTAATGTGTAAAGTCATTCATACTTTCAACATTGTGATTATCATACTTGCAATGATAAGCATACATAAACCTTGAGTTTTAACATATAGTTTTGTTTCATGCATCATGATCAGAAAGGTTTTGATTTTTTTCCTACCGTAAGTACAAGTAAACCACATGGTTTATCTCTCATCATCCACCATAAAACATGCACAAATCCACCAATAGTTAAATGCATAATTCAAGTTCTATTTAATTATCACATCCATCAATTTCTATTCCACAACATTTATTTATAACAAAAGTATTCATACATTATATAAATCATAATTACATCAATCCTAGATCTCAACTTAGCCTAACTTTGGTAAGAGATTCTATGAGGTACAAGAAAACAAGTTGCATTAATCTCGAATTATCAATGATAATCCTGATGAGAATCTAGGTCAAAATTTCTAATCTATAATATCTTTGTTGATTTTTATAAATCTAGTATAGATAGGAGTGTTTATGAGTCGTATCGCATAACTATAGGGTTTAGCTTATATCTTGTGTCTCTTACTTTTGCATGGATACTCTAGAGAAAGTGAAATTCCCCCCTAGGATTGGTTGTTATGCTTTACTTTATCTTTATGCATGTAGAAAAAAAGGGATTAGATTTGTCTTTTTGAAAGTCTTTCTCTTTCCTTTTTTATACTATAGAATTTTTTGTATTTCTCCAAGTAGAAAGTTTTGGCTTTTGTAAGATATTGCGACTTTGACCTTGGTCTTTTGAGCTTGAGGTCATAATTATGGAAAGTGGTCGCGACTTTGGAACGCATGCTAAACTTTATGTTACACAAAGTTGTAGTATTGGAGAGTATCCTCAACTTATTTCTTTTGTCTCGATAACACAAAATCAAGGCAATATGAATGACTGTGGCCTTGGTGTTGGTCTCTTTTGTGTATAATATGGTCATAACAATAGAAATAACCATGATACTAGAAATAGTCTTTCTTGTATATAATATGGTTGTGGCACTGAGAATGGCTATGCAACTAGGAATAGTTTCTTATGTGCATAATATGGTTATGATGCTGAGAATGGACATGACATTGAGAATGATATCTCTTGTGGATAATATGGTCATAGTACTGAGAATGGTAATGACTTTGCCTTGATCTTTCTTGTATATCAAATGACTATAGTATTGGGAATGATTTTGGCTTTTGCCTTGACCTTTCTTGTATATACCACATTGTCACGATACTAAGAATGACTATGACATTGGTAATTAGCTTGTATATTAAATTAACATCTTTGTCTTCTCTTGAGGGCAAGAGTTATGACATTGAGAAGTAGTCATGGTCGGGTATTGTCCTCTAAAATATTTTAAGTCTAAAATTCATAGTCCTTGAGATTTTTCATGGGTTTGGCATGAGTATCTTTTACTTTATAACATTATATAGCTCAAAATTCATGGCTTTTAGAAAAAGTCACAACAGTAGCTTGATAATAGAAAGTTTTTATAAATATAAAGTCGTGGTATTGTAAATAAGTCATGAATAGATGTGTCAAATGGGCCAGAAGGCCTATACATGACACGACATAGTCCGGAATCATGCCTAATCCTAGTCCATGTTGCCATGTGGCATGGTCCTACTATGCTGGGCCATCATGAGGGGCATACCTTGTGTCTGGCCAGGGATGACCAAAATGCCTGCCCCAGTGGCATGATCTACTAGCCTAGGGACATAGGATTGGCTATGGTAAAGTCATGGGTCACTAGTCAAGTCTTGTTGAGTGATCCATCAATGGGGGGGAGGGGTGGGGGTGTTGAAGAAAAATATAGCCATGTGGTTGATTGCAATTGGTCAGTCACGTAAGCTAACCACCCATTATATTTTTACACAATTGCAATGAGCTCCTAATAGGGATAGGGATTGGTAATGCCCTATCATTATCCACAAAAAAAAATTAATTAAACATTATTGAATTATAGTCATCGGATTGATTCCAATTGCTATGCATGGCTGAAATATGATAGTTGTGATTCTGGCCTATTTAAAATATAATAAAAATTTATAAAAATATGTATTTTTAAAGTAACTTTTTTCACCTCTCGGACTCGCTCTAACTCTCTTAGTTATAGTATCTCTTATTTTTTCCTCACTCTAGACTTTAGTATATTATTTTGTAATATAAATATAAGATATACATATAAAGAATACTATAATATTTTTTTTCATTTTTATTTATGTTCAATGCTTGCAGATATGGAAAAGGGATAGATGGTTCATGGTGGTATGGGCATGCTTGTCATCCTGTGCAACACTACAAGTTGGTTGCATCGGCTTTGAAGGTTAAAATATATATCAAAATGGTCCATGGTACTACATTTTCTTCAATAGTCTTGACCCAAACCCCTCATGTCACCTAAAAAACAAAATATTTGGCGAATATTAGTGGAATGGATATACTTCATAATAATAAAAACTAAAAATTCAAGGGGTATTGATGCACAATGTATCAATTATAAAAATATATATACATGTCGGAGTCCATGTGGGATCAGACACCTAAATAGGCATGCTGATCAATACACCAAAAAAAATTATGCATTAGTACCGAGACAAACCAAACTTAGCAGTAAAGTTTTTCAAACTAGATATAGTTCAGCCTTGTTGGCTTTTTTCATTAACCACACTGATATTGGGAGGGAAGACATGATCAAATTAATTACCATCAAGTCACTCGATTAGATTTCAAAAAGATCATAAGTCCACATATACGAATGATAATAAAATTGTATAAATTAGAAAAAAAATTTAATAATTAACAAATTTAGGAAATATAGTAGAGTGGTGTTGATAATGTCCAATATATAGACTAATAATAATAATGTGTCATTTGCATGCCTCACAATCCACTACGTAGACTCTAAATGGAAACTTAATAAGAAAATATTAGGATTTTTTGAAATTCTCTAACTCATGATGGCATTGCTATATATCAATGTATGATTCAAATCTTTAAGGAATATGATATTCAACATAAAATATTTAATATAACTTTCGATGATGATTATAATAATGGAGTAACTATTAGTATATTTATTAGGACTATTAGAGATGAATTATTAGGTGAAATATTTCATATTAGGTGCATGTGTTACATTATTAATATGATAATATAGATGGAAATAAAACTTATTTCTCTCATACTAAAAAAAATAAGAAATTCACTAAAATATAATAGGATACATAGCAAACAAAAAGAGTTTGGTAGATTATGTTTTTCTAGATCGCCCTCTTTGAAAGCATCTTTCCTTCCCGCTGATGAACAGACGAAGTTGACTAACCAACTCACCAGCCAATAGCACACATTCTACAATTTGTGAGAATAGGAGATCCTCTGTCTTGGGGGCACGGGGGGGAAACATGGACTGATTCAACTTCACCTTTAGCCCTATCGAACTAAGAAAGAAGTAGGAGCTGAAAGAAGATCCTCATCTTTCTTTCTATTTCCCGATGGGCATGTAAATTCATTCCTTTTAGTAGCTCGAGTTCGAGGGTCAGATTCAGCCCATGAAGAAAGGCAAGCTCTAGGTGCGGCCCCTTACGGAAGAGTGACATCTAAGGAAGGTGATAGGGCTTAAAAAATTTCAAACATATGGGACACACCATTGGAATTATACCTACCTAATATTCCTGCCATGTGTCAGCTAGATGTATCAGATGGACCGTGCCGGCCCTGCCCAACACGAGGCACGACACGATTCGGCCATGTTTAGTCCAGCATGACACGATAATTTTTTATGCTAATGGTCGTGCCGTGCTAGTCCACTGCACGAACCGTGTTGTGCCTTGCCGAGGCCAACCGGGCCTCGTGTCGTGCCAGCATGGCACAGTTCCCTGGTCCTTTGGCACGGTACCTTGGCATGACCCAAGAAAACCATGCTAGGCCCCCAATGGCAGAATAGCAGAAGCTGAGCCTGAGCCCAACAGTTCAAGAAACTGCCTAGGACTGAGTCTGATTCCACACCTCCCCCCCCCCCAATCCCAATGATTTGAATTTAAAAAAAAACTAATTTTTTTTGAATTTTAGCCGTTGGATTTCACCTCCAACGGCTATGGGTAGAATCCGATGGCCCACATGATTCTGCCAAAAAAAACAATAAAAAATAAAAAAAAATAAAAAAAGTATTTTTTTAATTAATAACTATATTCTATAAAAGCCCTCCCCCCTCTATAATGTATATGATTTTCAAACATATTAATTTTCTCTCTCTTTCTCAAATCTCACTCCTAATATTCTCTCTCTCGGGATTTCGGCTCGGCTTTTTGGGACTTTCAAGTCATAACTCGGGCTCACCTTTGGAAGTTGGAATCTTGGTGTGGTGCACGTGTTTTACCTTTACATTGCTTTATGGGTATTTTTATTTTTTTAAATTATTTAAGATTTAACTAAAACTCTTAACTCAACATAATAAATTAATAATTAATATTTTAAAAATAATTAGTTTTTTACTTTCTCTCTTTATCTCTCTACTCTTTAATCTATCTTGTCTAAAAAAACCAAAAAAATGACTAATACTAATGAAAATAATTTAAATTTAGAAAATGAAAATCTTACACAAATGTCGAGGCTACTGAAACTTTTGTTTCTCCGGTCGTCTAAACCCAAACATCTAAAAAATAAAAAACTAGGAATACCTTTGTAGTTTGGACTCATTTTTATATAATAAAACAAAAAAAATGATAGGGATGAGGAAGAAGAAATGACACTGTGCAAATATTGTAAGAAAATTTTTACTTGTAAGAGTGCGTTTGGGACTGGGCACCTTAAAAGGCATGCTGAAATATGCACCAAAAAATATAGTGCATTAGATCCTAGGCAAAACCAACTTAGTAATGCATTTTTTGAGGCTTGATCTAGTTCAGTCTCAAAGTTGACCCCCTTCATATACCGTAGTGAGTTGGGTAGAGAATGCATGACCAAACTTATCACATTGATTGGTCTTTTGATCAGATTTTCAGAAAATCCAAGGGTGGTGATAATCATGCAGACATATTTTTAGCATGCTTATCGTAGGATTCCTAGGTCAAGATCTAGGAATGACATACTAAAATTTTATAAGTTATAAAAATAAATAATAATTAATGAATTTATGGCATATAGTGGAGTGGTGTCCGTGAAGTCCAATAACTAGACTAGTCACGATGATTCATCTTATGTATGTCTCACTGCTCATTATGTAGATTCTAAATGGATAATGAATATAAAAATTTTAGGATTCTCTGAGATTCTCCATCCTCATGATGACCTAGCTATTTTTGAGTGTATGATGAAGATCTTTAGAGAATATAAAATTCATAATAAAATTTTTAGTATTATATTAAATAACACATCTAATAATGGAGTAGCGATTAACATGTTTGTTAGGAATAATAGAGACGCACCCTTAGAAAAGATTTTCCACCTCAGATACATGTGTCACGTGATTTACTTGATTGTACAAGCGGGGATGAAGATGTGTTCCCCTGCTTTGGATAACATACACAACTCACTAAAATAAATTTGCATGATTAGCAGACAACACAAGTTTGGTAGTTTCTATTTGTCTATGAATCTTAAGAAGAATAAATTTCAATCGAATGTGAGTCACCATTGGAATTACACGTACATGATGTTGGAGTCACTAGTTGGATACGAACATGTGATATCTAACTACGTCAATAGTAAGAGTGACGAACTTTTTATTGACAACACTAACTGGGCTACAAGAATTTCATTTATAAAATTTCTGAAGATTGTTTATGACATGATGAACATGTGTTCATCGATTTATACTCACATGACTTGCATTGCACTTAGGTGCATATGCATCATTCGTAGTATATTTAGGAAGTACAAAGCTGACCCGACACTTAGCCATATGGTTGTAGAGATGGAAACCAAGTACTTAAAGTACTGGTCCACCATTCAATCTCTTTATTGTCTCGCTGCATGCATAGACCATAGGGTTAAGGTGAAATGGGTAGATAACACCCTGACTTATATTTCCTCGTGCATGAACCTAGAAGACCCACCTGAAGAGTTCATTCATGAGAAGTTGATTGACCTTTTTACATGTTATGATACTAGGTATGGTGATAGTAGTAGTAAGGCTCTGAGTACGGACATGGATACCATATTCGAAGATGATGACTTTTCCATTTAATTAGCGAGTGGGAAGCGATGGCGTGGACCATCAAATAGGAGTTAGCTATCTCGGTACTTAGATACCGATTACTACTCAATCCTATCACATTCTGATACTAAGAATCTTGATATATTATGGTGGTGGAAATCATACGAGTCTACCATTCATGTGCTATCTAAGATGACACAGAATCTACTGACTCCTTCGGTGTTGAGCGTAGCATCGGAGTCTGATTTTTCTATTATAGTGAATGTAATTTTGGATAAGTATCGAGATTACGTCAATATATTATTAAGGCTTTAGCATGCTTGAAGGATTGGAAGGTTCGAGGTTTAGCATTTGGGATCATGATGGGACATGGGCTACAGCAAAAGTGGAGGAGTTGATTGCTGATGATGATCCATATTATAGTGATTTTGATGTTGAGGTTGAGGATGATAATGATATGCCGATGGACGATTGATGAGGTTGCCACTTTATGCATGATGGTTGATGATTTTTGGGATTGCAACACGTCGACAACGATACTTATATTATAGTTATGTTTATGCTTATGAGTTTTAAGTTATGCTTGATTCTGATTTTTTATTTCGATGTTTTGTACTTATATTTATTTACATTGTAATATTTGTTAAAGAAATTTGTGTTTATTAATTATTTTATTTTTATGTTTAAGAATTTCATTAAATTAAATATTCTAAAATTAATGTCTAATAAATTATTATCTAAATCTATTAATCTAATAACTAATTAAAACATAATTAAAATAAATAACATAAAAAAATTAAACTTTATAACTATTCAAAAAATTTTAATTTACAATTTAAATATTTTTAAATATTATCTAATCTAATTTATATTTTATAATTACATAAATATTATAAACAAATAATAATTTTTTAATATTTTTTTGAACCACCCCGTACGAGCCTGACCTGGCATGGTAAAAAATTGGCCATGCCGGTAGGCCATGCCGGGCCTAGCCTGAAGAAACCATGCTAGGCTAGGCATGTCATGGTACAATAATCATGTCGTGCCTGGCCCAACATTGAAGCATGATTGAGTGGCCTAAAAATGTGTCGGGCTAGCCCGACATAGCCTGGTTGACACCTCTAGTGTTAGCTACCAACATGTGATATTTGACTACGTCAATAGTAAGAGTGATATGCTTATTATTGATGATTCTGACTAGGAAACAATAATTTTATTTATGAAATTTCTAAAGATTTTATATGACACATTGAACATGTGTTCGTTTATGTACACTCTCACCACTTATATTATACTTGGGTACATATGTAAAATTAGTAGCATGTTTAGCAAGTATAAAGTTTACCCTATATTTAGTATCATGTCTATTGAGATGGAAACCAAATATTTGAAATACTAGTCTTCTATTTCATCTCTATATTGTTTGACTATATATATGGATCCTAAGATTAAGATAGAAGGGGTAAATAATATTTGGACATGCATATCCATGTGCATGACCTAGGCACACATACATGAAAGGTTTATTCATAAAAAATTGACTAACTTATTTTCAGATTACAATATTAGATATGGTAGTTGTAGCCATGCTCTAAGTACGGACATAGATACTATATTCAGAGATGATGACTTCTCCATCCAGTTAGCTAAGGAAAAATGATAGGATGATTCATCAGATAGGAGTGAGCTATCTCTGCACTTATATACTACTTACTATTCTATTCTATCATATGATGATAATAAGAATTAATACATTTTGCTCAGAAAAAAATCATATGAATTCACATATCATGTATTATCTAAGATGATATGTAATCTACTTTTTCTATGCCAACCATTATCATTTTAGATAAGAGATTAAGATTATGAATAGATATCATAAATACATTACATGCATGAAGGATTGAGAAGATTTGAGATTAAATATTTAGGATAAGGCATACGAGATGACAGTGAATGATGATTCATGAGACATGGAGATCGAAGATATTGAGGGCACCAACCACATAATCATATGCATTCATGATGATGATGATGATGATCTATATCTTCGTCCTCAATATCATACCATAGACATTGATTGATTTTGATCATTTTTGATTCATATCATTCTTATAGTATGCTACATTGATATTTCTTTTTTATCTTGGCCATTTAATTTTTCATTTTAATTTATGCATTTTTGTAATTTCTAATTTCTCTATTGATGACTGATATAAGATGTATTGTATTGGATTTGGATATTAGATTGTTCATTGTAATTTGTAGTTTTACTCAATTTAAATTTTGATAGTTTTTTATTTATGCATAAATGTTTTTAGTTAAATAAAATTAAATTTACAAGTATTATATTAGGTCAAAGATTTAGGATAAGGGCAAAACAAGGCCACTTTATGTTGCCTGAAACAACCTAAACTAGCTCGAACAAGCTAGAACCTACATGACTCACACCGTGCCTGACATGGTCTAGCATGGCCCTACACTATGCATGAAAAACATGTTATTTTGTGCTAGCCAACTAGTTCCCATGTCATGCTAGACATGGAATGGGAATCATATCATACTATATCTGGCATGACATGGGAATCATACCGTGTCATGTCTGACATGACATGGTGACATAGCCGTGCCACATTGAAATAGATTATGCTGGCACAACATGGCCCATTTGATATCTCTAGCTATAATTTTTCCCACTAGTAGGGGTAAATAGTTACTATGATATAAAATTAATGTCATAGTCATTTAATTATAATGATAAGTATGACTATAACTTCTTGATAATATCATAGCCAAAAAATATGTCACATTGTTGAAAGATTAAGGAAACTAGATGGTAGAGTCATGTAGATTGATTATCACTACTAAAAAAGTAGAATTATGGCCAAGAATGGATGTTGACATTGCTTGATGATCCATAAATCACCAAATATCTCCAAACATATTTCGATATCATGACTATTCATTAAAATTTATTAAAACTCCTAAGTTATGAAATCAATCCAGTTATGATTCATTTCTATGTTTACATATCATCTAATCGTATCAAAGATAAACAAGAAAGTTTGGTATTTTACATACAAAAAAACTTATATGCTGAAACTATCGTTCATCTCTTAATAATGACTTCTCCTACAGTAGAAATAATCTACTATATCATCTCAAAGAAATATTTTTTGACTATATTTGAATGTTATAGTGTCTCGAAATAATAGAGTAACTTCTAATGGACATATTGATAGTCATGCTGGGGTTTAAGTTCTATGACTATAGTTATGGGAAAATTGGGTGTGTATAATCATTCATGTGATGGATATATGATATTTATTACAACACACAATCAGCAAAAAAAAAAAACTCGGATTTCTTCATAAATAACAATACATTTAACACCCATATATCGATCATCAATACCTCATCACCTGCATCGATGATCTCTGGCATCCATCATAGCTTTTAAGTGCACTATTTTACTTCTTTTTTCTTCCATTTATCTTACATTAGCTATACTTTTTTTGACCTTTCATTCCTTGGAAATTGTGGCTTTGATGAATGCTATAGCATTATCTTTAGTTCTAGACTGATTCATTTCTTCATGTATCCTCAAAGTTGTAGCACTAAAAAATATCATGACTTTATCTTATAACTTCTCTTGGACCATTTCTTTATGCAACTCCAAAATCACAATCTTGTTCATAGCCATGGCTTTGTATTTTAGTTTTTCTTGTCTAATTTTTTCTGTAATCTCAAAGCTATGGTATTAGGAGTGAATGTGGCTATGTCATCAAGCTTCTATTGGGAAATTTCATTGTATAATACCAAATTCACAACTTTGTCATTGGTCGGATCCTCCAAAATTTCTATCTTAGTCATGTCTTCTTCACTTATTTCCTCAACTCCCATGAACTTGTTGGTATTAGATTCATTTGAACGTGTTACTTCATAGAATGACATGACCTCATAGCAGTCATCTTCTTCATTTTCATTACTTTCACATCTTCAAAGAATTTTGACTTCAAAGAATGTCACTTATTCATTTTCATCACTTTCATAATTCCAAAGTTATTCTTTCATGTTATCTTTCTCAATTTCATCCAACTAGTAGTCTTCAACAAAATCCTTCCATTAAAAGTCAAAATTTGTCACAATGTCATATAGAAGAGATTATCTACTCTTTAACACCTTGTCTCTTTATCATCTAGATCTCATAAGCCTTGGTAAATATTAAACTTCACATGCTCCTCACCAATATAAAGATTGAAATCCCCCATCCTAATGTCAATAAGGTTTTCTCCAGTTATCAAAAATTCCTATCTCAAAATCAATAGTGCATGATGATCTTCCTTCATATCCAATATAATAACAACTATTGGGAAAATAAAAAAACCAACTTTAACTAATGAATTTTCAATGATACCACATGGGTGTCTAATTGCCCAATCAATCATTGGGAGTGAGAGAAAGGTTGAAGTACATTTTTTGAGACATAACTTTTGCACAATCAACAAGGGTATCAAGTTAATACTTGATTCCACATCACATAATGCATTTGAAATAGGTGATTTTCTATATTACAAGGTATGATAAGGCTTCTAACATACCTAAATTTTAGGTTTCAACATTCAGGTTTATCTCATAAATCATGGCCGAAAGGGCTATCACTCCCTTCTTATTATATGTGTTAGTAAAAATATTGGTTCATCTTTCATTATCCACCATGAAAAAACTCATAAATCCACATATAGTCAAATCACAAATTCAAATTCTATTTGATTATCATATCCATCAATTTTCATTCCACAATATAAATCAAATACATTTATTAATTACAAAACCATTCATACATTATATAAATCATAATTAGACAAACCTTAGACTTCAATTTTATCTTGTTTTGAGGAGAGATTCAATGAGATATGAGAAAGAAGTCTTGTGAATCTCAGATTCCGAATAATAGCCCTCATGAGAATCTAAATCACAAACCCTAATCTCATATTATTTTGATTGATTTTCTTGAATTTACTTTGCATGAATGACATTTGAGAGTCATGTTTCCCAATTATAGGGTGTAACATTAGTCTTGTGTCCCTTAATATGTGGTTTTGGTGGTAAATTATCATAGGCACAATTATAAGAGGATCATCCGTGGTAATGATATTTCAAGTATGATAATTACCTTGTATGCTAAGAGGACACAAGATTATTTTCACATCAATCTACTATTCATATAATAGTCAAACATAATATTATCTAAATACTAAAGAAATATTATCATACATAAGAAAGTAAGTCAACCCTAGAGTCCAACTATCATTTTACAACCAAGATCTATATCTACCCACCTCTATTAGCCATTGGTTCATTTTTAGTTAATCAAATTGTCTACATAATCTCTACTTGTATGACTCATATACTTGTAGAAATTCATTAGACAAAAACATTTACTCAATGAGTTTTTGGAACTGTCATAGATAGTAAGTTTTGACTGTGAGAAAGCTATACTCTTTATGGAATCAATATTTAGACATATATCCATCTTTACTACTTATAATACCCATATAATTGTGGAAATCCATTAGACAAAAATAATCAGCCAAGGAGCTTTTGGAACTAGTTACAAATAGTAAGTTTTTGTTATCATCGTTGTGGAATATTTAGTTTGATTAGCCTACAAATTGACCATGCACTTACACACCAACACTAGGCTCTATTAGAATGTATCAACATATTGGGCTTAATTCAAATCCTTTCATATTTATTTTAAAGGTCCATCACAGGGCCAAGAAACACATCCTATAAGTCTATTTTCTTAAGGTGAGAAAGAGTGGGCCCAACAAAGAACCCCAAGCAATCTAACAAGCACAAACTAACATACAATCACATAAGATAGGGTGGACCGCTAGTAATTTTCAAAGCTTTCTAATGTGGCTAAGTTTCTTCTTGTAGTTTTAGTAAGGCTAGGAGGAGGAAACTCCCATAGTGCCTCTCAAGATGTGCAAATTAAGGTGTCCTACATTGGTCATCAGCACAGTTACTCCTCTCCCCTTGATGTATCTCATGGTCTAGAGTGAGCCATGGGTACTAGTTCATGAGGAGGAAGAAACTAGTTGTGGTCACACCATAGGCCAAGTGTGCCAAATGCCCGAAACTATAATTCACCGGGTTATAGGGTGAAAAAGTGCAAGTCTATGTAGGCTAGCTCATTACTAGAAATAACCAACCATGGACACATTGGAGTCAACCTTTCTTTCTCTTGCCTGATGACTCACTTGTTTAGTACTACTAACTATTTTAGGAAGATGCCGCCACCTCGGGACTGCCAATCACTTAGGTTGTTGAATCTCATACAAGTTAGGTTGTGGTGTTATTGGATGCAAATGGAATGTAGGCACTTTCAGTGTGTGTTGACCATGCACTCTCACATCATGTAATATAGTATGTATGATAGAGGTGGTGTTGTGATTGACCTCCATGCAATGGTTATCCCTAAGGTTATATGAATGAATGAATCTATGATTGTATCTAGATAGACATGAGGGTTTTTCTCTAATGTCTCCTAGCCGACTATAATAGAATAGATATGTAAAGCATCCAATAATAGTCTATTCTCACCTATCGATAAATAGCAAGTTACTTCCAAGCTCAAACCATTTGAAACTGAATTGCTACTTTCTTCTTGCTACTGATAGAGTGGTATACTCCACCCCTGTAAAATAAAGTAGAGGTAAAGAACTAGAAGATAGAAGAAAAATGAGCAAATGGTGGTGTATGATCATGGGAAAAGAATGGCTAACATGTTGACTACCTTTGAGACTCTAAAATAGAACCAAATCAGTCTAACCCCCAAGGTAGACCCCAATCGAAAGGTGCTAGATAGACTAATGGCAAGAGAGATAAAAAAAGCAGCTAGCCTTCTGTATAAAACCTTTCCATGAGAGTCTTTCTTTAATGAGAATCTATTCTTTGGGTAAGACAAGAAAGGAACTCACCCTCTGACACTAAGAGAAAAGAGCTGATTACTGGATATGACTTGCTGAAAAGAATTTATGAGAGAAGGTTCTCGAAATGTGTTCTGACATACATGGAGCCAACGAGTTCAGTTTAGTCAAGCAACATAATGAGTATAAGGGCAGCTTGAAAGGATTGGATCGACATAGGCTAAATAATAAAGGCATACCCCCTACTTATAAATATGAGATCAATGACTTAAATGATAGATGCCAAGAGAAACTGTTAGACTTCTTTATTGACTACATTGTTAAATAAGATCAGAGATAAAAATTTTTTGATGCAATGCGGACACTAGATGGAAAAGACAGCAACCCACCGGGGGGGGGGGGCATACCTCAAGGATCACTAATCTTTCCTAGAAAACATTTATCTACACGAAGCTGACTTATGGATAGAAAGAAATATGCATGAAAGAGAAAAAAGGAACAAAAAATACTCTGTGAGTATGAGAAATGTGTACGAGATGTATGTAGTTGAAAAACCATTGTGGCTTGTAATAGTGATAACTAAACTAAGTAGATGGGACACTCAAAACCTAATTCTAACATTTCAATCAAAAATCAATGATGAATTATGGCTTTCCAAAAATGCAAAAGGAATAAAAGGATCTCAAAATGCAACACAATAAGAAGCATTCCACAAAGTAAGACACGAATCAATCTAAATGGAGTCAGGGAAGAGTGGAGAAAAAAAGACTTGAGCAAACAAGAAGCAAGCAATAATGGCATTTCATTCGGTACGTGCTAGCTTGTAGTTTAGAGGTATAATAGGGTTTCCCCTTTCTCAAACATTTTTTATAAGGTAATTTATGATCTACGACCACCCTAGCAAGAATTGCATGCATTTCTTGTCACCATTGTTTTTTAGTTTTCCCCAACCTATACCTCCCTAAAAGGGGCTAACATTATTCAGCTACATCACACTGCCACACAAACAATGGATTAATTAGGTTGGATGAGTAACATTCTATGGAAAGGAATAGTGAAAAGCCATGTCACTTGGAATAAAAATGGTTGCTTACTTTTTGTATGATAACTTTGGTAAGAAAAATGGGATTAGATAGGCATGGTTGCTTACAAGACAAGAGCTAACTTCTCTTTGCCTAAACATATAGAAGAAGCAGCCTTTTATTAGGCCTCTCAGTAGTGGAGTGGCTTGCAACTTACAATTTGAAAAGGAATATGAGCAAGGCACGAAAGAAGAAAAGTTATCATTTCTTCTCTAGTATTCCGTTGCTGGTCATATAGAGTGCTCCACTTACCACTACATATGTAGAAAAAATTGAAGTGAGGAAGGAACAACCCGCTCTCAGAGAAAAAGTGGATTGAAAATCAGCCAACACTTGATTGTAGAGCACCTTTTCCTTTTTCTCTAATAATATGGGCATTAAGCTAAAACGTAATATGCTCCCAACAAGTAGTCCATAATGTCATCCATCATTGGAATTATTGGAAATAGTTCATCCAACTCTTATCCAAAGCCCATCTACACACTTCACTCCTTTTGAGCTAATCAAACAAGCATTAAACACAGATTGACACTCTCTTGCCACTTCGATAGAAATTCCTATACTTTATGTCAAATCTTCTCGTTTGAACATCACGATAAGAGAAATACTATGGGTAGATTGGCTCCTACCTACAACTCAATCAGTTTCTATATCATCCTTTTATCTTAGGGTGTCATCCAACCAATATTTGTGGACTAAGGGGCAACATCAAGATGGAATAGTGTTGCAGAATGATCTACACTTCCCTTTTACAACATAGGAGAAAGGGGGGCATCCTAATTTAAAAGCCTTTTTGATTGCCTTTGCCTCTATATTTTAAAGCTACAACATTCCATTGATCCTCGCATCAGCTCTGCTAGTTGGCTTTTCTATTAAGGCATAGCATTCTATGGACTCTTCCACCATGGTATGCCAACACATTTTCTCCTTAGCCAACCAATGGCAATAAGCATGTTTGTTGTAAAAGGCAACTGATGTTCTCCCTACTCATATTACCATAACCTTTTGAGTATTACATGTTAGACATCCATAGAGAGGCCATAACACTAGATGTCTTGCTTTAACTTCTACAATTCCAACTCAACAATAGGTTTTGGCTTGCCCCTTACTCAACATAGGGCCCATTACTCATGCCCTTTTTGATCTGAATCGATATAGCTTTGGGTGAGGCCCTTATTTTAAAGGGCCTAAGTCCTAACTGATTTATCATCACTGTAGATGAAATGTTATCCAAACTTCAAACATCAAGTATTCTCTTGGCACTGACCAATTCTGATATAGATTAGAAATATAGCCCCCTGTCTCCTCCTTTCTACTAACATTGGCTCACATTGCCACATATTAAAAGACAACATTTCCTATCCTAAGCTTCAGAATATCTACTATTTTTCCAACTTGAACTTAACTTTAGAGCTTCTTGGGTTATAGACTCCACAACATTCACTCTTCGATCTCAAGCAGGTATATTCTGCACTCTACTAGCAGCATTCATCTATCTGAATATTTTGCGAGTCACAAGCTAAATGCCCTACTTTTCCATATTCATAATAGTTACCACCTCTATTGAGTATTTTTTTTATCTAATGCTCCTTTACAACAAGCTTTGCTGGCATCGTGCTCCAAATAGATGGCATCTCTATGTTACATTTCCCTTGATGTTGTCCTAGCATGGCCCCCTCAGAGGTTTGTCTCACTTTGTCTTCTTTGGTTGTGATTCTAACTACTCTTATTAAGTTGCCCTGCCATATCTAAAAAGGCTTATCCATCTTCATCACTACTACTTTCTCTCTCCTTCGACACTTTCCAATCTACAAAAGATTGGATATTCTCTTGATTTATCTGAATCACACTCTTTCTGATCCAATAGCCATGAAAGAGCTGTTTCATTTGAGCATCATTTCATGTACAGCTTCTTTTCCTGCTACACCCTGACATTGTACTCAGGATACCTATTTATGTTTGAAATTTAAAACCACCCATTAGGAGCTTGTTTAATATTTTTGATAAAGATAAGATGTTTTTTTTGGCACTCTAATGGACTTGGGCTTAGATATGAGGGATTCATGTCTTCTATGATCTCAATACCACCCTAAAAATAATAAACCAACCCTCCAGCTACATTAAGGAACTCCAACACTTTACTGGAACACTCAATTAGATAAGGCATGTTTTTTTAAGTAATCTAAAGAAAGCTATATAGCATAGTTGTATACAGAGCCAAGTGTCAATAATGAGGCAAAGCCTCATTCTTCCATGGCAGGCATAGTTTGTTTTATCTAATTTGGGGCACGGGTGTATGAATCCACCAACCCAAACAAAGCTAAATGTATCTATTAGTTTAGTGTCCTAGTAATCTTCCAATTAGAGTGAAAGTAATTGATTTGATTGATTCCACTAACCCATCACTTATCCTGTCTAAGCTAGAGTTGAACCTAAGGCATCCGAGTTACTTATAACCAATTCATTCAATAGATTTAGCAGAGGCAACGAAGTTTATAAATGAACTTTCTAGTTGTTCCATATTGAGATCGATCATATTCCATTCAAGTTAGACCACTAACATCTGAATAAGTAGAATCTAAGTAAGTTATGAGCAGGATAAGGACAACAAAGTCATAATAAGCAAAGACATAGGCTATAGAGAGAATTCACAGTGTGGGATAAGTGCTAAGTTAAATCCTGATTATTACTTTGGAAGAACCAAGACATAGAAAAGCAACGATGGTTGTAGCACATGTAGAATTAGAGCCAACCCCCACCTATGCAAGCATCCTCTCTTCTAGTTTGTACTGTCCCAAAAGTGGCTTCCCCACCATCTTACTTAGTTAGAGTGCCAATTATAGGAGGCACTAATTATGACAATGGTGTATAAAAGAAAAGGTAATAAGACCATTGCTAGTTTCTTAATACCAAAAAGGCAAATCAACAAGCCAATAACCATTCAATAACTTAAGAAAAATATGGCACAGATCCTAACCCCATAACTATCGACATCTTCAAAATTTGAGATAGGTGATTCCAAATCCTTTCTTTCTCTTTCTTATTCATTCATTCTATTTTTTGTTCGTTTGGATGACCTAACCTAATCATTGAATTTAGTTTCTTATATAGATTGAGTGTAATTGAAGAGTTTTTTATAGACTTATAATTCCCCTTTTAGAGGGTAATGAGATCAAAATATAACTTTCAAAATGATCTTGTCCTATACTGATTTATCTATTGCTAGGCAAAGGCCTTTTATTTATTATGACCCAAGGCCAAAGGCTTCTAATGTATGCATGCATCGGAGCTGTTAATATCTGGGAAAAAGAGGCTTACCCATTTTGTTTAAGTAATTATACATTTCCATTAGTTTTTAGAAGCGATGTTCTATCATTCTTAATTTCTCTATATATGCCCTTGTACGTTTGTGATGCCCCATTGAATTTTCTTTCCAATAAATGGAGTGAAGGCTTAGCTTATGCTAAGGTAATGTAGATAAGAAAATATAGATTTTGTGTGCATTTGTGTCTGCCCTTGTTTTGGTCTTCACTTGTGTTATTACTAATATGACTCATCATTCTTCTTATTTTCCTTTGAATTACTCATATAAATATCCTATGAATTTCATTTTACACTAGAAACTCTTATAGGAGAAGTTAAAATCTGTTTTTTTAGATATTGATTGATTTGAGTTTGACAAGGTTTACTAGTTACTGGTTTCTGGAAGGGTTAATATCTCTATTAGCTAAACCCTTTCTTACCCTACCATTGGACTCGTATTTTATTTGCACACAATTAATGAAGGCACTCTTGATATATGTAGTCACGTCTTCAATAGCATTCTCTTACTTCGTATTTTCTTTAATAAGTCATCATAATTGGTACCTTTTGATCCCTAGTTTCTATGTTGAACATAGGTGAAATACAATCAATTTCACCTTTTAAGTGATTCTTGTTTCTCCTTGTTATTGTTCCTAACTCCTCCCTAGAAAGTTCCCCATGTTTGGCATTTTCTATACTTAATGGGTGCAACATCAACAAATTTGCTCATGATCAAGTTAGAACCTTAGATCTATGATTTTATTATGTCAAGTTAGAACCTCAGTGTACATCCATCAAACTTAAAAGAAGTTGAAATTGATCGGATTCTTTTTATGGTGATGATGCTGATTGCATGTTTGTTAGTATGCTCATATGTACCTATCATTGTGATTATTTGCTAAAATGTATGGGTCTTTATATGGAAACCTCTACAAACAATCATTGTTTTTTAATTGTTTTGATGCTTCCTCACAGTTGCTCCTTTCACACCTCTAGATATCTTATGACAAATCATTGCTTGTTTCCTTCTTTTTTTTGATAATCGAGTTAGCTATCTATGTGACATCGCCTGTACAAGTTCATGAAGAGATTTGAATGAGTGAAATGAGAGAGAGCAGCTCAATCAATAAAAAAGAAGAGTAGCCCGCCTAGAACCTAGCAAAGTCATTATCAATGAATTCTCGAGCAATTCTCAACCAACATATGTGATTCATTCTCGTAAAGATTATAACACATGAAGACTACTTAGTGAGAAGTAGGATGAGTGATACATTTGGTGAGTGCAGGTGAATAATACAAGCAATGATAGATATTAGTGTTATATTCCATCAAAAAAAAGGAAGCAGATGGTAAGAAGGGTGACCACATAAAAGGAGTGACCCGAAAAGCTCAGCTTTACGGAGCAGACAAATCTTCCATACTACCCTCAGACTCTCTCTCTATAAAAAAAGCTTTTGGGAAGAATGAAGAGCTAAGCCATTAATGTTGTGATGAAGGTTATACCTTATAAAGTTAGCGAAGCTAAGATTTTGTATGTGTTATATCCTTTCAATCGAGGGAAAACTTCCAAGTAAGACTTTACCTTTCCATAAGCACAATAAACTTTGATTTACCATGTCTATAGTTTTTCATCAAATGAACAGTCCATGTGAATGTGGCAAACCATTAAATAAAAAGTCTAGAAAGTTCTCTAAGGAACCAAGCTTTGATCCACTCCATATTGAGAAGCCAAAGAAGTTGAAATCAATCGCCATCTTTATAGCCATGACAATCCTAACAATAATGCTTGTGGAGTTGACCTCACACTAAGGGATTGGGGTTTCACTTTGAATGAATTGAAGGGGAGTCATTTTTTTTTGCAATAAAATGTGTCTTTAACTGTTGAGTCTGTGCTTTTGATAAAATTTATTAAATGTTTAATAAGAAAGAAGTAATTGTGAACATTGATAGGTTTCTACCTCTAAGTTGAAGTTTTGGATAAGTAATTAGGAAAACATAAAAGTAGTATAATTCTCATGAAGAAGATTAGGCCTACAGTAATGGGGGAAAAGAAGAGTGGGCATGTAGGCTTATTTAACATTTTAGTAGGAGTGGGTAAGTATATAATAAGGTTGCATTTGATTGGATTACGAATCAAATAGAATCTCAGCTTAGTGTGAAGTCTTATTTTCTTACCTTCCACTTAAGTGTCTTTACCTAAACTCCAAGTTTAGAGTCTCTTTATTAATCAAATAGAATCCCAACTTAGTGTGAGGTCTTAATTCAGCACCTATTAAGTTCAGGAAGATGTGTCAATAAAAAATAGCTAAATTAATCATAGCTAATATGATCACTCGTAGACCAAGAGATAATACCACCAGTGGTGTCTTGCAAAGAGATTACCACGAATGGTGCGAATCTCTTTTATACCATGAACCTAATCACAACTTCTTCAAATGCCTTTTTATTCTATTATCAAGTTGAACATGCTAACCCAAATTATGAAAAAAAGCAAAACAAAAAGAAAGAGCCAAGATCAGATGAGAGATGAATGCAATGGTAAGAGAAAGAATGGAAAGTATCTGATCAATCAGTACCTTAAAGTCTAGCAGTCAAAAAGATCAGAATGTTGTTGCAATGGCTATGCCCTTAACATCTTCTATGATACTTCTAGTGAATTGATAATTTTGACTAGCCATTAAAATGAAAACAACCCACATGAGGATCAGAAGATGCATCCCATTCCAAAATCATTAGAGCATGAAAGATAGATTATGGAGTTCAGGATCAGATCAGATTAGGAACAAGGTAGCTTGCTTTAATGGGAAGGATAAAAATAATTATTTATTTTGATAAGGATAAATAAAGAACTTTATAAAAAGAGTTTCTTACTATGAAAAGCAAGATGCCCTACCCCACTCCCACTCATATGATTTTATTGATTACTAGCATTTCTCTGATTCTTTGTCACTAATTCAAGAACAAAGACTAAGCCTTGCTAATATATACTACCTAATGGCTTTACATAACTATAGAATCAATAATTGATAGCAATAACTCATAATAACTAATGAGATCTTTGGGAGTCAAACTCATTGCATAGGTACCTTTTTCTACCGTAAGGAATGGCAACTCCTACATTTACGAATGACCTAACAATGATCTTTTCCGAGCTTAGTCAAAAAGGATGGCACTACTCTTCCCACTTACTACTATCAACATATGCAATTGTATAATCGTTCTTATATGGGGTTCATGTTGAGTCACACAGGAGTTCAAAACTATACCACATCTGTTTAAGGCCAGAACCTCAAGTCAAAGGCAAAAAAACTTAGTCCCTATTTCCTAAGATAGAGTTCCAACTACACATAGTATTGCCTAAATGGCCCACACTGGTATGGCCACACATCTAATTTCAATTCTCCCTATATCTATGCCAGCCATCTATAGGGCTAAACATAAGATAGCTTTGTGTGAGAGTGGTAAAAAGTGGGCCAGATTCTACTGAGGCGTGGTATCTTATGTTCTAAAAAGCTTCCTTTATTATAAAAATGGCTTCTACCTTTAAATGCTAAAGCCTAGTGAATAATAGGAGGGAAGTCTTGATCCATATGATTATGATATGTTCTATCCTAGGGGATTTGAGTTCATTGTAATGATATTCTCTCAGTCTATGGTTGTAGTTAGTTGGTCCTTTCTGCTCTTCTTTTTTCTTCCATTCCTGAGACCCCATGTGTATTGCATAGTTAAAAAATAAATGAACAACAACTTAATGCCTTCCTTCCCAAGTGAGATGCCTGTTAAGTCCATGAACACTATTTCTAAGACATGAGATTCTACTTGGAAATGTACTAACTCCTTTTCTTACACAACTGATCTTTAACTCACATGACTAATTGCAATCATTATTCCTGATTAGCTATTATTCCTCTACCCTTGTTATTATAGTGGGGGGAGAAATCAAGAAAATGTTGAATCAAATATTGAAATTCCACTAACAATGAGGAAGGAAACTCACCAAGTAAAGTTTCTCTATCTTCACGAAGGTTATTAATGCTTGCACATAGGCAGGAAAGAAGGCTTTGGATATTTCCAAATCCTAGTTTAAAACCTAACCATAGAACCAAGCTGCTAAAGTCCATCTCTTAGCCAAAGTTAGCCAAGTTCAATGATATTAGTTCTGTTATGCCTTAGGGTGACTCTTGAAAGGTAGTTAACTCATTGGATTGGCATGTGGATTAGATTCTATTTTCAGTTGGTTCACCTTTGAATATCTTCTTCTTTAGTGCTCAAGCCCTTCACTACACCAAAGCACTAGTAGCACACCAAATAATTTCTGCTGCTTATTCAGTCAATCTGCTAAACAAATGAGCCTTTAATCAAGATAGGGAGTGGAAGATATTCTACATACTCTCCAATGCATTCTTTTCTCTATAGTACGGTATACTTCACAACAAGCCAATCTATCAATTCAAGTATGGAATCAAGAATTTACTTACAATGCCAAGTAAAAAAAACAGGAGCTAGCCAGCATGAGGGAGCAAGCCAATAATGGTATAGTCAATCCAAC
Source organism: Sapria himalayana (assembly GCA_029783825.1). Lineage (NCBI taxonomy): Eukaryota > Viridiplantae > Streptophyta > Magnoliopsida > Malpighiales > Rafflesiaceae > Sapria > Sapria himalayana. The sequence continues at coordinate 1,306,735 of JAREIK010002053.1, forward strand.
ATGTTGAGAAGAGTTAGCCTTGTTTGTAAGTGCAATCCTCAACAAGAGACTAATGGAAGCCTTTCTCCTTCGATCATTTCCATGTTCTTAGGATCATCATCAGTCGCTAGTGTGTTAGGCATAGTAGTTGGAAGGGGAGGAGGGCTTTAGCAGTTTGATGTGCATAATATTGCTATCTTGCTCCAAGCATACTGGCCAATAAGGGAAGGAAGGACTCAATTAGAAGAGTAGTATCGCCTAAGTAGTTTCTATTATGTGACTTTCTTTTCATTCAATAATGTCATTTTGCTAGACAAGAGAAATCTCAAATCCAATAAGTGGTTAGCTCAGCATGGGAAGCACTATAAGTTGCCGGTAAAGAAGGTGGTAGCGAATAGGTTTGCATAAAGCCCACCTTTCAATGAGTCACCCATACAAGTCATCAATCATACATTTTCGATGGATTTAGCAGCCTTTATGAGTCTTTTTAATTTGAAGAAGCATGCCAAAATGATGTTAACGAACACGTTCCTTTTGGCCTAGCCTCTTGAAAGAATAGACTTATCCTTCTTTAGCACTCAAGCCCTTCACTACACCAAAGTGCTAGAGACACATTAAAAAATATTGACTTTTTATTCTTTTAATCTGCTAAACGAATGAGCCTTGAATCAAGATAGGAGGTAGGAGATAGCTATGCATACTCTCCAATGCATTCTTTTCTCTACCATATGATATAATTTACAACAAGCCAATTTATCAATTTAATTGTGAAATCATGCATTTACTTTCTAGACCAAGAAAAAAAATAGTAGGATCGAGTCTAGAGCAGAGAGCGAGCCAACAATTGAATAGTCAATCTAACATATTGAGATGAGTTAAGCTTTCCTTGTAAGTGCATTCCTCAACAAGCGAGTCATGGAAGCCTTTTCCCTTTGATCCTTTGCATGTTCTTAGGATCATCATCAGTCTTTGGTGTGCTAGGCATGGTAGTTAGAAGGGGAGAAGGGCTTTAGTAGTTTGATGTGTATTGTATCTCTATCTTGCTCTAGGCATGCTTTCCAATTAGAAAAATATGGCCCTGATGAGGAGAGTAGCATCACCCAAGTAGTTTCTATTATGTGACGATCTTTTCGTTCAATAACACCATATTACTGGACAAAAGAAACCTTAGTCTAATAAGTGGTTAGCTCAGCATGAGTAACACTCCTAGTTGTCGATAAAAAAGGGGGTAGCGAATAGGTTTGCATAAACACACCTTTCAATGAGTTTCCCTTTCAAGTCGTCTATTATGCATTTTCAACAGATTTAGTAGCCTTTACAAGCCTTTTCTGATTTGAAGCAGCATGATGAGACGATGTTAATGACCGAGTTCCTCTTTGCCTTGCCACTTGATAGAGCAGACCTCTCCTTCTTTAGCGCTCAACCTTCACTATACCAAAGCACTAGCGGCACATCAAAGAATTTTGACTACTTATGTATTCGATCTACTAAAAGAATGAGCCTTGAATTAAGATTGGGGATAGGGGCTAGAAGATAGCTATGCATATTCTCTAATGCATTCTTTTCTAAATAGTATGGTATACTTCACAAAAAACCAATCTATTACTTCAAGTGTGAAATCATGCATTTAACTTCCAGGTCAACCAAAAATTAATAGGAGCTATCTAGCAGCAGGGAGCGAGTCAATAATGGTACAATCAATCCAACATGTTGAGAGGAGGTAAGCCATGCTTGTAAGTGCATTCCACAACAAGCGAGTAATGGAAGCCTATTCCCTATGATCCTTTGCACGTTCTTAGGATCATCATTAGTATTTAGTGTGTTAGGTGTGGTAGATGAAAGGGAAGGAGGGCTTTACTAGTTCGATGTGCATAGTAGCTGCTATAGTGCTCCAAGCATGCTGACCAAAAAGGGAAGGAAGGATCTAAAGAGGAGAGTAGTATCGCCTGATTAGTTTCAATTATGTGATGAACTTTCCATTCAATAACACCATTTTGCTAGACAGGCGAAATCTCAATCTAATAAGTGGTTAGCTCAGCATGGGCATCACTCCTAGTTGTTGGTAAAGGAAGTGGTAGCAAGTGGGTTTGCATAAAGCCTACCTTTCAATGAGTCACCCTTACAAGTCATCTTTCATGCATTTTTAGTGGATTTAGTAGCCTTTATTAGCCTTTTTAATTTAAAGTAGCATGACAAGACGATGATAATGATTGATTCTAATCTGCTTGGCCACATGATGGGGAAAAGCCCTTCCCATCGATCTTTTTAGATTGGGTTTAGAAATTGAGGTGACTAAAGGCAAGCAAAGTGAGGTAAATGAGCATAGATGATAGGTGTGAAGATATGATTTGACAAGACTTATTCGACACCATCTGATTCAGCCACTGATGAAGATCCAACTGGAAATGTTGGAGCAGCAAAAAAGATTCTCTTGGGATGCAAACTGAGGGAAGCTCTATTGACCAGACTGATCCAATCTCTATGAAGCCTTAAATAGTGATGGAGTACCAGAGGCCAATACTTAACTTATTAGGTATGCTTTGTGCTCGGCTCTCTACCTTTCATATATAGGTCTGATTCATCATTCCATGAACCTTCTAGTCACCTATTGATCGACACTGAAATTGAGTCCTCTCATTGTCATGCAAGAGAAGCATTACAATGTATCACATTATCATCTTCAACTCTGCTCCCAAACTACAAATATATTGAGTATGCTATGACTTAGCACACCTTCCTTGCTTATAGCCCCTTAAGTTTCATTTGCCTTCTAAGATCTAGCTACCCATAAGGGGTTTCTTTTTGCCATAAAGATGTGTTTTGAGGGAAGACTCAATGTCCTATTTCGACAAGATCAGATTTGCTAACATTTTACTCATCACTAGTTCATTATACTTAATATCACCAGGTATTTTTTCAACATATGATTCGACACCAAGTTCTTTGCTGACAAGAGTTGATGGAGATTCAAATAGAGATTCAGCTTCAACTAACGATGAGTCTAAGACTAATTCCCTTGAATTCTTTTTCTAGTTATGCCATGCCCATTTGATATAGATAAAAGACCATCAACTACCCAGCTTTCAAAGCTAGCTTAAGCTTATTATAACCCAAATATTAGCAAAAGTACCACAAACTACAATTACACGACATGCAATACCCAAAATACACCTAAAATACCTAAAAAGGACCTATTAAGTTTGCTTCCCCACTAGCCTTGACCTACAAGATCATTATGCACTACCTCATGCAAAAAGACAATAACAGGCTAGCCTCAAAAGGAGCTTTGATTTTGCATTAAGCATGAACAAAGGTACCTTGATAAGGGCCAACATTTGATGAGCCAAACTTGGCTCATATAGCCTGAGAAGTATTGTGGACCGAAAGTGAAGGGTCACACCATTGAAGATGCTTCAATAGGGTATCTTCTATCATCCGTGCTATTTGTTGGACTAGTAGTGTTGAAATGATAGTGCCGTCAGGAGCTTCTAGCACAACAAGGTTATCCTCTTATCCCCTAGCCTCAATCTCAATGGTAGATTGAATATACTTTTGGGAACTAGAGAAGCTTCAAGGAGGGGAGGTACATAATAAATCAATCCACCCATACACCTTACTGCCATTGGTGGTGTGGATCAACACCATTTCTCCTTATTGCCTAAAATCAAGATTCATCTTTGATAGGCAGACCCTAAAATCTTTATATATAGTAGAGTTAAAAAATCATCATTATCATCCCCACCTATGAGATGGGAAGGGAAGGACCTTGATCCTAACCCTCAAAGCGTAGCTACTTGACTATAGGATTGGAGTGAAGGTACCCTATCTAAAGAGATGTATGAGTCAAGGGAGGAATGCAGCAACATTGACTTGACTACCTGACAATAGAGTGAGACTATAATAAAATGGCAATAATGGGTTCAGGCAGGCAACTTAGTATGAAGACATCATGGATTTCTTTTAATTAGGACTTTAAACGAGTGGCTTCTTTTGATAAAGCAGCTGTAAAGTTACAAGTAAATGCCCAATACCCATCTTAAACTACATTAATTTTTCAGGTAAGGGGATATATGAATATACATACTGAATGAAGTGGTAGTATTTTAGGCAAGACTTTTTTAGCCTACTTTTATTCCTATAGGAAGCCTGAACAATTACATTTAGAACCTTACATACTCTAATTGTTCTAGCTAATGAGCAGAGCGATGGAAGGTTTGGAAATATCAATTCATCAAACTCACTGAGAAAATGATAACTCACTACATGGGTTTGCCTCGTAGTGCCTCCCTTTTAACTTAAGTGACTACCAATGAGCTTTTAAATAATTTCACAATTCTACGACTATCTCTTATATCTTCATCACTTTTTTCCACCCATTGAGATAGTGACACCTCATCGCGAATCAAGCCGAATCGAGTAATAAAGAAAGACTTGACCACTTCCAAGTAATTTAATCACTTAGTATGCTAGGGCTCTTCTAGCTCTAAGAGGGCTAATGAATTAGAATCGCTTAGTATGCTAGGGCTCTTCGAGCTCTAAAAGGGCTAAGGAATTAGAATCACTTAGCATGATAGGGCTCTAAAGGCTCAGGAAGAGCATGCAAAAAAGCATCCACCCTCTTATGAGTCTTGTTTGAATGATTGGAACTTCTTGCTGAAACTATTGTCCTTATTGAATGTGTGCCCATTTCAACTACCAAACCTCAAAACTCATTCTCACAACTTAGACTAGTTTGTTTTTCTGATATCCTTCTCTACATATCTAAATAGCTAACCCAACTAGATGAATGAGAACAAGTTCCTCTAAGCAAATTGTTTTCTTTGAATGGTATTCCCAATTGTCAGTACCAAAGAAAAGTAGCCTAGTTAGATGAAGTAGTCCAACCAGAAGATCTGGCCCAACCTCGAGAATTTTCATCATCGGCTAAAATAACAAACTCGAGTATATTGAAAATGAATAAGATCATGACCCGACTTTAATTTATAAAATTGAAGAGATCACATCATTGACGGATGAGGCATGCATTAATAGAAACCTCGGTTGGTATTGCGAGAGGCTAAGTGACTTCTTTATCTCGCGACTTAAGAGAAATTGAAGCATGAGTGGATTCAAGCAAGACTCCTCCATATGGCTTATGAATGACCAACTTCTCATCAAAAAGTTTCTTTAATGGGCTGGAACTGAAAGGAACCTTAAGGCTACTTACAATAGTATAAGTCATAACAATCAGCCTCACCTATATCCTCTGATCTAGGATTTAACAATTAGGAATCACACAACTTATAAAGAAGCATGACCTAGTTCGAAGAAGAAGAAATGAAAGTAGGCTTTGGAGCAATCATAAAAGGGAGATTCCCCATGTATGTATAAGCGAAGATCACATATGAACTATTCCTTTTTTTATTAGAAAGAAGAAAAGATGGTTATAGATCCCTGATCTCAAATTGATGAAAACCCCCATATGAAAGAATCATCAAATTATGTGTTCTTGAAGTTGATGGAATGAAGAATGAATGAAATAGAATTGTTTGATAGAATCATATGATAGAGAAAGTGTTGTGCCTCCCACTAGTTGGGTTTACTAGGCTAGCTAACCAAACTATAACTTTTTATCAAGGGATAGATAGAGGTCTAGGATAGTATGCTATCGGAGTGAGACTAGGGTACAGTAACTAACTAAAATCAAAATGAACGACTCAATTCATTGAGAAGAAAAGAGACAAAGAACAACAAATTCTATGAAACAATATCTTATTTACTAGAATTAGTTGCTACTAATACAAGATACCTCACAGATATAACTATTATGAAACAAAAAACAACCTAGGTAGTACACTAATTCAAACCTAGCTTTCACGAAATGTCCCGCTAAAATAGGAGCACTCCTACTCATAAATGGAAGAGCCAATTTCTTTCTTTAGGGTCAAATGGCTTTTCTAAACCAAAATAAGTTATGGATTTGGATATGATGTTTCTTCTTCTAATGAGAATTCCTTGAAGAATAGTGACATATACAAGGATGCCCTATTTTCTTACAGAAACATTTCTTTACTCAGATAGGTAGGTATGGAGTCCCAACATCCACAGTTAGACAATTAGTTATACATGATTCATTCAACAGGATACCCCCCAAATGATGTAGCTTCATTCACTCCAACAATAAAGGTGTCAAGTCTAAAAGCCAAGTCTGGGCAAGAAGAGGGAAATGATACATGGATTGAAAGAAAACCTTGCTCTTGAAGTGAGTCCTTAGTGGGATGAAAGTTCAAGTTACATGAGCTAACTACTTTACACATGAATTCAACTTGATAGCTCTAAGATATAGAAAGGAAGTCGACATAAAAATTGAACCTAACTTCCAAGGGTGCATCTTTCTTTCTTCATTTGGCCAATGATACATGGTGAATAGCAAGCAACAGAAAATCTAAAGGGCTAGTTAGCCATAAAAAAAAAGGAATTTAAGTGCTTCGTACCATCACTTCTATTCAAGATCTTTTCTTGATCATATGTCAAGGCTAGTTTGTTTCGAGTACAATAGATATAATAGTTTTTTCCTTAATTTGATGAAAAGCCCTATCGAGAAGATGATTCCATTTTTGAATCAACTAATCATTAGAAATTGGGCATCCCATTTGTAGAAAGGAAGAAAATCTCTTCTAGTCTGCTTCTTTGAAAGAGGGATCGACATGAAAGGGGGCCAAAGAACCATATATGCCTCTAGTTGAAGCCATTGTTCAAGTGGTTGCATGATTTGATAGGGCCCCTTTGTTGTTAACCAATGTTTGCTATACCAAATAAAGATGAAAACTTTGGTACAAGGTTAAGTGGTACATTGGCTACTCAGAGGTAAAGTAAAAAAGTATCATTCTTTTTCTTTTGCTCTATATCATCCAGATTGGCAACAATATTCAAAGCCTGAATTACAAACAATTCTAAATTAAATTTGGGAAATAGGTATGGCAGAAAGCTGAAAAGTTTAGCCATCTTTGAACGGAAGAGCTTTGGGAATGAGGTAATAACCAAAGGAGGCAATCTAAGGAATGAAATTCCACTATAGCAATAATGGTGGAAAAACCTTTCTTGTGAAATCTAAGCTATTCTTTGTTGACATAAAAGACTTCTTTTTTTAGATTAGAAAAGGCTATGCACCTTTCTTTCAAAAAAAGTTCTTCCTTTTCAAAAGTTATGATAGGGGACAACCCTCACCGATGTGACTGACTAAACATCATATCTCATCCAAATAGAGCAAAAGCCTCCTCAGTAGAAAATCCTTACATTAACAATTAAGAAGCAAGAAGGTTGAGCCTTTACCAAACCTAGAAAAATATTGGGCTACCATCTCTATGGACCTCATCTTAGTTTTACCCAAGGTAGGAGTCTAGTTGTCATGGATCTGATGTATGCTACCTTGCATCTTCATCCCTAGAAAGAAAGACGAGTAGAATGATAAGGCTTATATCGAGCGGGACTATTGCATGAATAGTTTCTTGCTTTACTGATATAATCTCTTTTCATTCTATCTAGATCTGTGTCTTGATATTTTTTCACTACTAGATTGACTGAGTCTACTGACTTGGATAAAAGCTATTACAAAACATTCTTTAGGAATATATTATAATGAGCTATAATTGGGGATTTCCACAATTTAGGAGAGCATAATTTCTATCATATTTTAAAGGGGGTAGAAGGGTGATTGACTATTTAGGTTGAGTAGAACCCTAGCTTCTTTTTTATTGCTTCTACTATCCTAGCTGCTTTGTAATGTCTTTGTGTAAGCTGGGTAAGTCAAAATTAGTCTTCCTTCTATGGAGCAAGGGGAAGCTCTTCCTCTTATGAAAGAATGAGTCTACCAACCTCGATTAGAATTTCTTTGGCTCACGCGAAAGTCTCCATCATGAAAGCTAATAGGAGGTAGAATTCCACACCTCAACTAGGAAGCCTTCTATGAGGGCTCTTCAATAAGAAGGTCCAACTCTTCAATCTCATTCCCTTTCGGCTAATGCCTTTGTTAGCTATGTGAGTAGAAGGTTATCTTGAAGCTTTTGTTGAGTTGCTAATTTTATATAAGGAGCAGGAGCATCATTCTTCTCCTTTGCTCAATTGAATGAATTAACTACCTCTACTAAAGCTAGTGGACGTCTTCTTTGTCTCTATCTGTCTAGTGAGGTAGAATTGATCATCAACCACATCAAATTCTTTTAGGTGGAGGATTCTTCCTAGCCTCTTCAGATGTTTGTAGGAGTATCTTCATGAGCTTGACTAATTATAGGTACCAATAGAAATTTTAAGGCTTTCCTCGATGAGGGCAGATGATCCTCCTTAGTCTTATGGTGGTTGAGTCTCAGTTGAATGGAGGGCTATGAATTGAAGTTCAAGTCCATATGTGTAAGATATGTTGTTCATTCTGGGTTGTTGATGTGAATTGTATAAATTTCCTTTCTGGTGAGAATGTCTTCCTTATTTTATGATGACTGCTTGGTTCTAAGGTTTCTTTATGAGTTTGTTGGTTTGGCTCTTTGTTATGTGGTGTGAGAATCTATTTGAATAGGTTCTTCAATGTTCTTTTAGTTTGTTGTCTTGAATCTCATTTACTGTCTTGCTTTCTCTTGCTCATAAGTGGCACCCCACTCTTTAGGGCTGGTGCAGCCTTCGATGAGCACTATGCTATAAGAGTTTTAAGCATCTAACATGAATCTAAAAGTTGTAGCATTGGTTCATGCTCCTTGCCAAACAATCTATCAATTAATCCACAAGAATCAAGGAAGACATCATCAAAGGCACTACTTCATAGAAACTAAGCCACCTCCATATAAATCAACTTAGATAAGCATCCAACATGTGATAGGGGAAAGTATAGGCCTATAAATTCAATTTACTAGTTGGGACCTTTGCTATTATTGCTATTCTGAATGATGTATGGGATTCCTTTCCAACTACGCACGCACCATATTTAATCATTACCTTATCTTGTTGGTGTGATGAACTCTACCACACTGTAGAGAAGAGGGGAGCTTCTGAAGAAGTAGACAAATCAATTTCATCATTATGGCAATTGATGGATTTAAAAAAACTACAAAGGTGAGACTATTTGATCTTTAATAAGCCAAGCAAGCAAGGTTAAGTGTGCGAAAACAAAGGGGTGAAAATCCATTCCTATTGAACCTGCTCAACTAAAGCATAATAAATCTTCTTTGGAAGAATACTTAGATTCCTTGGATGACTATGTTCAGATAGAATGAGCATTAATCAGTCACCCTCAAATAATACTTCACCAAGGAGGGTCCTTATATGAATAAGTCATTTTCCCCACCTAATAACAAATTGAAACTTCACTTCTATGAAAGGACTAGTTTCTCAGGGTCCTAGAGTCAAAAGCTAAGACTCTAACAGAATTCCTTATTAGTATGGTACAACGATTTGAAATTTTCTAAATATCTATCAATCATAAACCAAAACACTACCAAAAATATTCTAAAGAACCTTTTAAAGCCATGGCCCAATGAGAAAGCATGAACTTGTTCTCAATTTCTTATGCAACCATCCCTAATTTACAACCATCCCTCACAGCCTTTGTTTTAGGTTCAATTTCTTATGCAATTAGGAGTGGGACATGCAAGCTGGAAGTCTGATTATGAACATATATCAATCCCTCAATCAATTTTAGTATCTATTTCATATTATTAGGACATGGGGTAATATTTTAATACATCCATTCACTCCTTGTTAAGATTTGACTAACTAATTGGAATAGAATCTTTTTCTAGGGAACCAGGTCTGAGTCCTTGTCCCTAGTTTAAGAGTTAATCATTTCATTAGAGTTGGCTCCTCATTGTTATAGTTTTTAAATGCTTGCTTGCCAATAGGAAAGGATAGAGTTTCATAGTCTCATTCCCCACCCATTGATAAGATAGAGACAACCTTGCCAACCAGTAGTCTCCAACTAGCTTAAAAGCATACGAATAGATAGAGTAGGTTAGATCTTTTAAGCACAAACAAGAAAGCCGGGCACTAAGAAATCTTCAATGGAGCATGAATAGTAATTAAAGTCACCATCAAAAAGCTCTTCAACTCGTGCGTACCTTTTGTAACCACATTAGCTTGGATTCATCTCCATCCAAAGTCTCTTCCCTTCGTGAACTTGTATGTCCTTTTACCACCCCTTCACTCTACTAATGGTATAAAGACAAGTAAGAGGAAGCAACATAGTCCTATTAGCGAGAGCACCCAAAACCAGCAACAACATGACCAATGAAAGAAATAGGAATCTAGAATGTGACTTGATTGAACTTATCAATATATATTTTCTATCCATCAACTTCTATCCTCCATCAAAATGAAATGGGGTTATATATCTATGAAATGGAATCCTTCGAGAATGCGGCAAGTTGCTACTTGATGGTAGGATTATAACAAGTTAGCCCAATCCAGATAAGAATTTAAAGATGTAGCTACTATCTCACTCGAAGTGCAATCATCACTCTACCCTTTTCTTTTTCAGAGGCGAACATCATCAGAAATGTCAATTTGTGTTGACACAACATCTAGGACCAGGTTCTCTACCAAATGATATGCAAGTACCAGCCTTTTTTTACTTCATATCACATAGATAATGTCAAATTCTACTAAAAGCATATGCTAACAAGATTTTCTTCCTATTAGTAAAGGCTTCTCAAAAATGTACTTTAGAGGATCAATTAGCATAGTGGTGAAGTTTAACATGTAATGCTGCAGGATATGTGTTGATCAAGCTAGAGTGTAATAGGTCTTTTCTAGTGAGCAATACCAAATTTCATAATTTGTGAACTATTTCATGCTATGGTAGTAGATGACTTTTTCTTTCCTAACTAACTCATCATGTTGCCCGAGGGGACACAACCCATTGATGACTTTCTTTGATCTTGTCTAAGGCCTATAATCATTCATCATCCCATTCATTGGGAGCATTCTTATTCATTAGCTTGAATAATGATTCACATGTGGTAGTTAGTTGAGAGAGAAATCTCCCTATGTAGTCTAGTCCCCCCTAGGGATCTTTTTCACTCCTTTTGTATTTTGGGAGCTGGCATGTCGATGATGGCCTAGGATTTATCAAAATGGATTTCAAGCCTTTTTCTTTACTAAAATTGTTTAATAATTCAATTAATGGTGAGAGAAAAATCTTTTTATTCATCTTATTCACCACCTGCTCAAGATGAGACTGATCATTTGCTTTCATCTATGGATTAACTTGTAGGTTCAATTCTTTGTGATTCACCGTCAACTTTGAACATGCCAAAGAAGAATGATTAAACTTGGCCAAGTTAAACTTCTAAACGAACAAATGCATAAAGCTAATAGAAGTAGAAGGAATTTACTGAATGAAATTCTTATCAACAAAGAAGAAAAAGGAATCTTCCTCTCAAGAGAAAAATAAGGCTCTTTCTATTAAGACATGAAGCTTTGAACTAATGAAAGATTGACAAAAAAAAAGCATTCAATAGAAATTAGGCGGTATATCTAAAAAAGAAGCTTCGATAAGAGTTGAATTATGGATAGAAAAAGAAGACAAGAAATGAATGAGTCCTTATATTGTGAACTTGAAATGAGATAATAATAGAGAGAAGACTTGAAGGATTAGAGCTAATGGATTACTCATGGACATATAAATTCATAGCTCATGCAATAGGGTGAGTTAGACCAGTATCATATGAGGTAAAAAACTCATTCTTAGATATGGGGCAGGAGTAAGAGCCTACCCAGGCCTTCCCCTTTATTACTTCATTCTTAAGAATAAAGTGAACCCTCATGTTCAAGAGTCAAGTAAGAGTTCTTCATATAATTTGCTAGTGGAGTTCAAAAAAGTAGCACACCTTTGTGCATTTTGTTTTTAGCTTTTTCTTTACTCCCACTCATAAAAAGAGATGAGTGGTGTTGGGAATGAAAATGTTGAATATATTATAAAAAAATTAGTTTATAGTTAGGCTATCACTAGAGTGAGATAACTAACTGGTTAACTTATTCTAGGATGAATTTTCAAAAGATTCAAAAGAAAAGAAATTGGCAACCTGGTTTTGTAATCAAGCCAGGCACTTACACTCTCAAGATGAAAGGTGTAGACCATTCCATGGTCACACTATCATCACCCTCAATGACATTGAGTATTAATGTGGTATTAAAAAAGTCAGGCAGTCAAGAACTAACTTTATTTTTACTCTCGAGCCACCTTATCATAATTCTGTGGATTGATATGATCCACTAACCCATTGTCGACATCAATAAATATTTTCTTATGACAATGGAACTAAAGTGAGGATCTCATGCTATCATTGAACTGCTACCAAATTACCATACTCATGTAAGCAATCTCCATTTCAAGTACATCAAGATTTCATAGCTACTTAGGATCGCGATGCAATAAGGCTTTTTGCTTTAGTTGGGCAATGCAAGAAGGCCTTTTTTGTCATTCTTTCTAAATGAGAATGTCTTATGAGTTCCGTTCATTATACCATCAATGAAAGAAGAATTTATTTACATAAACATATGGTTTCCCTTCTATCGCCGAGTGGCACACTCCAAATGCATGAATTGCTTTGCTTGCTGGGATAAAATTTTTATATGAATAGCCTCTATCAATGGTTATTGCTATCTCTTTAAAGCAGATCTATTTCTTACTATTTTGTGGGCTCTAACATGCTAAGTTATTCCTAATTCCTTACTCTAACAAGTAAGCTAAATTCTTTTTACTCTTACAAGTAAGCAAATAAACTACTTTCTACTACTTTTAGAATTGACACTTATGAAAGTTAAAAAAATGCCACTAGAGGAGTAGCAACTCGATTCTAAAACCACAACAAGAATTATAAAAAGACAAGCAAGATAGTCTTAGAAGAATTTAGGACATCATACCTCTTTCAGTGAGAAATGTGGTCAATAGCTATGCAAATCCAAACATTCATTCAAATTCTCACATTGGTGTTGTATCGAAGGAGTTTCCAAATCAAAATCAACTTAAACAAAATAAGTAGCTCATCAAATTGGATGAGAGTTTTCACCACTCTTTTAAAGGAAATAATAGGTGGTAGAGTAGGACTGCTAAGACCTTACATAGTATACAACATATCACGGTGATTAGCCAAGTAGCAATGTGAGGTTAGAGGGAGAATTAGGCCATACCATTCATAATTCATAGGATATTGTCCTTTTGCACAAAAAAGTAACTTTTTGATAGGTTTTATGTTTAGTCTAAACTTTATCAATTGGTATTGAGAAACAAGGGTATCCACTTTTTTCCAAATACCTCTACCCCAGGATGAGGCCAATAGGATGATTCAGGATCACATACATAATAAGTACAACCATGTGGGAACTAGAAGTGTACACTGAGGTTCGAGTAGGAGATGTATGTTTTGAATTCGAACATAGACCAAATGGCTACTATATGAAGGGGATGGAGACCACCATCCAAAACATAAAAAAAGAAAAAAAGGTTCAATGTTATGATGCCCGTGCCATACCATACAGAGGAGTGAGCTGGGATTGCACTACCGACTCCACCTATGGGCATAAAAAGGAGGAAGGCCCCACTCCAATATCATTCTCCAGCATGAGGGAATTCTATGGTTGGTGCCTATTATAAGTGAAGTCATTTAAGCAATAACCTGATGCGAAGGGACTTGGGAAAGCCCAACCAAACTAGTCCAATGCCACATATTAAATGCAATGCTAGATCGAACTACGGACCAAAAATATATCAAACTATATGAGGGCTTAAAATATTATACATGAAAGGTTTGGGTTGACTATGACACATGAGGTGGCGAGTTTGGCTATGTAACATAATGGAAATGTATCGGACTACAAATCTTGGAATGATGATTCGACCCTATCCTTGGCCTTGGGGAGTGGCGAGCAGCATGGAACTTGATTGAATCAAATGGCATGCCATAAGGGGGCTTTCCTTTGTTATAAATCCACATACCACATTATAGATCTTCCAACCCAAATAAATGCAACATGATATGTTTTTTACATTGCACTTCAATAATAATGATGAATATGACCTATGGTCGATCAAAGACATATGTCACTATAACTAAAATCTATCTTACCTTCAATCCATATTTGTGGAGACATAACAAAATGTCAAACCATGCTAACACAACTGAATTAGTTGAGGAAATGAAACACCAGCGACCAAGCATTCTCGCCCCAAAAGCAGAGACCAAATAACAATTAGGTTGTCGAGGACATGTACACGTCTAAATAGTAGGTGGGTGCCCTTTTAGTTTTTCATCCTACCTACAAAATAACTACGAGGGGGGCAAGTGAACAGGAACTAACCAAATAACCAATTGTCTTGACTAACTAGCACTTTAATACTCAATTCATTAGGATCGGGATGGATGGATCGAACCAATTATAAGTGCAAATCATGCAAATGAAGCTAGGAAATAGACTGTAATATGATGACTATGACTCATGTCGAGGGAGTTTTGAGCATGTGCTACCACTCATGCAATGGCAAGGACCCAGGACTCTCGAAGGTGCCACCAACCACCCCGAATCATTATAGTAAACCCTTCCTTTACTCAATGGATAGCACAATTCCTCTTTCAATCAAAAAAATGATAAATGAAGGAGAAAAAGAGAAAGAGGTCTTTCTTGATGGGGCTTTGCAACTAAAAAAGGATAAATAAAGATTCAAAAGAATGAGTAATGGGTTTTGTTCAAAGAGGAGATGCAGGCCACCAAGAAAATGAAGAAGCAGTGAAAATAACTAGTGTAGGAGGCATTATCATTGCTACTTTTCTCATACGGGTAGGAGATGTGAACCTGTATCTCAACTAGTCAGGTGATTTCCAATAAGTCTTTCCTATTTATTCTTTTGGGGGTGCATTAATGTAGTTTGTTTTCTTCATTTTGCCCTAGATAAAACTATGTGGTCATTGCCACGTCTACACTCTAAACTACATTGTGTTTATAATAACTTTCTTCACTCCTTTTTGGTCTTGAATTTTCCATTAGGTGGAATCCTACCTTTGGCTCTTGATTGCTACATGATTACATATGTTGCTTGTGATGCATGATTAACCAAGAGACCTATTAAAGTTCCACACTTTCCATATTATCCTACATGCCTATACTTTTTTTGATGGTTGTCACTACAATCATTATAATTAGTTGGTCACATGCTTGATTGGGATTGGAAGGACTACGACTCTTAATTTAGCTTTATTGATCATGTAACAATGAGCTTCTTTCATCTTAAACCCTAACAAGCATGATCAACCATGGGGCACATCCTATCATTACTATTGACTAAAACTCATGTCAGATGAGTTTTGAGCGTGAGCTACCACTCATGGAAATACAAGGACTCACGACTCTCGAAGGGGCCACCAACCGCCAGAATAAAAACAAAAAAAACCATCTCTTTACTCAATTAATAGTGTATACCCACTTTTGATAAAAAAAATGATGGGTGGGGGGGAATGAGAGAAATAGGTCTTTCTTGAAGAGGTTTTTTACCTGGAATAAGATAAATGAAGATTCAAAAGAATGATTAATGGGTTCTGTTCAAATAAGAGCAACATGCCACCAAGAAATAGAAGAAGTTGTGGGAATAACTAGTGTTGGAGGTATTACCATTGCTACTTCTCTTGTACAAGTATGAGCTATGAACTTGTCATCCCAACCAGTCTAGTGATTTTCAACAAGTCTTTCCACTTTATTCTTTTGGGGGTGCATTCATGTAGTTTGTTTTCTTCATTTTTCTCTAGATTAATCTATGTGTTCATTGTGTTTATAATAACTTGCCTCACCTCTTTTGTCCTTGAATTCACCATTAGGTGGAATTCTACCTTTGATTCTTGATAATTACTTGATTACCTATGTCACTTGTGTTAAGGTTTCTTTGGTTTCAGTTCCAACGACAACCATTTTTGAAAAATACATGTTAGCTTATTAAATTTGAGACCTATCAAGTTTCACTCTTCCCACTTTATCATGTAATCCTATACTTCTTGTTTTGATGGATATCATTGTGATCATTGGAATTAGTTGGTCACGTGCTTGATTGGAAAGACTACTGCTCTTAGCTTAACTTTTTTGATCATGTAGCAATAAACTCCATTCATTTTAAACCCTAACAACCAAGATCAACCATGGGACAAATTCTATCATTACTATTGACAAGGACTCATGTTGGAGGAGTTTTGAGCTTGAGCTACCAATCATGCAATAGCAAGGACCCATGACTCTCGAAGGAGCCACCAACCACCCGAATCACTATAGCGAACATTAGCATTACTCAATGGATAGTACTTATCCTCTTTCGATCAACAAAATGATAAATGGAGGAGAAAGAGAGGAAGAGATCTTTCTTGCAGAGGCTTTGCACCTAAAATATGATAAATGAAGATTTAGAAGAATGAGTAATGGGTTTTGTTCAAATAGGAGCTAAAAGCCACCAATGAATAGAAGAAGCTATGGGAATAACTAGTGTTTGAGGCATTACCATTGCTACTGCTCTCGTACAAGTAGGAGCTGTGAACTTATCATCCCAACCAATTTGGTGATGGCCAACAAGTCTTTCCACTTTATTCTTTTGGGGGTGCATTAATGTAGTTTGTTTTCTTCATTTTTTTTAGAAAAATCTATGTTCATTGTCACGTCTACACTCTAAACTTCATCGTATTTATAATATCTCACTTGCCACTTTTTGGTCTCGAATTCACCACAAGGCAGAATCCAACCTTTGGCTCTCTATTTTTACTTGATTACCTATGTCGCTTGTGTTAAGGTTTCTTCGCTTTTAGTTCCATCGGTAGTCATTTTTGAAAGCTGCCTGTTAGCTTTTTAACCACTAGCCATATTAAGTTCCACTCTTTCCACATTTTCTTACAAGCCTATATTTTTTGATTTAAAGGTTGTCACTACAATTGTTGGAATTAGTTGGTCACATGCTCGATTGGATAGACTGCCACTCTTAGCTTAGCTTTATTGATTGTGTAGCAATGAGTTTTAATCACCTTAAACTCTTACAAGCAGTATCAAACATGAAGCATATTCTATCATTACTATTGACTAGGACTCATGTCATAGGAGTTTTGAGCATGAGCTAACATTCATGCAATAGCAAGGATCCATCACTCTTGAAGGGGCCACCAATCAGTTGAATCACTACCACAAACCCTCTCTTTACTAAATGGATAGCACTTATCCTCTTTCGATCAACAAAATGATAAATGAGGGAGAAAAAGAGAAAGATGTCTTTCTTGAAGAAGCATTGCACTTGAAATAAGATAAATGTAGCTTTATCCTGCAACTCATAACTAGTGTTGGAGGCATTACCATTGCTACTACTCTCGTACGAGTATGAGCTGTGAACCTGTCATCCCAACTAGTCTAGTGATTTCTAACAAGTCTCTCCTCTTTACTCCCTTGGGGCTGTATTAATGTAGTCTATTTTCTTCATTTTGCCTTAGATAAATCTATGTTCATTGCCACATCTATACTCTAACCTTTTTTTTTGTGTATATGATAACTTGCCTCACCTCTTTTTGTTCTTGAATTTGCCTCTATATGGAATCCTACATTTGGCCCTTGATTGCAACTTGATTATTGATGTTGCTTGTGTTAAGGTTTCTTCATTTTCAATTCCATAGGTAGCCATTTTTGAAAGCTGCTCATTCACTTATTAACCTGCAAGCCTATACTTCGTGTTTTGAAGGCTATCATTGCAATCATTGGAATCAGTTGGTCATGTGATGATTGGAAAGACTATTACTCTTAGCTTAGCTTTATTGATTGTGTAGCAACAAGCTTATTTCATCTTAAATCCTAACAAGCATGATCAATCATTGGGCATTTTATATCATTACTATTGTCTAGGACTCATGTAAGAGGAGTTTTGAGCATGAGCTACAACTTATGCAACAGCAAGGACCCATGACTCTCGAAGGGGCCACCAATAACTCGAATCACTATAGCAAAACCTCCCTTTACTTAATAGATATCTCTTATCTTCTTTCAATCAACAAAATGATAAATGGGGGGAGAAAGAGAGAAAGAGGTCATTCTTGAAGAGACTTTGTACTTGAAATTGGATAAATGAAGATTCAGAATAATCATTAATGAGTTTTGTTCGTATAGGAGCTGCAGGCCATCAAGGAATAGAAGAGGATATGAGAATAACTAGTATTGTAGGCATTATCATTGCTTCTGCTCTCATACGAGCAGGAGCTGTGAACCTGTCATCCAAACTAGTCTAATGATTTCCAACAAGTCTTTCCTCTTTATTATTTTGGTGGTGCATTAATGTAGTTTGTTTTCTTCATTTTTCCCTTGATAAATATGTGTTCATTTCCTTGTCTATACTCTAAACTTCATTGTGTTTATAATAATTTGACTCTCCTTTTTTTAGTATTGAATTCACCACTAGGTGGTATCCTATCTTTGGCTCTAGATTGCTACATGATTACCTATGTCACATGTGTTAAGGTTTCTTCACTTTTAGTTCCACCAGTAGCAATTTTTGAAAGATGCCTATTAGATTATTAACATGCAAGCCTATACTTCTTGTTTTGATGACAAACACTGCAATCTTAGAAATTTGTTGGTCACGTGCTTGATTGGAAAGAATACTACTCTTAACTTAGCTTTATTGATTGTTTAGTAATAAAATTATTTCATCTTAAATCCTAACAAGCACGATCAGCCATATTATATCATTACTATTGTCTAGGACTCGTGTCAGAGGAGTTTTGAACATGTGCTACAACTCATGTAACAACAAGGACCCATGACTATCGAAGGGGCCCACGGCCACCCGAATCACTACAGCAAAACCTCTCTTTACTCAATGGATTGCGCTTATCTTCTTTCAATCAAAAAAATGATAAATGGAGGAGAAAGAGAGATTGAGGTCTTTCTTGAAGAGGCTTTGCACCTGAATAGGATATATGAATATTCAGAATAATCATTAATGAGTTTTTTTTTTCAAATAGGCACTACAGGCCACCAAGGAATAGAGAAGCGGTGGGAATAATTAGTGTAGGAGGCATTATCATTACTTCTGCTCTCATATGAGTAGGAGCTATGAACCTGTCATCCAAACCATTCTAATGATTTCCAACAAGTCTTTCCACTTTATTATTTTGGTGGTGCAATAATGTAGTTTGTTTTCTTCATTTTTCCCTAGATAAGTATGTATTCATTACCGCATCTATACTCTAAACTTCATTGTGTTTATAATGATTTTACTCGCCTTTTTATCATTACTATTGTCTAGGACTCATGTCAGATGAGTTTTGAGCATGAGCTACAACTCATGCAACAACAAGGACCCATGACTCTCGAAGGGGCCACCAACCACCCGAATCACTACAGCAAAACCTTATTTTATTCAATGGATAATGCTTATGTTCTTTCAATCAAAAAAATGATAAATGGGGGAGAAAGAGAGTAAAAGGTCTTTCATGAAGAGGCTTTGCATCTGAATAGGATAAATGAAGATTCAAAATAATCATTAATGAGTTTTGTTCAAATAGGCACTGCAAGCTACCAAAGAATAGAAGCAGCTGTGGGAATAACTTGTGTTGGAGGCATTATCATTGCTACTGCTCTCATACGGGTAGGAGCTATGAACATATCATCCAAACTAGTCTAGTGATTTCCAACAAGGCATTCCTCTTTATTATTTTGGTGGTGCATTAATGTAGTTTGTTTTCTTCGATTTTTCCTAGATAAATATGTGTTGACTGCCACGTCTATACTCTAAACTTCATTGTGTTTATAATAATTTACCTCTACCTATTTTTATTCTTGAATTCACCACTAGATGCCAACCTACCTTTGGCTCTAGATTGCTACTCAATTACCAATGTTGCTTGTGTTAATGGTTTCTTCACTTTTAGTTCCATCAGTAACCATTTTTGAAAGCTGCCCATTAGCTTATTAACCTACAAGCCTATACTTGTTTTGATGATTATCACTACAATCATTGAAATATGTTGTCACATGCTTGATTGGAAAGAATACCACTCTTAACATAGCTCTATTGATTGTGTAGCAATGACCTTCTTTCATCTTAAACCATAACAAGCATGATTAGTCATTTTTCTATTGAACGAACATAGTTGTACCCCCCCCCCTTCCACCCCTCCACCTTTCCTAAAGGAGATCTTTCTATGTATTCCTTTCCTTTTCTTCTCTATAAGTTGGATCTATCTCTACCTATGACACTAAAACTAGTGATTTTATGACAGTCATGACATTGTTCTGCCAGACCTAGTAGGAACTTGGGAGGTAGTGACTCTTGTTGTTAAAGAGAGAGAGGAATGATTTGCTTTGTGAACCACCACCATTGATTAGTCTCATTAAAAAAAGAAAAGGTAATCGGGGTGAAAGCCAAAGACTTTGGGGTTAAGGACGAAAAGGGGCACCAGCTGATGCCGTTAACTCTGCCGCAAAAGAAATATATGGAATTGGTGTAAAGGGCCTTTGAGGACTTAAAGGGAACCATTATGGCTGATCCAATGTTGTCCTTTCTAGTTCATGCTAAGCTGTTCGATGTACATACTAACTATGTCATAGGTTGAGAGCTCTTTAAGGAACCAAAATTTGATCTACTCCAACTTGAGAAGCCAAGGAAGTTGAAAACACTCACCTTCTTTATGGCCATGACAATCCTGACAATAATGCTTGTAGAGTTGGTCTCACTCAAAGGGATTGGGGTTTCACTTTGAATGAATGGAAGGGAAGCCTCAATTTTTTTTTTGCAATAAAAGTGGTCTTAAATGGCTGCATATGTCCTTTTGATAATTTTTGTTAGATGTGAAATAAGAAAGAAGTAATTGTGAACTTTGGCAGACTTTTCCTTTGAGTTGAAGCTTTTGGTAGGTTACTAGGAAAACCTACAACTAGTATATTCTCATGAAAAAGATTAGGCCCACAATATTGGAGAGAAAGAAGTGTGGGCATCAGGCTTCTTTCACATTTTTGTGTGGGGTTGGAGAAGTTTTGAATAAGGTTGCATTTGATGGAATGACAAATTATCAAATCCTGGCTCAGTGTGAAGTAGCCTTTTCTTACCTTCCACATATGTCTCTTTACCTCAACTCCAAGAAGTATTAGAGAAGGTCTTAATTCATCTCTTATTAAGTTTAGGAAGAAGTGCCAGTATGAAATAGTTGAATCAATCAAAGCTTATATGATCACTCATAGACCTAGTCATGGAGTTGTAGAAAATGTATGTTGTAGGAAAATAATCTTTTTTAAATTGCAATCAAAAAAATGTATAGTCATGGAGTCTCATGCATCTTGTTCATTTTCTTTCTTAATGCTCATGTCGGGAGAGGTTGGTAATAATAAAATGGAAATGGAAAGCCTTGATGGTGGGACAAATTACTTGTCATTGACATCAAAAAAAAAGAATATAGTAAAAAAACACATAAAAAGGACCATACTTTTCCTACCAATTCTACTCATCTTCTTTGAATGAGTTGAAAGACCCTTACTTTATCATAAGGCTTGTCAGATGTGCCTTCAAGCAACTAACCACTCAAACTAAAAAGTACAATGCCCATTTTAAGTGGGTATTATAGGTTATTCTAGTGGTAGTATGGAACTAAAACTTACTACCGCTTGGGAGAGTGATCCTGAAGTTATACTCTTCAAAAAGGAATGTCACAAAGGTCATAATGGTCCTTTCCCAGGTCTTCTATCGATCATAAGGTTGTCTTAATTCTTTTGGTAGTCTCACCTCTTTCAATTCTAGTTTTGACTTGTCTACTATTGCTATTGATTCTAGTGCTTAATCCCTTTTCTAGCTCAAGGCATTTGGATGCTATCCTATTATATGCTTGAATGTTAGATAATCATCTTTGTCTCAAAGATGCTTTTGATGCATGCATCTCATTTCTTCAGTAGGAAGTATATAGGTTTTACTATTGAACTAAGGAAATCAATGTAATTTCTTTCTAGATAACCTTTTTCTTCCCTCATCAAGCCCATTCACATCAATAGATAACTATCCACCAACATCAAAATAAGGGACTAGCGAATCAACTACTATAATTGGACTCGACAGTATAAGTGGATGAACATCCAGGAGGGATGTGAAACAAGTTTATTCTACTTAGGGGGGAAGACATCAAACTCCAACTAACTAGGAAGCTCTGCTTAGGAGACAAAGCAAGAAGGAGGTGATGATGTAATTTATTATATACCTATGCCTTTGTCACTTGACAAATCTACCTCTAAATTTGTTGACCCATTTGTATCCATGTCTTATTCTTGGTTAGCGACCTTGGTCTTGTTCAAGTTTATGATATTACCCGCTCAACCAAAGCTAATGCCTAGATGAGAAGAAGTAAGAACAAGAGGACGGAGAAGTATCTTCCACTCCTCTAAAGGTTGAGGATGAGGAAGTGATGGGGATGATGAAAGAGGATGACTAGATGACTTACCAAATGGATACTTTGATCCTTGATCAATCAATCTAAGTTGTAAGAAGAACTACCATCAAGGTAGATCACATAGTAGTGAAGCATCTAATGCAAGTGTTTGAATTAGCTAGGTAACAACCTTCTCTATCTAGGTTTTGAGATTCATTAGGTCTGGTCTTGATTCATCATTGTTTCTATCTCCACCCTAGGAAACTGCTATTCAATCTCTTGATCGAATCCTTTGCAAGTAGAAAATAAGACTTCTATCCTAAATTTGGTCTCATTCCCATCAACTATGAATCGAACTATTTTCTAGTCGATGATGAATGTTAGGATAAACTTCTCTCCTTTCAATCCATATTATCCAAATCAATTCGTAAATACAGATAAAAAAATGAGGAATAAGGTTGGCCTACCACACTTCTATCGGCCAAGCCAAGCATGTAAGAAAGGATGGATATTCCATGGGGCAGCCAAGCTCTGTATTCAATCCCTATCTTCGATTTCATACCTTAAGCCAAGAAATCTAACTCTATTTATTTAATCAGGTGGACTAGTGTAGCTAGCTTAGTAGATCACCTGCTTCTTTATAGTTTTCTGAACCTTGTGACCAACCCTTATAATTCATGATCCAAGAAAGGCCTAATTGACTCATCCATCTTGAAATGTCCAATCTACTCTTTTTGTATATCCTGCCTCTTCCGTTAGTGCTTACCTCTTTGTCATCGGCTTGCTGAAATTAGGGTTCTACAAAGATATGTGATTTGAGAAATGATATGCTGAACTTGCTACCTTTGATTCTGCCCACCGTACGGGAACAACCTTCCATTATTTATCCAAATGCTCAATCTTGATGATAACTATATTTTTCAAAAGTAGATGACACTATTCTTCCTACATACAGCTATCAGAAGATGAATTTGTAGACTTAGTCTCATATGGGATTCATGTTTAGTAAGACATGAGTTCAAAACTATATCATGACTTTCTGAGGCCATAATCTAAACTTGAAGGCTCAATCCCTCTTTCCTAAGATAGAATTCCGACCACACACAACACTATCCGAACTAACCATACTAGTATGACCGCGCAATTAATTTCGGTTTAGAGTTAGTCCGATTTATTTTTTGAATTGATTTCCTCAGATTATTGTTCATCTTGCTAATCATCCAAAATTAAGGTATCAATTTTTGTATTTCAAATTAACCCATATGTATTATATTCAAAAATTGCATTTTTTGTGTATTTTCTTGTTGCATATAGTTTTTTTTTCATGTTTAACATTCTTATTTGGTGTTGTCTTCTTGCTTTCTTGAATTAATATCACTTTAATTGATAAATTATATAATTTATATTTCTGCACATACTAGGATTTGTTAAATTTTTGGGTTACCTAATAGAGGTATAAAATTTTTGTGCATTTCATTATTTACCTATTATTTTGATCATGCTAATTGATATAAGCTTAGTTTGCTTACTAGGATTTATTGATATGTAATAATGTATAAATGAACAACTTATACTAATGATGCAACTTTAACAATTAATTATTTATAAATATTTTAACTATAAAAAAAATTAAATGTAATAATAATGAATACTTTATAAATACTTTAACGATTAATAATTTATAAATACAAATACTAAAAGGTTAATGTAATCATAATGAATAAAATAAAAAATTTTTGAGGGTATGCAATTTGAAGGTTGAAGCAAAAATTGAACAACAAAAATAATTTAGAACCACATTTCAAAATTTATAGAGTTATTTGATCTACACTTTACTAAAGATGCAATCCAATAAATAATACCTATCATTATTCTATATTAAAAAAAACATATTAATGTCATAGATGGCAGATGATTATTTATTCTACATGATTCATGTGGATTAGACAATATCTCAATTAATTTATTAATGTCCTCTATTGATAGTTGATTTTTTTTATCATTTTTTCATTGAAATATTTAAATGCATTGGCATTCCAATTTTTTAGGATCTCTATTAAATAATATGTAGTACATATTAAAAAATTTGAGATTATGAATTATCACATTTTAAATTTTTATTTTTTGCTAAATTAATGCAATTTCATCCAATATAGAAAAATATCAAATATTTAGTTTTGTGTATATGATAAAATTACAACATATGGCTTTTGATAAATATCTAAAAGGTTGAAGCTACCTGCCTTATCTCATTTTAATCCAAAATTATTTAATAATGATGTTACTGAAACTTTTTTATTAGATTTATATAATATCTTAAATATGTTACTATAACTTTATTACAAATAAATATCTATCAACATTATTATAATTCAAAATATATTTTTGTTGTGTCATAGGAATAAAAAATATTATATGACATAATCAGCAATGGATAAATGTAAGACTAGAAGATGGAGTTTTGACTAATGAGTTTATATAGGTGATTGAAGAGTTTATCGTGTTTGTTAAAAAACAACTTGAATTTATGGTTGAAACAAAAATAAGATGCTCATATAATGACTGTAAATGTCAAAATTAGATTTTCTAAGATGTGGACAGTGTGATATCATTTTGCAAAAAAAATGATTTTTTTAGTGTCTACTATGTTTAGTATAAATATGGAGAAATAATTGTGCAACAAATAACAAAGCATTATTTACATAGAAGTGTTGATTCAAATGGTATAATGGAATATGTCAATCCCAATAATACATATGAAGCGATGTTGAAAAATGATATTAGTCTATTAAATTTGGATATTGCTGATGATATCCCAATATTATCAACAAATTAATTTAATGAAATACTAAAAGCATTAGAAGAAAAGGTTTGCCTTGGGAATCCATATGGCCACTCAAAGTTATTGAGGTGGCCAAATTTTTGAAATTAAAGGCAAAATATCTTTTTTTCAGAAATATATTTTGATAAAATATGTCAGTAGTTATCTAAATTGTTACTAGAGAATATCATCATGACAGATACATTTTATACCATAAAGAAGTTAATGCGAGGTTTGAGTTTGCATATGGAAAAAATACATTATTACATAAATAGCTACATGATATTTTGGGATAAAGACAGTAAAATAATTGCATGTAATTTTTATTTATCCTCTATATAAAATAAAAAGTGAATATAAAAGGCAAAAAATTGATATGTCTCATAAGAAGATATATTATTTATCATTTACTTTGTATTTTTCAAGATTATTTTCATCTAAAACTATTACTAATAATATGAGTTGTCACAAAAAGCATATTATTGAAGATGACATGATGTAGCATTGCTAAGATTTTCTTTTGAAAATATTTTGATAATTACCATCCATCTTTTGTATATGAAAGTCAAAATATTAGATTAGGGCTATGCATAGATAGATTTTAGCTAGTTGGTCAAACAAGAAAATAATACACTTCATGGCCAATTACTATTACACAATATAATATATCACCATAGATCCGCATGAAAGATAAGTACATATCTTTATGTGTTATTATGCATGGTCTAAGTAATCTAAAGGCAAGTTGAATATTTTTCTACTGCCCATGATTATGAAGCATAATAAATTGTGAGAGGATGATGTTGAACCATATAATATATCTAGAAAATAGAATTTCAAAATGCGAGCAATACTTATGAGGACAATAAGTGACTTTGCTAGATATTCAATGTTTTCAAGATGTAGTGATGTAGGGAAATTAGCTTGTCCTTATTATATGGAGAAATCAGATGTATTTATTTGAGCAAAAAATGAAAGACTTCTTGGTTAGATAACCACCATAAGGTCTTACATGTGGAATATCCTTTTCGGATGTATATTGATGCATTTAAAAAAGATCCTAAAATTATAAAAGGTACACCACCTTTAATGTTAGGAGCCAAAATATTATATATAATTGAAAGATATAGTTTCAAAAATATTATTGATATTGATGCAGATTACATTAATGCACAACTTTTGAAAAATTATCACTGCAATTGGAAGAAAAGAAGTATTATCTGGGATTTACTTTATTGGAAAACCAACCTAATTAGGTAAATTCAAATGTGATGCACATAGTCAAGAACTTTTTTGATATTATTTTTAATACTATCATAAATGTGGAAGTAAAAACAAAAGACAATGTCAAATCAAGAAAGGATTTGAAAGAGTTCTATTAATGTCCAAATTTATATAGAGATGAATTAATATTAAAATTTCCTAAGGCTTGTTATCATCGTGACAAGGCTACAAAGGAAGCATTGTGAAAATGACTGATGGAGCTCAAGTACCTTGATGGATATGTATCTAATATGAGAAGATGTATTGATATGAAAAAACATATGTTATTTGGGATGAAAAGTCATGGCTGTCATGTGTCCATGTAAAGGATAATACCCATAGTATTCTATGAATTACTTCTAGAAAATGGTTGGGAAGCATTGACTGAAATAATCATTTTTTAAGAATGTATCATGTAATGTCATAACAAATAAAGAAATGGACCAATAATAAAATAAAATCCCCATGGTTATATAATAACTTGAATATATTTTTCCTACTAGCTTCTTTAAACTCCATGGAACATCTTATAGTCTACTTTCCTTATGAATCCATGATAGCTGATCCTATCCAATATAGATGGATATATCCATTTGAGAGGTTATATAATTTTCATTTGTTAATCAAAATATTTAAATGTATCAAATGAATATTTTTGTTCTATTAAAGATGTATTTCATATATCTTAAAAAATTAAAAAATAATGTTCAATATAAAGCCATAGGTGAAGGATCAATATATAATGCTTACTTGATTGAAGAGGCTTCGACATTTTGTGTGCAATATTTTTTTCCACAATTATATAATCCACATAAAAAATGGCACCAAATAATATTTATGGTATGGGGGATGAATGAAAAGAGAATGATATGTTTTCTATTTTTAAACATGAGGGTCAATAATCATATGGTAGAGCAACATCAAGATATTGTTTGGATGACTTGGAGTATCATGCTACACACATATATCTTTTTGAACAATGAGACAGTTATAACTTATATTTAGTAAGTTTTATAATAATTTTATATTCTCATTTCTTTCTCATGGTATTTGATATACCTTTTTAATATTTCAAAATATCTTCAATATTGATTTTCAAGAAATTATACTAAGAAATTAAGGCAAACATAACCCACGTATTGATGATACTTCAATTGATGCAAAGCTTGAAAAAGATTTTACAAATTGGTTTGAAAAATTTACAAGTATATAATTTATC
Organism: Sapria himalayana; assembly: GCA_029783825.1. Lineage (NCBI taxonomy): Eukaryota > Viridiplantae > Streptophyta > Magnoliopsida > Malpighiales > Rafflesiaceae > Sapria > Sapria himalayana. Next base: position 1,334,393 of record JAREIK010002053.1, read on the forward strand.
ATTCTTAGTTCTAAAAAGTTACGTGCAACATATATAAGTATGATTTTATGTTTTATCATTTTTATAGGTATAATTTCCTTCATCAAATATATGTAATATATAAATGAAGGATCTTGTAAAAAGATAATTATAAAGTTTAAAGATGTATCCCATAAATTATATAAATGGGTATAGTTTTACACTTTGAAATATGATTAAAATAAACCACAATGAATAGTGGTGTATGCATCAAGGGGTCTAACTCTAATAGATTTACTATTGATTTTCATGATCTACTATTAAAATTCTACATGTGGAGTATCCTACTTTATCAATTAAAAGGATACTTCTATTTAAGTGTGAATGGTTTGATCCTATTCCAAATCTAGGTACTAGGATTCATCATCAATGCAACATTGTGAATGTGCTTCATAAGAAATATTATCATAAGTAATAGTCATTTATTCTTGTGGTACAAGTCGAACAAGTGTGTTGCACCATGTATCCAACCATAATAAGAAATATTTGTGACTGGTGAGAAATATATAAAATAAAACCTAGATCAGCTATGGAAGTTATTGTCACTCAATCACATGTACCCGTATTTCAAGAGATTAATGTGGAAATTTATACAATCATTCCTAGGATAGATGATGGGCTTCATACATTACTTGGTGAAAGTGGAAATTATTTGGACATTAAAGATAACAATAGAAGAAATTAATGTGGAGGAATTACTTATAGAATTAGATAATGATGAATATGCAGATGAAGATGATTTGTTAGAAATTTTTGATAATAACTAGATATCTATTGACTTCCATGTTATGTAGTCTTGCTTATTTTATAAATATTACAATTTGGATATTAAATGATTTTTTTATCTTGAGAATGTCAAAGTATTTATTATTATGTTTTGTTATTATGACATTTTCATAAACTATTTTTTTTGTTTCTATATTTTTCGATGTTTATAAAACTTGATTTAGGTATGAGAGGTAACCATTCAAGTGGCCAATGATCTCAATAAGTGAACAGGGGTAGAGGAAGTCAACAAATAGCTCTTGAAGAGGAAATCTACATGTATTCAGTGAAAATAATGCTATAAATATATTTCTTTATTTTCCCACATGTGTAGCATATATGTTGGCATCACCTCATCATGATAGACACAATGATTGGCTGTCACTGATATTCCATCTTCCTCTAATTTTGTACCTGAAGGTATTGATAGCTCTGTCCCACCAATCTTAGGAGGCTAATGTGTTTGTACTTTAGAATCGACACTAACAGAATATTCATAATACATAATTTGCATGCTAAGTTATGTGAAAATCTTCATTCGACCAGCAATTGACAATAAACAATATGTAGCTTTCTTAAATTTACTACATGCATGCATTACCATTTTTCATTATTTCATTTAAAAAAAAATTAATATAAAATGTGAAAGAACTTATTTTTAAATTATAATGTTTAAAATATGGCAATTTCAATTAATAACAATGTTTGATTTTGTTACTTATCGAACATTATCATTTAGAATTAGATTAATATTTGAGTTGTGAAGCTTTGTTTAATAAATATAAATTAATTAAGTATTATCTAGTAGTAGAAAAATAGGTATATTTTGTTTATATATATATATATGTACGTGCTAATGTTCAATTACTTACAAGTTTATTCCTTCTACTTCTCTTACAATTAGGAAGTTATTTAAGGAGAAATTAGTTGCGTAGGGTATAAAGTGGAGCAAAGTGGCTCCATCTATGAAAGAATTTTATTGGGAAGAATTTGAGGTACAATTTTCATGCATTTACTTATTTTTTAATTTGGTCTAATATGATTTACTCTTAAAATAAATGTATTACAATATATTATTGTTTTATTTGATTTTTACAAAAAAAGTACAAATGGAATATTATTTTGGTTTTCTCAAAGAAGGATACATATAATCCTATAGAAAGTATGAGATATAATGACAAGCTTGGAAAATGAAGAAAAAAATATGGTAAAGATGCAAAGCCTAATTGTATCCTTCTTAATATCTGGATTAAGTAGTGGGAATACTAATATAGTGAGGAGTTCAAAGTCTTGTCACATATGGCCTCACACAATCTTCGATCAGAGAAAATAGTTGAAGGATAAGGACCTTCAAAATATATTGGAGGTTTAAATGTGACCTACCAACATTCAGTAGATTTCATATAATTGTCTTTCATATTTTGTTATTATTTAAATTTTTAAAATACAAATAATAATATATGTGTGACAATGTATCATGTACCTCAATAGTAACTATTATTTTTTTTACAAGGCTGAGTTGAGACTTCCATCAATACTATTTGAGGTGTTCAAGTGAATGCATAAGAAGAATGATGGATCATTTGTGGACAAGTAGTCAAATGGTATTAATATGAGTTTCTTAATATTTACTTGTAATTTCATATGTAAATTGCAATTAATGAAAGAAAATAATATAAAAAATTGATTTTTGGCATTCACTATAATTAATATTCAACTCAAAATATTTATTTACCTAAAGTGATGAATTATTATATATGGATTCATTAAATGTACTAACTAATTTAATTTTTTTGTAATTCTTTAGTAGGGTGATGAAAGTTTCATGTGCTAGTATATATTTTATCTAATTATAGTAAATGATGAGTTATATTGTATCTTAATAATTGTGTGAAGCTATGGAGAAAATAATTGTCATTTCTTCATAATTGAAAGGTCCTTCTATAGAGGTGCCATAATTGATGTTGCACACATTTACCTTCAAGCTATCAGAGTGGAACCAAAAAAATGGAAAGTGTATAGTCTTGGTACCCATGCACATATATTTTATCTAAGTTCTATTTGGAGTTTTTTATCATTATCTTCCAATTATAATAATATGTTTGATGAGAGATTGGGCAATGAGATGCAAGAAATTTAGGATATGTTACAAAGGAAAAAGGAGGAAATGCAACAAAAGAATAAAGAGATGAAACAAAAAATAAAGATATGCGAAAAAAATTGAAGAAAAAAGATAGGTTGAAAGAATGAAAAGAGATGAGAAAGATTTTGAAGATGGAAAAAATAATATACAAGTTTGGCAGATGCGTCATCTATTTTTTATCATTTTGAAGAGAGTTCATTCATATCTCTAGAGGAAAACACTTATCTTGACTAGGACTCACAGTTGTTTGTGATGTGTTATTAATTTTTTGCAACAAAAGTTTTTGTTGTAAAATTTTGGAATTTGTTTTATTATTTTTTTTAGTTAAGTTATGACTGTGTATTGTAATTGATGGACTTCTATGTTTTTTATCTAAATTATTACTATGTAGTGGATATTATGTGAATGCCATTTGATGAATAATATTTACATGTATTTATTTGATTGTAGGTTATATAGTTTATGTATGTATTTGTATATTGTATATAATATACAGAGACTGTACAAATGGGATATGTTCCTGTTGTAGATATTAGAATTGGAAAATGACATTTTTAAATCCATTTCTAATTTAGAAATGAATCTTGTGTTCCTATTTATTTCACCACTAATTTAGAAATGTATTTTGTATTTTATTATATGTTGTTGCTAAATTAGTGATGGAATCTGATATCACATTTCCATCGCTAGATTTAGTGATGGAAAATATCTATCTCACATTTTAAAAATGTCCTAGCATTATTCATTTCTAAAATTTAGAAAGGAGCACTTAATAAATGGAATGAACCCATTTCTAATTACGTCGTTATTTGAACATTGTAATGGAATTAGAAACAAAATTGGGCATTTCTGATTTTGTTTTTTTGTAGTGTATATATAAATATATGTGTGCGCGCGTGTGTGTGTGTTTTTCCATTATATTTATACACAATGCACACACACACACACATAGATATATATATATATATATACACACATATAAATATTTATCTAAAGTTTTGTATATACAATTACAAAGACATAACACTGACATTATATTTATACAGATATGTGTTATGTGTGGGTTGTACAAGCACACACACACATTCTAATGCATTTGTATATGTGTCGAAGTGGATGTTTAGTTTAGTCAGATTGTATCTATATTCTTATGTAATTTAGAATATAGATTCTTTCATCTTGCAAAGTACATGTACAAATATTTATGTCTAAATTTCTCATTTGTCATCAACTCATTTTTTTTGTTTTGTAGTTTCACCATATTATATATCTGAATGTGCTATGTCAAACATGAAAGATAATAATAAGTTGATAACAATGATTTTTTTTCCTACAATAGAATCGTGGTAACTATTGAACAAAAAAAATGTATCAATCAAAATCTAGTGCTTCATAGAATTTTACTAGATTGAAAAAGGATGTTGATGATAAAACAAAATAAAACATTTCGCAAAGTACTTGTAGAATTATTTATATGTTTATATTTTTCATTTTTCATTGACTCATTGTTTTTATTTTTTTGAATTTTTTACATTTTAAATATCTAAATGTGATATGTAAAAAATATAAGATAGTATAAATAGATAATCAAGATTCATTTTTTCTACAAAGCTTATTGGTAAATCCTGAACGAAAAAAAAATGATAAATCAAAATCTCATTTTTGGTAGCACTTAACTAAATTGAAAAAGGATGTTGATGATAAAACAAATCTTACAACATGTAAATGATTTTTTTGCCATGAGATTGGTTTTTGGAAAAGTTTCCAATACCCAGGATAGCAATACATGTTCAAGTATTTATGTTATAAAATTTAGTGAGAGTATGGTCAGGGGTTACACTGAACCCAAACTCAACTCTATGTTTAATCTGTATTTAAAAGGTTCAACAACATAGAAAAATAAAATGTTTTTTTTTTGCCATGAGATCAGTTATTTGAAAAGAAATTGTAAACTCTACTTTGAGGATAAAAAGAAAAGGAGGGGTGGTGCAAATACACCTTCAATTATTTATGTTATAAAATTTAATTTATCTAATTATATTTCTTTGGTATCAGATACAAATTGTGGATCTCACATTAATGTTAATATGAAGGATCCTAAAAACCGTAGATCATTGGCTAAAGATGATGTAACCTATATGCTGACAATGGAGCAAGATTTGATATTTTTTTTGTAAGAACTTAATCTTTATCTCTACTTTCTGAAATTGATTTTGATTTCAAAAATTGTTATTATATTCTACTATAAGGAGTAATATTAAATTCTATTTCTTGTTTGGGCATAAATAGATTTTTTTTTTATTAAAAATATTGTTTGTTATATTTATCTTATTAGTATCTTTTATTGAGATATTTTTACTTGTTAAATGATCTATATTTTCTAGACTTTGATAATTCAAATAAAATGTTATACTTGAATGAAAATATACATTTCCAAACATAATAAAGATGAATTTTTGCTTTCATTTCATTTTGAATCTTAGGATGTATGCAAATTTTTTTAGAAAAAAAAATGACTAAAACTCTTTTTATAGGTCATTGTTAAAAAGCCAAAAATACATGATGCTTTATGTGAACCAATAAGTTTGGTTACTAGAGAGAAGTTTTTGATACTTTATTACTTTTATATATGATTTCAATTGATATGACTATATCAATCTGATGAAATATAAAGTTGAATCTTTTGAAAAGTTCAAAACATTCAAGAATCAAATACAAAAGCAACTTCCAAAAATATTAAAATACTTAGATCATATGAAGATGGTGAATACTTAAGTCACGAATTTATTGATTATGATAGAGATTGTGAAATTAATACATAATTAACTGTATGACAAGCACCTTAATGAAATAATATTTTTGAATGGAGTTATTAAAGTTTATTAGATATGGTTCAATCTCGCATGAGTCAAATAAATATTCCAATATTTTTTTAGGGTATCTCTAGAGAATATTGTATTCATTCTTAAATAATGATTGAAGGTTTAAAACCCAATGGAATTAAATTTTACTAGCCAATGCTTCAAGAAGTTAAAAAATTATGGAATAATTTTAAATCGAATATGAAAACTCTATTTTTTGAACCTGGACAAGTAACAGAAAGTCAGATACATCACAATTCCAAGAAATATGGAATTTGTGTGCAATCAATTTACCATAATTATACCAAAAGACTATGTTTTCCATAATTTGAATAATGATTTGGACCAATGAAATTTGTGTGCAATCAATGTACGATAATCAAGCTTGGAACATTATTGATTGACGTGTAGATTGAAAAACGATAAGATTCAAGTGGGCTTTCAAAAATAAAATTGAAATGAATGGTCAAATATATAGTTTTAAGGAGGAATTATGTTATGGGGTGCTTCCCTAGAAAAATTTAAGAATTTGAAACTTAAATTTATAAATTTAAAAATATGTTATCAAACTCTAAAAATATTAAAATTTGTGGCACACTATTATGTTTATACTAAAATACACTTCATTAAATCACTAATCAGTCATAGTAATTAATTCCTTCTCCTAGCCCATCGGCCCTCGCCTTCTCCCACATGCATTCGCATTTCATCCTCAGCCATCTCTAGGAGCTCCTTTCCCTATCCCATCTTTTGTTGCTTGAAGACGAGCTCAAGGAGCTCGTCGGGCAAGTCTTCGAGCCCCAGGAGCTCATCACTTATCTTTGAGCTCCAGCAGCTTGTCTTTGAGCTCCAAAATCTAGACATGTCACCTTCGAGGACCAGTAGCTCGTCTTTGAGCTCCAAAAGATTAACGGATCATCTTCAAGCTCTTGGAGCTTGAAGACGAGCTCAATGAGCTCAAAGATGAATTCCTGGAGCTCGAAGAGGAGCTCAAGGAGCTCGAAGACGAGCTCAAGGAGCTCGAAGGCGAGCTCAAAAATCTCGACGACGAGCTCAGAGCTCGACAACGAGCTCAAGGAACTCAAGGACTCAACTATCGAGCTCCATCAAGCTCGACCACGAGCTCTTGGAGCTCTAAGATGAGCTGAAGTAGCTCAAAGATGAGCTAAATGAGCTAGACGATGAGCTCCTAGAGCTCAAAGACTCACATGTCGAGCTCAACCATGAGCTCCTTGATCTCGTCTTTGAGCTCTAGGAGCTCATCGTCCAGCTCATCTCCGAGCTCCAGGAGCTCTTGGTCGAGCTCGATGGAGCTCGACGGGCCAGTCTTCGAGCTCATTGAGCTTGTCGTCGAGCTCATCTTCGAGCTCTAGAAATCATCATCAAGCTCACTGAGCTCTTCTTTGAGCGCTAAAGATCATCATTGAGCTCTTCTTTGAGCTCCAGGAGCCCATCTTTGAATCCCAAGATCTCGAAGATGACCCGTCGAACTTTTGGAGTGCGAAGATGAGCTGTTGGAGCTCAAAGACGAGCTCAAGGAGCTCGACGACGAGCGACAAGCTCTTGGAGCTCAAAGTCTCACTCGACGAGTTCCTTGAGCTGTCTTCGTGCTGCAGGAGATGGTAGATGGCGAGGGGCTCTAGGATATGGCCGAGGGCGATATATGAATGATTTTGGGAGAAGGCAAGGGCTGATGGGCTAGAGGAAGGAATTAATTAGTGTGATTGATAAGTGATTTAATGAAGAGTATTTTAGTAAAACATAATAGGTGCCCCAAATTTTAATATTTCTAGAGTTTGGTGACATATTTTCAAATTTAAAAAGATAAGTTTCAAATTTTTAATTTTTTCTGGGAGAGCACACCAAAATATAATTCCCCCTAATTTTAATGCACAATTTATTACAGAAGTTTTCAAGCATACATATGGTAATAATTATGATGAAACTAATTCCAGCTAGTACTATATTTAAATCTGTAAGTATACTTTTCTCAAAACTATATATTTCTAATATGAGAAATAATATATAGATGTCAAGATAATATTTCTTCATAAAAATTTAATAAAGGATGTGTATATGACAAAATTATAGAGTTTTTTTATCCTGAGAATTTTGTAAAGGTATGCAAGTTTCAAAGATTCATTTATGAATAAAAGTAGACATCTCAAAGGTAAAATCTTCATTTTGAAAAGGTAGAACTATAAATATGAACCTTGTGCTTGCAACAAGATAAGTGAGAGCATAAACATTTTCATATTGCTTTTATGTTGATGACATCTTACTTTAAGAAAATTATATTTTTTTTACTAAATACCAAAGCTTGGCTGTGAAAAAATTTCTCTATGAAAAATTTAGGTGAGACTACATATAAGTTAAGTATAAAGATCTTTAGGAATATATCTAAAAAGCATATTGACTTGAATTAGAAAACATATATAGACAAGGTTATAGAAAGATTCTATATTTAAAATTTTAAGAAATGTCTTTTCTCCAAAGTCTCATTATAATTGCATAAATGAAACCTATTTAAATAGGTTTCATGTTTTGATTGAATGGAGATGAAATAAGCTAGAAAAATTCAAATCAAAGCATTATTAATGATTCTAGTATAGATGTGGAACACATAGTTCAATCAAAAGTAGTAAAAGATGTAATTTTGATCAAAAAGTTCATTCATGATCTTGATATGGTTGTTGGCGTGTTAAGGAATCAAGATCATATCAAAGATCCAAACTTATTCTCATATTTTCCATGTCATTCAAGAAATCATGAAGAAAAAAATCTGTGATTATATGAAAGATATCTAAAAATAACAATATTATCAATCCTCTGACTTAGCCACTCCTACAAAAAAAAAATAATAATAGTCATATTAGGACAATGGGTATGATATATACGTTTGATTGGCCCTATCACAAGTATTATATTGTTAGTCATGTTCCTTAGGCCAATAATAAGATTTTTAGCATTTTATACTTTATTAAATAGAAGGAATTTTCATCATCATTTTATTGACAATTTATTCTTATGAATAGTTGTCTTTTTTATGGACAATAGGGTATGTTTTATAAACTATTGAAGATTTTCAAACCATTGAAAATGAAAATTTTCAAAGATTTTATTTTTTCAATATGTTTGATAAAAAATTTTAGGGATTCCTTAATTGAAAATTATAAATAAAAAATCATTGAAAATAATAAGTAAGTAGATGCTTATTTATCGTTGAATGCGAAAAATTTTCAACAAAAAAAAATTAAAGTGACACTTTTGTTCTTTTTTTTCATTTCTTTTTCATTTTCTCATTCACGCTACAGTTCAATTTGTGAATCTATCTTTTCCTCCTCCTTTCTCCACCACAAAAAATCCTAACCCTAACCCTCTCTCATATTTAATTTAAGAAAGGAAATAGCAAATCAACAAGTTTCTCATTAATTTTTATTTTTATATTAAACGTTTGGATAGTTTTAAAAAGTTTAGATTCTATTGGTTATTTTTTAAAAATATTTATGTCTTTTTTTTGGATATTATGATTTATTTATGGATATGTTTCTAGTGATTTTTCTTAAATAATAATTAATAATTATAATGAAAAATAAAATATTATTAGAAACTCTATCTATTTTGGATAATATGTAATATCATGATAATAAAGGTAAATATGTAAAATACATAATTTTCAATATTCAACATTTATGGTTATCAAACAATATATTTATCTTCAGTGTTCAATTGTTAATAACTTATGAAAAAGTTTTACAATATAATTCTACACTTATAAAATTCAGCACTTAATTTTTTAGTATTTATTTTTTAACACTTAATTTTTTTTAGTTTATCAAACATGCCCTAATTAAGTAACTCGATTATAAAATTTTAAACCTTGAATGGTTACCATTCTAAATATCTTTAATTATTCATTATAGCTAGAACATTAATGAATTAATACTTGAATGAAGTCTAATTAATAATTATATTTTACTAATCATTAAAATATGTTATTAAATGAATACATAACTATATGTTAGATAACAATATTTTTAGTTATAGAATAACACTCTATTAGAGTAATACATAGATTAAATGTCATAAGTAGTTCTCATTATAACAATATTTTTAATTCTTAGATTTTATGCCATAGTGGATCCCTGCATGTGAAAATCAATATTATGATAACAATCCAATGTCAACTATAATAGGGCATAATTGAAAAGTGATATGTTATAAAATGAATCACGTAGATGGATATGTATGAATAAGAAGTAATTTGTCCCTCTTCTTGAAGAGAGGTATCTTTGGCTCCCTCGATGTGTGAGATTGTAAAATATATGATCATACTTGTTTAGTATACCAAATATCAAATAATACTAGTTGTATTTAAATAGAATTATTTAACTAAATTATGGGTTTTGATTAATTATGATGAATAATAGTGAAATTAGGTTATTTATGTGAAATGAAAGACTTGGTTGAATGTTGAGATATAGGGGGCAAAAAAATATATAAAATCATAACATTATTTGTGTTAAAACTTTATTATACTTCATTTAGCTTATATGGTAGTTTCAGTATCTATTCTTGGCTGATATTCTATACAAATAGTCAGGTTAATCATCGTATACTATAACTCTACCTCTTCACGACATAGTTATTTTACTATACAACTCATTTTTTTATGACTGTGAAACTTTTCTAGAGTCACAATCATACTAGTTTGCAATAATTTGTATAGTTATCACATAAATTTTATATCATAATAAAGTATCTCACTATTGCTAAAAGTAATTCCATCATACTGGACCATGAATTTCTCATTACATTGTCATCAAGACGAAAAAAAAAGTTATGATTCTTCTCAAATACTATGGCTTTTAGATAGAAAGAGTTTCAAAGAGTATTTACTCAAGCCATGGCCATTTCTAGGGCCATGTCTTTTTACTCTTAAGAAATGTCCAAAGCCACATCTATTTGTTATGGCTATCGCCATAACTTTTAGTAAAAGAGAAGAAATACAAATGTTATAGTCATTCCCAGTATTGTGACTTAGTATTATAGAAATGAAATGTACAATTGTGGTCATTCTCAGTGCTGTGACAATTTGATGGAAGAGAGAGACCAAAATGGTAGCTCATTCCTAGCACCATGACTTACTATTATAAAGACTAGATATATAGTCATGATCATTCCCAGCCTCATGGCAATTTGAAGAAAGAAAGACTAAAGTCATAGCTCATTCCTAGAGTTGCAATATTATCTTACACAAATGAAAAGACAAAGCCATGACATGCCTAAAAGTCATTACTTTCCTCATAAAATTCACATCTAGATGTTTGAGTATAAAAGTAAAAAATATGGTATTTTAAAAAAGAATTTGATACAACATAAATCAGAAAAAAATCTAGGGTTTTGGGAGCATAAATTCAATCAAACCTATAAAGATTTATGAGCAAAAAGATAATTCAAGACATAAGCATACACCCTAAGTGGATAAAAATTTGACTCCCACTTATGGGCAAGTCTAAGGTGCATGAACAAGAAGTTTGGATTTAGTAACCCAAATTCCATAATATGTATCTCAAATTATATGAGATGTATCTCAAATCTAAGATTTATGAACAAAATCACAATTATGAGGGCTATCATTAGAACCCAAAATTTCATAAGTTGTATCTCAAATTATCTTATATAAATTCATCCCTAATGTAAGGATAAATTGAGATCTAGAGTTGACATATTTATTTTTGTGTGATGGATACTTAATTACTTAATTTTAATATTTGGATTTTGTTGTGATTTTGTTATTGGGGGATGTGGTATTTATGTAAAACTAAAATTAGAATTTTACTATTTGTGGTTGTATGTAGTATCATGATGGTCGGTAATAGGTAAATCATGAAGCACACTTATGCATAATGGTAGGAAGTAAGTGATATCCATATTGATCATGATGTGCAAGAAAAATCTATATTTCAAAATCTTACGTTGAGGAATGTTAAATCATACAAGTATAATGCTTATGAAACTAAAAGTATTAATACTTTTTTAAGTCAATCCATTATGCATATCTTAGAAGAACTAAGTCTCAATTTATATAAATATTTTATAGAATATGTTTCTAAGAGTTTCATAATATCTATTTATATATAAATAGGTATGTTATGAGACAAGTACAAGTGGAGGTAACTCATAAGGTGATGATATTTATGCGAGTTACTTTCTATCGTGTTACATATACAAGTTAGATTTAAGAGATTGTGCATGTTAATTATGTGAGTATGACATTTACATAGTCAAAAGTACATACTTTTTAATATTACATCAATTCATGTATTTATGATACATAAGGTCATTGAATAAGAATGCATATATGAAAGAATTATCAATGATAGTTGATCAGTTACTTAAAAGGTATGAATTTGTTAATGACCCTCGAACAATAGTGATTTGTCATTTTGGTGGCAAAGTACGGAGGGGATAGCTACGCAGGGAGTATCATTGAAGAGGGCCCAATAGTTGTAAAACACATTATATGCCATTAGTGAACTATGATATTTTCAAAAAAAAATTTAATAATCATTCTATAACTAAGCACAATAATGTTTAAAATATTTAGATAAGTTATCATGTGTAATACAATGGGCCAAAACTAGAGTTGTAGTCCTTATCCAACTTTTGATAGTCTTTTATCCAACTTTTGAATCTTCATTTGATGATATAATCATCAAGTTGTTTATTGAGACAAAAAGAGAAAATGAAGTGGAAGAAGTGTGGATGAGACAACTATAAATGTGACTTGAAGATGCTAATTTGAGTAAGCTTAAAGAAAATGTCATATTAGAAATTAGGATGGCTGAAATTAATCTAGTCAGCGGTGAGAAAGAAGTAAAGAAAGTCAAAGGAACTACAACAAGTCATAATGCCATGGCCATAATTAAAAAAAAAAGAAGATTTGGGTATTCAATATCAATGCTCTATCTGAAAACTACCATTAGGGTGGTCTTCTATATGGTATTACTTGTCGATAAAGAAAATACAAGGAGAAAAAAAGTAGGGAACTATATAGAAAAGTTTCATAAACTATAAAAATTATAGAAAAGCATTACAAAAAAAAATGTTAATTTAGCTAAGGAATTTTAGCTACGGAGTAATCACTAGCTAAATTGTGAGGGATTAGCTAGGGAATAGCAAGGGATTTATGTTTTTTCATTAAAATAAAAATTTGAAATGGATTAGCGACGAATTAGCATTGGAATACTTTCGTAAATTCTATATCAGAAAAAAAATGGTGAATTTAGCAACGGATTAGCTACGGATTAGCGATGAAATAATTTTATAAATTCTGCTCGAGAAAAGTGAGGAATTTAGCGACGGATTTAGGGACAGATTAGTAATAAAATATTTTTGTAAATTCTACTCAAAAAAAGTGGGGAACATAGCGACGGATTTAGGGACAGAATTTCCCTAACTAATAAAATTTAGAATTTAGCGACGAAATTTCCCTAGCTAATAAAATCTAGAATTTAGTGTGGAATTTAGCGACGGAATTTCTCGAGCTAATAAAATCCGGAATTTAGCGATGGATTTAGTGTTGGAATTTCCCCAGCTAATAAAATGGAGAATATATCGATGGATTTAGCGACAAAATTTCCCTAGCTAATAAAATCTCGAATTTAGTGATGGATTTAGTGCTGGAATTTCCATAGCTAATAAAATCCAGAAATTAGCGACGGATTTAGCGATAGAATTTTCTTAGCTATTAAAATCTAGAATTTAGCGAACTTAATTTTTCTAGCTAATTACACATGTAACATAGCGATAGATTTCAGCTACGGAATTCCCTAGCTAATTACATACTGAACATAGCGACAGATTTTAGTGACGTAATTTTCCTAGATAATTACATCCCAAAAATATAGCTACGAATTTAGCGACTAAATTTCCATTAATAATTACATACTTAATATAGCGACAGATTTTAGCGATGGAACTTCCCTAGCCAATTACTGCCTGAATATAGTGACGGGTGTTAGTCACATAACTTCTCTAGCTAATAAAATCTTGAATTTAGCGATGGATTTAGTGACGAAATTTCCCGAGCTAATAAAATCCGGAATTTAACGATGAAATTTCCTTTGCTAATAAAATGGGGAATATATCGACGTATTTAGCGACAAAATTTCTCTAGCTAATAAAATTACAAATTTTGCAATGGATTTAGCTACGTAATTTCCCTAGCTAATAAAATCTAGAAATTAGCGATGAATTTAGCGACTGAATTTCCTTTCTATTAAAATCCGGAATTTAGCGATGGAATTTTCATAGCTAATTACATCCGTAACATAGCGATAGATTTAAGCTATGGAATTCCCTAGCTAATTACATAATTAACATAGCAACAGAATTTAGCGACGTAATTTTCCTAGCTAATTACATTCCGAAAATATAGATATGGATTTAGCGATGGAATCTCTCTTGCTAATTATATACTTAATATAGCGACGTATTTTAGCGACAGAACTTCCCTAGCCAATTATTTCCTGAATATAGTAATAAATTTTAGTGACGTAACTTTCCTAGCTAATAAAATCCGGAATATATCGATGGATTTAGCGAGGGAACTTCTCTAAGCTAATTAAATCCGGAATATACTGACGGATTTAGTGACTGAACTTCTCTAGCTAATTAAATCTCAAACATAGGGACTGAAATCCCTAGCCAATATTTAATTATTTAATTTTTTTAAATTTTTATTAGTTTTAATATTTTATTTAATTTTGTTTATTAAATGTATGTTAATAGTCTACAGATGAGCAATCCTTGAGGGTTATATTCTCCTCGTAAAATCAAAAAAAAATAATATTATATATAAATAATTTAAAATATATAAAAATAGAAAAAAAATTATATTAATAAGGACTAAGATATCTATTTTTATGATGTATTAATTTTTTAAAAAATTATACAAAAAATTTTTCTAAAATTTTTTAATTAAGAAACTTAAAAATTTGTATTCAAGTAATATTAACTAATTTATTCAATAAGTATAATAATTTATTTTGATATTTTAAAAATTAAATTAACATACATTAAAATTTCTACTAATATAAATGTAAATTAATTCAATGTATGATAAAAATATAAAATATTTTCAAAAATATTTGAATTAATTAATAAACTAGTAAATATTAATATGATTATTAATATAAATTTTTTTTATGATTATAGGAAACTTTTAAATAAAATAATTAATACAAAATTTGAAATTTTTGAATATAATAAAAATATAATTTTTTTCATCAAAGTTAAAAGAAAATAAATTAATATTTAAAAATAAATGCATAGATGTTTGCCCATACTAAAATTTATAATAATTAAACAATTGAGTAATATTTTTTGTATTAGCTTTTAACATTCAGTCTTTATTAAAATAATTATAATAACTTTTTTTAATTATCTTATCACTTTAAGTAATTTTTGATTTTTAAAAATTATAAATGATATCAAATAATATGAAATTTTATGCCTTTATAATTTTTACATATTATCTTCATAAAAATTAATATGATGCATTCTTAAAAATTTATAACCATAAAATATAAATTTTTATATAATTTTTAACATTAAGAGTATTTTATCACTCTTAGGAGAGTGGCTAGAAGACAAATCATCTTTTCATGTATGTCTTATTACATGAAGTTAGTTAATTTTGTAGCTATTTGATATTTTTTTTATAAGGCTAAACATATATATTTTTTTAAATTGTTTATATATTTATTGTTTAATTAATATTATAATAAAAAAGTGTCAGATGTATATTTTTAATCTGTACCTTGCTACATGCACATTAATTTAGTTGAAAAAATTTTGATAGTAAATAAGATAAATGAGTCTTTTTGTATTTTATATATATATATATATATTATTTAATGTTTTTATAATTAAAAATATAAATATTTTAAAAATATATATAATTTGTTATTTAATGTTTATTTTGTCGAGACTAAGTCCTCCATCCTTCTCTCAACACTGACACAACATAAACATATTCGAATTAAGCAATAATTTGTTATTGATTTGAGGTACGTTTTCTACCCTAATTCTTCATCGATTATCTTAATGCGTATTGATTCTATTAATTTTTTTTTCCGAAATTCTTCTTCTTTAATCATATACATTAATTTAATCATACTTATTTTGATACATACCTAATGCATTTGTGTTGTGTTGGGCAGTAGATATGCTTATATAAACTTAATTTAAGTATACTTTTTTTTAATACATATTCTGTTAATTTAAACATTCTTTTTAAAAAAAAAATAAATTATGTTAATTTAATTATACTTGGATTGCTTATATAAACTTAATCATATATAACACAAAATGGGTGTTTTGTGTTGGGCAGTGTGTGTATAACACATAAATATATAAGTGTATTTTATTATATCTATAACTAAAAAAATAGTTTACATAAACATAATTATATATAAATATAACAACATATATTTAATATATATAAATATAGATATATATATCTATATATATATCATAATTTTATATATGATAGATTCAATATACATGTCGTGTATTTCAGATATAATTAGTATTATACATATAACATTATATACATATTTTACACATAAAGATATTTTGACTTCATGAAGGATTTTAATAATATATATTTGAAATTTGTAAGTCATCATTATGAAATACATGTCGTGTATTTCAGATATAATTAGTATTATACATATAACATTATATACATATTTTACACAAATAAAGATATATTGACTTTATGATAGGATTTTAATAATGTATATTTGAAATTTGTAAGTCATCATTATGAAATACATGTCTAATAAATTTGCATTATGAAAATATCTATAATTCCATAATGTCGTGTCTACCCAATAAAAATGTATAGGGAAAAACACACTCTATTATAAAAATGAAAGAGTGTATTTAATATCTGTAAATTTAAAGTATAGTCGCATTAATATCTGTTAATGTCAGATTAATATTTGTAAACATTTATTGACCGGTTTTCAATTAGTTCAAATTAAAATGTAATAGGCTTTATGTATATTGATACTAATTTACAAGACATTTAAATACATGTATATATTTGACTATATTTTAATTACTATGTTTAATTAAATGCCGCATAGGCTCCCTTATAAATACCCTAGCATTGACTAACAATATGATTCATACTAGATTAAAATATATAAGATATCCAGCTCATTTGACATACATTATTTCCTACATGAATTGATGCCGATGCCTTTTTGATGGGTTTGAGATGTTCCACCTATATGGAAGAGTAGATCTCACATATTTTATTTATCGCTATAGCCATTAACTCATAAATTGTATACCCATGGACTTGATATGGTTTACTTATTGTAAGCTAACCATAGAATTGTTTACTTGAGTAAACACTAGAAACTATTTACTTGTTGTAAGCTTAGATAATGAAAAAACTTTGATAATTAATCCAAATAATCATTATCTATGAAATGAAAATCCAGATTCATAGAGTTAACTTTATTACTTGTTAAACTCATATACTTGTGATACATTTTACCGTGCTATTAAATAACTAACACTTGCATTGATTTTTGTAGTGTCTTATCTTTCTATAATTTCAATACTTAATGATCTTTGAGCTATTATAATTACAATGATTCTTAGATTTAGACCTCTTGTTTTTTGATTTGCTTTGACATTTTCTCTTGGTTGGATTTCTTTCAATTTACTTTGTATATAATTCTAAAGAGGTTGATGATTCACTTGTCTATCTCTGTTGAATCTCCTTGCTGTGAATTAGATCATGAACATCATTGAATTTCAATTTATTAGTTCTTGATGAACAATGCACAACTATAATTATAATTCGTTAATTTTTGATAGAGAACAAAGAAGTATCAATACACATACTTCATCATTGACTTCAATACCAAACAAACTTATTTGGGTTGTGATTGTGTTGACTTCATTGAGTTGTTGGGTCACTGATGTGCTTTCTATCAACTTCAAAATGAAAAAATACCTCATCATGTGTATTTTTTAAGCATCAATTAATTTTTCGTATATACTAGCAAAAGGCCTTCATAAGCCTTACTATGCTCTTCTCATTTTTTATATTGAAAGTAAGTTGGTAAGATATCATATTTCAGATGAATTCAAGTGCTAGTATGTGCTCTTCTTTCTTCATAGACTCTATCATCTTCCTCAGAAGGGGTTGATATAAAATTTTGTAGTATATATAATCCACCATCTATATTTTCTAGAATCCAAATTTTGTTCCAAAGATTTTTTTTTATTTTCTCGTTTCCTTCATATGCAGTCATTACTGTCTACAAAATATGAATTCTTTTAGACAATTCTTGCAAAATACTGTGTATGAGAATTTAGAACACCTCTTTTGACATGCTGATATTGTTTGCAAAATTTTTACTATTTATTAAATTCATTATTATCATCAATAGTAACTTCGCCCAATGGTGCATCATAATGCACAACCTAAACCTCCAATACCAATTATTGAGAATAACTTGATTTCCTATTTGTTAGATATATGAAAGAGAACAAATATATATATATTAAATGAAACACAAAATTTACATTGTTCGGCACATTCGTACTTATATTATGGGCTCTTCTATTTTCCTCTCTTATTCACTATGAATTAGTCAATAAGGCGAACGCAGAAGATGTAAGAAATATATACTTTTGAAATCTCAATGCTTATTATATGTTGATCTATGCTAGAAAAAATGATAAAACAAAAAAAAAGAGATAATTCTTTTTTTTTTTTTGACAAAAATGGGAAGTAGATGCCCCCCATTTTGACATTAAATATATCAATCACTTATATGTGTTTTATATTTTGGTACATGTGTTTCATAAAAGAAGATTCTTTAATGTTTGTTTCATGATAATTAGATCACAAATCTATTTTACATAGTGCTTTATTATATCCAACTAATCAAACAATTCATTATTTCTCAAGATAAGATATTTGTTTTTGATTATTAATATAAAAAAAATCATGAAAATAGATAATTTGTCAAAAAATATATTTAAAAAGATTCTTGCCACCAAAATAGTTTTAACTTATTAATTTTACAAGATTTATTTATAATATTGGCTAGTCATTCATTATTTCATTTATATAAAACTCTAACAACTTTCATATGTAACTTAGAGGATAAAAGAAAGCATTATATCTTTCATTAATATTATAAATGTTATTATTCAACTAATTTAAAGCCCTGATTATAATAAACTATGGTATTTAAAAAAATAAAAAAATAAAAAAATAAAAAAATAAAAAAATAAAAAAATAAAAAAAATAAAAAATTTAAAAAATTTAAAAAATTAAAAATTAAAAAAATTAAAAATTAAAAAATTAAAAAAAAAATAAAAAAATAAAAAAATAAAAAAATAAAAAAATAAAAAAATAATAAAATAATAAAATAATAAAATTATCAAATTATAAAATTATAAAATTATAAAATTATAAAATTATAAAATTATAAAATTATAAAATTATAAAATTATAAAATTATAAAATTATAAATTATAAAATTATAAAATTATAAAATTATAAAATTATAAATTATAAAATTATAAAATTATAAAATTATAAAATTATAAAATTATAAAATTATAAAATTATAAATTATAAAATTATAAAATTATAAAATTATAAAATTATAAAATTATAAAATTATAAAATTATAAAATTATAAAATTATAAAATTATAAAATTATAAAATTATAAAATTATAAAATTATAAAAATTATAAAATTATAAAATTATAAAATTATAAAATTATAAAATTATAAAATTATAAAATTATAAAATTATAAAATTATAAAATTATAAATTATAAAATTATAAAATTATAAAATTATAAAATTATAAAATTATAAAAATTATAAAAATTATAAAAATTATAAAAATTATAAAATTTATAAAAATTATAAAAAATAAAAAATTATAAAAAAATAAAAAAAAATAATAAAATTATAAAAAACTAAAAAACATACAAAAAATATAAAACAAAAAAAATTATAAAAAACTAAAAAACATACAAAAAATAAAAAACAAAAAAATTAAAAAAAAACAAAAAAAAAACAAATTTAGTATTTTATTTTGACTACCATTTCCTTCTTAGAATCACATCAAACCCATATAATTCTAGGGCTAACATATCAAAAGTTAATTCCTTACTATTTCATAATAGCATATACCAATTAACTAGGTGTAAACCGGGTTGGGATGGCCCATCCTGGCACGAGGCACGGCACGGTTCGATATTGCATATGTCGGCCCTACACGGGAATATCCCGTGCCCAGGTATAGCAAGGCCAGTGTCGTACTGTGCTGAGGCCAATTGGGCCTCATGTTGTGCCTGACCCAGCACGGTTCGGTGGCCCGTGGCAGGGCCCATAGGCACGGTCGGGGTCACAGTCACACCCAGCCCTGGGATCCCGCACCCGCAGTCCCGCACCCATTAACCCGCAGACCTGGCTAGGACTAGGTGACTCCCGACTTCACACACCCTCATGAGTCACGAGGCACGGGTCATGGGTGGGTTCACGGTGACTCGGGACATGGGAGTTGGGCTAAGCCAAGCTAACCGCAAAAAAGACCACGAGTCTAGTCCAATCAGACCCGACCCGCGGTCCCCCGACTCGACCCGATCCCCCCCCCTACCCCAACGGGCAAAAAAAAATTTAAAATGTTATCGTTGGATCTCGCCTCCAATGGCTAGGGGGCAGAATCTGATGGCCCTCATGATTATGCCCCCTAAAATATTAAAAAAATCAAATAAAACAAAAAAAGACTTTTAAAAAAAAATCATTTTCTTTAATGTATAAAATCCCCCCCCCCCCATAACATTTTGTTTTTCATAAACATTTATTCTCTAAAATCTCACATTTTCTCTCTCTCAAAATTATTGCTCTTCTCTCTCGAGACTCAAAAAGTCACGATTTGGTCATCTGGCTTGGCTTTTCGGGAATCTCAACTCGGGTTTTGAATTTTGAGCTAAACTATGGTGCACCGTGCACGTGATCGACCTGACTGCTTTATCGGGTAATTTATTTTAACTTTTTTTACTTTCTCTCTCTCTCTCTAGTCTCTCGCTCACTCTAGTCCTAAAATAGTTAAATCTAAAATCTATCATCTAGTCTCTAAATAAGTCTCTTGTTTAACAAAAATCCTAAAAAAATGATAAATACTAATGAAACATATTTAAATTTAGAAAATGAAAATCTTACACAGAGGTCTGAGGCTGCTGAAACTGTGGTTTCTCTAGTCGTCTCGGCCCAAACTTCTAAAAACAAAAAACTAGGAGGACTTCTGTATTTTGGACTCATTTTAATATAATAGAACAAAAAAAAATGTTAGAGGTGAGGAAGAAGAAATGACACATTGCAAATATTGTATGAGAATTTTAACATGTAAGAGTTCGTTTGGGACTAGGCACCTTAAGAGGCATGCCGAATTATGTACCAAAAAACATGGTCCATTAGATCCTAGGCAAAACCAACTTGGCACTGTATATTTTGAGGATGGATCGAGTTTAGTCTCAACGTTTACTCCCTTCATATACTCTAGCAAATTGGGTAGGGACGGCATGACCAGACTTATCACATTGATGAGTCTTCCGATTAGATTTTCGGAAGATCCAAGGGTAGTGCGCATAATGCAGACATATTTTCAGCGTGCTTATCGAATGATTCCAAGGTCCACATCTAGGTATGACATATTTAAATTGTATATGTTAGAAAAACAAAAAATAATTAATGAATTTATGGCATATAGTGGAGTGATGTCAGTGACGTCCGATATCTGGACAAGTCACGATGAATCATCTTATGCATGTCTCAACAGCTACTATGTAGATTCTCACTAGACTATGAATAAAAAAATTTTAGAATTCTCTGAGATTCTCCATCCTCATGATGGCCCGACTATTTTTGAGTGTATTATGAAAATCTTTAGGGAATATAAAATTCAAAATAAAATTTTTAGTATCACATTCGATAACGCATCTAATAATGGAGTAGTGATTAACAAGTTTGTTAGGAATATAAGAAATGCATCATTAGAAGAGATTTTTCATGTCAGATGCATGTGTCACATGATTAACCTGATTGTTCAAGCAGGTATGAAGGTGTGTTCCCCCACATTGGATAATATACGTAATGCACTAAAATATATTCGCGCTCATCGCAGACAACAAGAGTTTGGTAGTCTCTATTTGTCTACGAATCTTAAGAAGAAGAAATTCCAATTGGATGTGAGACATCATTGGAATTACACGTACCTAATGTTGGAATCATATGTTGGATACGAACACGTGATATCTGACTACATCAATAGTAAGAGTGACGAACTTATTATTGACGACACTGACTGGGCTTCAAAAATTTCATTTATGAAATTCCTGAAGATTTTTTATGACACGACGAACATGTGTTCGTCGGTTTATACGCCCATTACTTGCATTGCACTCCAGTGCATATGCAACATTAGTAGCATGTTTAGGAAGTATCGAGCTGACTCGACACTTAGCCATATGGTTGCAGAGATGGAAACCAAGTACTTGAAGTACTGGTCCACCGTTCCATCTCGTTATTGTCTCGCTGCATGCATGGACCCTAGGGTTAAGGTTGAAGGGGTAGAAAACACCCTGACTTACATTTCCTCGTGCATGAACCTGTAAGAGCCACCTGAAGGATTCATTCACGAGAAATTGACTGACCTGTTCACATACTATGATACTAGGTATGGTGGTTGTGGTGGTGAGACTGTGATTACGGACATGGATACCTTGTTCAGATATAATGATTATTCCATTCAACTAGATATGATGATTATTCCATCACATAGGAGCAAGCTTTCTCGGTACATAGATACCGATTACTGCTCAAACCTATCACATTCTAATACTAAGAATCTTGATATATTACAGTGGTGGAAATCATATGAGTCCATCTTTCCAATGCTATCTAGGATGGCACGGGATCTACTGACTCATCCAGTTTCGAGCATAGCATTGGAGTCTGCTTTTTTCTATTGTAGTGAACGTGATTTCAGATAGGAGATCGAGATTACATCCATATATTATTGAGGCCTTGGCCTGTTTGAAGGATTGGGAGGATTCGAGGTTTAGCATCTATGATTGTGCTGGAACTAGGATTGGCACAGAGACTGCAGCCGCATCCACTACGAGAGCATAGGAGTTGATTGATGATGATGATGATTCAT